>OY730485.1:11442129-12042129 GCA_963422695.1 Xylophagus ater | reverse complement strand
TGCTTACCTTTTATGTTTTCAAATATTTTTGGTTATCCTTCAGCGGAAAAGTTTGTTTCACTTTAACCAAAAACTTCCTGTACAATTCAGTCAAAATTGTTGAATTTATTTTTAGACAGGAATTTGAGATAAATGCTTGGAAATTTTTATTTCAATTTGTTGGTTTAAATTCTTAGAAAAATTAAAACGAAAGATAGAATTTCAAAAACAGTTCCAATACAAATATTGGCTCTTCATTTCTAAAAAGTTAGACAAGTTAATTTTCCAAAAAACAAAAAAAAAAGTAAGTTATCCATGCAAATAATTTGGTTTGATTAAATAAACTTAAAAAAGGAAATTTAGAAACAAAATTTCTTTTTTAAGAAATATGTCCCCGCAGTTTTCATGAAAATTATGAATTTAATATTTTCAGGCACTTTGAAAATGGGACAGACATTCAGATAAAAGAAAGTATATTTTGAAATACTACTTTCAATAATTTTCATGTGGTTACAAAAATCACCAAATTTTTCGCAATGTCCATTAAATTAAAATTATTATTGTGAATGTTTAAATCACATTTTTCATGAAATAAAGAAAAAAAATACAATTTTTTCTCTAAATATTTAATTATTCACGATTATGGCATATTTTCACTTTTCCGTTATATAAAATGAAAATATCCATAGTTAACTAACCATGCCTAATGTCCTAAAGTCTGACCATAAAATAATGGCAAATTTTCATTTCACTGACACAAACGAAAGCGAATTATTCGTGTAGCAGGAAATCGAATAAACTGAAAAATAATTAACTAAAATTTTCAATTATGTTTAACGAAAAGCTAATCTATGAAAAGTAATTTTCGTTACGAACATTATTTTCACGAATATTCATAAATTTGGAATTATAATATTTAGCTGAAGGCTTTTCGAAGAAAAAATTTCTTTCCAAAATTAAAATTAGTGTTATTTACGCATCGCCAGTTTTAATTAAAAGAAATGAATGTTTTGTTAGATTAAGACAAGATGACAAAACAAAATATTAATTATACAAATTTTAACTTTTTTATTAATTTAAATGAGAAACAAACTGATTCCATTAAAGTTCGATCTTGAGAAGAATTCTTTAAATAATTAAATACTGATTAAATTCGTTATTAAAATCATTTTGATTACGTTTATTAAAAAAACAACTACAAATTTCAGTTTTCTAACGCGCCGCATAAAGGACTACAAATCGATATTTAATGATCTGATGTACAGAAATTTTTGTAAAAGTTATTTCTAATTAAAAGCATTCAAGTTTTCATTCTTCATTTATGAAAATCCATGAAAATTTCCATAAAACTTTCATCATCATTAGGAAAAGCTTTAGCCAAATTTGTTATCAAAATTAATCATTTATCAGAAAAAATTTAAAGAATCTTTAATATTTTTTAGATCTTCGAAATAAATGTAGGAGTTTGAAAGACATATGTTAATATTTCAAGCTAAAATTTCAGTTATTTTGGGTAGAAACACAAAAATAAGCAATTTATTAAACTCGGCGCTATAAAATTCGATATCTGAGATAATATCTTGTAGCTGTATTTATCAAATTGCTTACTTAATTATACCTTTAGACTGAACCTAATAATAGGGTTAAGGCTTTGCTATGCTGTTGTTGTTACGTAGTAAAAACTTTTCACGCTTTCCCAATTTCACAACGATTCTTGAAGAGTACACTAAAATATTTCCGATATTTTGTTTCATTTAAAATTATTATATAAACTAAATCCGAATTTCATGCGCCTGGAATTAGGCAATTTATATTTTTTTCTTGTACAGTGGAAAATTCTCTATAAAACCACGGATTATTTAGTCATTTTTAAATATTTCTTTTCAAACTATTGTATTATTTATGCTTTCCTTGTTGTTACCTGTGATCCACGACGGGACATCTTAGTGTCAGATATTATAAATTGCGTCCTGACCTAGATTGCGTACCTAAACTTAGGAGCTTGTTTTTATGAACAGAAAACAGAAATAGAAATAAAAGCATGTTTTATTAGAATGTTATTCAAAACAAGTTCGAAAAGTTAAACCTAATTCAACTATATTAGCATTAAATTACGATTTATATAAATACCTAAGTTTTCCAGCACTTAACCGAAATGAAATTTACTAGTCTGAAGTATTTTTGGATATAAATAAAAACTTTTTTGTATAAAGTTGGTTGATTACGAATGTCCACAACGCTTTGTGGCTGTTTTTTTTCGAGCGATTTCAGCTTTCGGGTGTAACATACATATGGTATATTATATATAATGAAAAATATACCATTCTAATAGTGTGTACAAAAATATGTTTATATTTTTCTATAATAGTGTTCATATTTTCCAATTAGACGAAATAATTATAATAAATACTACATATTTGTTGGTTTCAAAATGTTCGCTAATCGTTCGCCCATTTAGAGGAGAGTAAAACCGTCATTTAAATAAAAATATAATTATACTATATCTTGACACGCAAGTTTAATTTTTGATTGTAGGTTTATATTAAAGGCAAAAGAAATTTACACATGTATATACACACCGATGAAATCTAGTTTTTTCTTTTCAAATTGAAAACCTAAAAAATCATTTATTCCTATTTAGCATTAACGTACTTGTCGTACTGCTACTGAGATAAAGTGCAACCATTATGCCTATATGTGAAACCTCCACATTAGTTACCTTTCGAAACTCCCAACTAACCCAATTAAACTGGAATTTTGTATCAAGGAAACAAAGGAATTCTTCGAAAGAATATTTTAGAAAATAATTCTTTTTATATTAACAAAAGGGAAAAGCATGAACACACAGACTTGATTTAGTGCTACGAATTGACGAAGAACATGAATCATACTATGACACAATTTTCATGGTTTCCGTCCCTGATTTATGTAGAAGATGAATTTCAAAATTGGACATGCTTTTCGGTACATTTCAATTAGTACATACTTCTTTATAAGCATGCAGAATAAATGATTCAAACACAATTATCGTACAAAGGGATATCAGAAGAATTTTATAGTAATTAGTTTTATCACATACGGACAGAAAAACTTCCGTACAAAGTAAAATTTTTTCCTTTTTCACATTTCAAGGCAAGAAATATAATTGAGTAATCAAACAAGATAACTTTTTCAATATTGAAGAATTTTCAATTTTCTCACAATATTGATTTTCTCCAAATTAACAAACTTATAATTGAATCACCAATTTGCAAAAGGGCTCATGTTGGTTTTTGCAAATTGTTCAGGAGACACAAAAAACTGAATTTCTGCCATACTGTATCGAATTTTAGGGCCCAATTTTTTTTGAAAGTACTAACCTTTGGACTGCATCATACCATAGTGAAATTGTTTTTTTTTTAATATAAGTGTGTTACACTTTTCCGAGATGAGTCCTTTTAGGTGGTTTTAGCAATAAAATGGCATAATATGAATGTTTGTCATGAAATATTCCGTTTATTTATCAGAAAACATCAATGTCACAATCATTGTACGAGTAGCCTTTTTGCGGAAAATAAAGGAAAACTTTAAACTTTCGACTGGCTGATTGTTTTTGTTTTTTCCCAGCCATTCGTCGCAGAACAAGTGCAGCTTCGTTATATCTTCATTGACGTTCACGAATATAATCATTTAAACGTGATGCCCCTTCGTTGGGTCCCTTGAGGACTTGACTTTCGTGGTAGGAGTAGAAAGTTGCTTTCGCCGTTTTTATATTATGCACGCAAAATTCATAGTTGGCTCCTGGACGGGCAGAACTGACAGGGGGAGATTCTGCATATAATCAAACTCCAAACCCATGAGAGTACTGCCAACCAGTTGAGATTTTTCAGTGATTTCTTTGATTTCAGAGTAGAATTTGGATGCCCTTATGAACTATTAGTTAATTTCTTCACATTTTAAGCACACATCAGGTTGTGGTCTCCCAAATGACAAATTAAAATTTGAAATAGTTCACGTAAGCTTGAATTAGTTTCGAAAAGGTCTCATCTCCAGAAAAATATGCATTTTTTCTCCACTTTGGAAAACAGATATAAGTCCCTCTTTCTCATGCAACGTACGTCTATACGTGAACATAAAAAAAACGGCGAAAAAGTACATTTTAAGAAAAAACCGACATGAGCCCTTTTCGAAATTGGTGATTCAATTAGGTATACGGATTTGTTTTCAAAATGTTATGTCAAGGAAAATAATTCATGGAATTTTCTTTATCAACAGGATTTTATTTCTACAGCTGCAAAAACAAACTAGTTAAAATTGTTTGAAAATTCTAGTGAAAATTATGAAATAAGAGAAGTTTTCTGATTTAATTTTCTATTTTACATTTAATATCTCGGATTCCGACGAATATTTTGAAACTTTTTTAATCAAGTAGCTTCCTAAAACTTCTATTATATGGAAAAGTATAAGTTTCAATAGAAAAATCATTGAACATCAATAATTAAATATACATGGAAAGTATCTTATTAAAATTCTAAGAAAATTAATTAGAAGTTATTATGTCTGTATCTTATCTAGTTTGAAATTAATTAATGATTATGAATAAAGTAACTCTTATAACAATCAACTAGAAAAGGAATCCAAATTCTAGTAAGATACTCAGATTTTATCATACTCTACTCTACTTAATATTAATAAAATTTCTAAAAAATTGGAACTCATACCTTTGGTCATAACAAAAAAAAAATTCTAAAAAATAATGATAGAGATAAAAGAAAATACAAAAAAAAGGGAAAATTCTTAATAAATGATTTTCTATAATCAATAAATTTCATCTTCATTGAATTTTCATCAAACTCTTCTGATCGAATGAATCCTTTCTTACGTCCTTTCTACGAAAAAAAAACCGAAATCTCTTTATTTTTTCTTTGTAAACGGTAAAGATAAGGCAAATCACCAAAGAACCATGACAGTAATAAAGCACACATCCTGAATTCTTTCATAATTATGGTTTTCAGCAAATATTATCACACATTCATGCGAAACAATTGACATGGAAGTGGAAGTAATCCTATTAACATCTTAGGAGATTGTTTGCTGTAAAGACTTTTGATAGTTTAGTATGTTTCCCTCATATATTATAAACCCATGAAAGAAAGAAGGCAACTTAAGATATTTCTAGAGATCACTTCATGCTTTCAACAGAAAGGAAAATATACCTATACACCTGTATCTGTACTATAGAAAAGCTAGGTAAACAAATGCTTGAAACATGTTTTTAGTAATTTTGGTATAATACAAAAAAATGGTATTTCTATTGTTTTATTTAAAATATGTGTCACGACAATACCAGTTTTCCTCTTTTGAAAAATCCATAAAAGATTGGTAATTATACGTTGAAAGCATTTGCTAGCAGTTTAGTTTAGTTTAATGTAATTGTGTCCTGTATTTTATTGGGAACATTTTTATTGTCCAAAAAGTCATCGATGAAATGCGATTCTACTCTACGGAGTTCACTAAACTCCGTCCTTAACATTCTGTTTAAAATGCTAGTATTGCTTTATATATACTAATACCATGTTAATTTGTAGCAGATACTATGGATCCTAAATGTTGTATTTCGCATACAACTTATTTGATCCCAATTGTGTTAGATAGAATTCGTGGTGCTGTTTAATTTTAATTAGCATTTGTATTATTTAGAAAAATAATATTCAAACACTGTGAAAATCTTTATTAATTTGGCTATTATATTGGTTTATGGACTATGGATACCGCGCTGCATCTTTTCATATTAAGTTTTCGTATAATTATGGGTAGGATACATTGTTTAAACATAGTTGGTACCACGTTTGCTCTTAATGAGAATTGAGTTTTCAAAATAAATGTAATATAAGGTACATCTGCATTTATAGCTTTAAAACAAACTTTTTCTATTTCAAATCTGTTCGTAAAAATACTTTCGCCTAAATTTACATAAAACCAAGTTCTCCTTTAAATAACAGAAAGTACTGAATTGGATTATGGGGCTCATATGTGTAATACCCATATTTTCGATTTATATCCTTTCACGTTTTTCGCTATTTAACTTTAAAATACTGAAAGGAAAAAGAAATAACGTATATCAGGAAATAAAAATGAGGAGGATTCGACGATTTCTAAATTTCTTTTGAAATTCAATTGTTTTCTTCCGTTTCATAAAAATAAAAATCAGGAACCTCTTTTAAGTTAAACAATAAAGAAAATGAAAAATAAAGTTTCAAAACATATCAGACATGAAGTTGATGATCCCGAAGATAAGATCTTTATAACGAAACTGTGCTTTCTAGCTTTCTAAGTATGTACATCTACAATATATTCTATTCTAACGTACCAACTACCAATTTTCTTTTTCATTTTAATAAATACAAATGCTATTTTGGAAGATTTTAGAAAATACATTGTTTAGGATATATTGTAGACATTTCACAAAAAGTTTGACATTAAATATGTAAAATAGAAATAATATATTGTTTTTTTTTTTTTTTCATATTACGATAAATCCATGAATATCTTTAAATATAAAAATGAATTCGAAAATATTCACATTTAAACGATTTTTGCCAAGAAATGGAAATTTTATTTGTTTTCATTTTTTTAGAAACTGAAAATCTAAAAATTTTTCTTTTAGTATAACTAAAAATGTTTATGTTTTTCGACTTTAAAGATAACAAAAGAAAAACTTTGAAAATATCGTTTTTCTTTTGTTACTAAAAAAATATTATCGTTAAATTTTATATAAATTTCGCCTATTTCTATGCAAATTTTCGGCCATTTAATCGATGAAAGAAAATGTCTTTCAAATATTTTTTGAACTTGAAACTTTATGATATATAAAAATATAACGTTTTAATATTGACAAAAAGATATAAAAAAAAATTCGCCATTTTAGTATGTATTTAAATGCTTTTATTAAAATCGATATTATATTTCACATTTACGTTTATTTTTATTTTATGGAAAAGACAATAATTTCTTAGGCAGTAAGAAAATGTAACTATCTTTTAGAAATAGTTCTGGACTTGTTTTAGTTCAGGATGTCTATTCTGAAATTCGATCCAGTTGACTGGTATATCAATTAATTCGTAGCCTTCCTATTCGTGCCAATTTTAAACGAACAAATATTTCGTATATTCCTAATATTTTCATTCATTTGCTTCGGATTTTTTTATTAAATATCTAAAGAAAACCAACAACCCTCAAATTTCGAGCACATTCTACCCCTAAACTCTATAATATTATATTTATAGACGAAGGAATGATCACTTTAAAGGGAAACATATTAAAAATAATTTCACAGTTTTCCATCAATTATTTGATAAATGTTAGGACCTACAAAAATAAATTTGGGTTTCTACAGATAACAAATGGTCAATTGCAATTCATTATATCAACAATTTCGTGTGATAAACCTATTAAATCATTTATAATAAGAATGTCTATTATTTGCAAAAAACTTGTTGTCGATATTAGGGAAAAAACCTTTTTTGTCCTTACTTCACCTGAAACTAGGGAATTCTATTTTTCTATAGCTTTCTTTATATGGACGTGATCAGAGTTTTTAATATGCTGGATATTGATCATTAATAAATGGTAAGAAAGGCAAAAAGTCAATGATGTAAAACGTGACTAAAAGTCGATCCAGACTTTAACCTTAATCGCATAATATCAGAAGGCAATTAGGATCTGAAATACCTTTTTAGGAAGAATACCAAAAATATGAACGTGACTCTCGGACAATATTAAAAAAAGAGAAACTAGTCCTAAGAATATATACCCGAATCGGCTAAGGTTGAAACAAATAACAATAATCAGGAATAACAATATTAAGCTTTACCCAAGGAAATATATTTTTTTTGTCTATTGTTACCATTTTATTACGTTTTCCTCGAAATAAACAAAAGAAGTTTTCATATGGTTATGGAAACGATATGTGACCTAATTATATTGGTTTTCAAATAATTAATATTTTTACATATGAAAAGATCTTATGTGGTTATTTCAATCGTCTTGGAAATTATAATTTATTAGACTCTTGATATGTTTTTATATTACTTTCTCCTTGACTTCATGGTGGCGTTTTATTGCGAATTTCGTGTAACGATTATTAGTAATTGAAATTAGTTTTTCTTCAATTTATTTGGTATATCAAATAATTGGGAGAATCATCGTATTTTTTTGGAAACTACGAAAACAACCTAACTTAAACATGTAAAGAATTATAAAAATTTATTGCACAAACAAATACAATGTGGTTTTGTAGTATTCCATTAAAGGTGATTATTTACTAAAAGTGTTCCTAATAATGTTCATAACTATTTGTTGTTAATCGGCCATTCAACCTTAGTCCTAAAACTTTAATTTGAAGTTTTGAGTGAAGCTTTTTTTTAACGCATTTTATAAAAACCATCCTTAATATGAAAATTATGCCATAGTATCTTTTTTATAAATATGTGAATCGACATTTACTCAACTGTAAACTGGGTAAGTTTTTGTTTAGAAAAAAACATCGTATGAAATCAAATGATGTATATTCAAACAATATAATATTTAAGTATAAAAATGTAAATTGTTTTGGGTCAAAAAATGTTTTTAGACGAAGATAATGTCTAAAATAGCTTTGTAGTAGGAAGTTTCTGAAAAGTGGTTTAGAACAAGGTTAGATAAGGTTAGAAAATTTAGGTTTTGTGCCCAATATTAATATGAATTAGAAAAGTTTGTATAGACTCTAGGTAAGTGCTGATTTATATTCAAAATAGCGAGAATTGTAGGCGTCTTATATGATATTTCTTGACATTTTCTTAACTATTTGTCCATCAACATTGGAAAATATACATCACTGCATCAAAGTCAATATCACATGTGGTTTTAAATTGCACTTAAATAGGTCTAAGACTTCGAGAGCTATCACTCTACATTAAAATTAGCGAGTTTAACTGACTTGTTATTGATTTTATTCGCTATGTCAGTCGAGCAAAAATATTGTACCACTTTTATTATAACAAATATTTAATTGTAAATGTATAAATTTCCTAATTGCTAAATCCTTAATCCTAAAAACCAATTAATACAACACAAAAAATAAAGCTTTAATAATTAGTTGTAATTAACACTTTTGGCCTCTTAGGAATACGTCATCATGCTATTAGAAACTACTTTCTTCTCGGACCATTATTTCAGAATCATTGATAAGCTTATAAGCTTACGTGAAACCATTTCGTTTTGTATTTGACTTTTCTGAGACTCAATGAGGAAAATCGTTTCCAGATTATTGGCGATTTCTAAGGGACGTAATTGACCAATTATTCTTTATTTAGACTTTTTCATATAACTAAGTTTTTCTTAGATTTTCATAAGATATTTTCATAGAAAATCGAATGAGAGTGAATAATAAAGGAAAGTCCTAAATATGCCCATTAGATACAAATATATCTACCCTCTATCATATTTAAATAAATCTTTTGTTTTTCGCAGGATATATAATTTAAAACGACATTCACATTGCCGTAAATAAATAATGTATTGTAAAAAGGAACAATTCGGTATTCGCGTTAAACCAAATAATTTCTTAAGATTACTCACATTACAGATTATTAGTTGTTCGTTACATCCACTATATCGAGAATACTATTGAATTAAATAACCAGTAAGAATATAAATAAAATACAGCTAAGTAAAGATAACTTTTTAAAATATTTATTTTAAATATAGTCGAAGGGTTGTTATGCTCACTAAAATTAAAATTGTGTGTTAAACTCTTCGAAACAACTTACAAACAGTTGTCAAGTTCATCGAAATCTTTGCTATAATAATAAAGCACCAAGTATACTTATGAATCGATATTTTTAAGAGCACCTCTGAAGAATTGCCTGATGAAAATACCTCCTTAAGTGTTCGATAAGTGATCTCATCATTTCGAGTACGTATTGGAAATACAAATTTGCTTATTTTTAAAGATACTTGATTCGATTTTTTTAACGATTTTAATGATTATCATTTAAAAATAATAGCGTTTTTATATAGTATCTAAGTAATAGGGCATGATGATAAAAAAATTTAAAGATAGATATACAGAAGGACAATAAAATTATTGGACTTAGTCAATATCTTTACAACTAGAGCCAACATCTCTTGTTAACTTAAAAATTTGATTAGAGATTAGATATCGGCATATACCTAATATTTTTTGTCTTTAATGGATATCGAGATTAAATTTAAATTCCAAATTAGAGAAATGGAAAATTTAAGTCCTAAAATAGCTTTTGTCTAATCCGAAAACTTTGATCTAAACCTGCTGAAAACTATTTCTTTCAATATACCTCAGTATGTATTAGAAATATAATAAAACTTCCTTTCTTTTGGTATTCTTTCTGCAACATATTATAAGATTAAACGTCAACAAAGGTTTACTAATCCAAATTTTTTTTGATAAATGCGGAAAACTTTTTACAATTATAGAATATAATATTTCCGTTGAATTTTGTTTTGGTTTCTTCTACAGAAAGCATATAAAATGTGTTAATTAATTCTACCTTTTTTTCAAATTACCAAAAAAAGGAATAAATAAGCTTTCCAATTTTATAATGTTCGTATTCCAGTTGCCTGAATAAGGAACACAAAACAAAAATTCTGTTAAAATATGCAAGAATTTGAATATGCTTAACAAAAAGTGATTGTATTTTTTTGTAGTGGAGAAGTGGAGAAGTGACCATCATATAAATCCTTTGTAGTATAGGAAAATCTCTTCTTTGGTTCAAACAAAGTATATTTAAAGGAATATTTTTGTTTGGTTTTTTTTCCTTTTCGTTTTCCTTTAATTAAATTAAAATTTAAGCCTTCAAACAACAAATTTTCTTTTTGGAACTAATTTTTAGTTAATTCATCGCAGAAAATTGCGGTCTTAAATTTTTAATAAGATTTTATGAAAATTGATTTAGGATGAAAATTCTTTATAGGAAAATTTGCAATTTCACAAAAAAAAAGGAATGTAATTACTTATATAACGCGAAGAAAAAAAGAAAATTCACGAAGTAATTAACTGGTTTGCTAGTTTAAGAAAATGAATCTCAGAAAATCTTTTCCCGAAAAAATTATATTTTTTTGTGGTTCTCCTTTGTTTAAGATTTTCAATCTAGGAAATTATATTTTTTCTCAGAAAATTTTGTAACAATTTCGTATAAACAACAAATTTTTCATTTTCTTAAACTAATTAACGAAAAACAAAATTAAATAGAAAATTGAGATTGTGTTTAGAAAATTTTAAGAAAACAAATTTAAATAGTGTCATTGAAATTTTCTTTTTTCAACCCGTTTTATCATTTATGATAAAAAGATCCATTATTAAAATTTACACATAATTCGAATTTATTTTTCTACTGAACTGAACACATTTTTAAAAAATTTCTTACATCATATAATTGTACATTATTGTACGAAGAATTGAAGTGAATCAAAAATGTCACATCCTAAATTTGAAGTATAGAAGCGTGCTGCGGCATAACATTAAGGGATACTAAAATATATATCCAGATATAGTATAAGAAAAGGGAACAATAATATACCTATATCGAACAAAATCATTTTGGAGGCCGTTTAGTCTCGATTCGGCCATAAATTTCCCATCTAAATAGTCATGTGTTTGTACAATACCCATTATTCTACAAAAACTATCGAAACTCAATTCTATCATGGCGGAAAGAATAGAAAATTGTCTTGCAAATAAAATCAAATCAGCAATTCTAGAATTATGTTCTGAAACTGTTTAAGGAAAATGTTCTATTGTGGAATAGTATAGTTGTCAATAAAGATGTTATTTTTCTTCTTCACTAAACAATTTCTTCTACAGTTTTATTGATTGTGCTTTCAATAGAAAATTATGGTAAAACATTTCAAATGTTGTGGGTGCATTTTCAATTCCAAGACAATAATAAAATAAACGAATAAATAAAAATTACTAAAATAAAATCTTTTCTGTAAACGAAATTGTTTTTGGTTGTTTTGAAAAGCTACAAAATAAGAACATTTTCTTCAAGTTTTTGATGTATCAACTCTAAAGGGATATTTTAACGTTTCCAATATTTGTTTGTTTTCTTTTACCTGTTTGTTAAAACAACGATAATACGATATCATAACATTAAGAAACCGAAACATGCTAACACGGAACCCATAAGTATGTTTTTCAGCTCCAATTGGAGATTGCTTGGGAATATGGACACCTATTGGGATGATATTAAAATGTATGGGAACTATGTATAAAGTTTGTGAATTCTGTCAAATATACTGAAATACATTTTTATGTTTTTATGTAGAAGTTTCCTGGCAAATGTTGTGAAATAAATTTTTATGTCTCGAAAAAGGCAAACATAGTATCTATTATATTGATATGAAAAGTAAGGATGAATCGTTAAATTTGAAGTGTAGGAGTTTGATTTCACGCTTACACAAATTATTACCATTCATATTGCTTAAATTAATATTCAATTAAAATAATAGCTAAATAAAAAGAGATTTGTACAGCTTTCAGTTATTCCGTCGGTTTATTGACTTGTTGTTCTAATGAAACGAGGTATGAAGTTCGATACCTGGCCTCAGCTATTAACATTTCCGTTTTGTTTGCATAAGAACAATCAAAACTTTGAATTTTTAGAGTTTCATTAACTCTTAAGCGTCTCTCCTCGGTTTTTTGTATTGAAATTGCTTATTAGAATTTACTTGGACTTCATGTAAATATTCGAGGTGGAGATTTTGATGGAGTTTTTAACATGTTCATATCGTTTGATAACGAAAACGTTATTTCCCTTCAATGTACAAATTTGCAGATTTCATTACTAGTATTATAAGAATAGGTGCTATTGGAATTCGGTTATGATCTGATAAACAATTGATAATGTTACTACAGAAGGGAATGATTTTTTGCTTCAGTATATTTTCAAACAATGAAATTTTGTATCTGGATTCGTGTGATGAGCATAATGTGCTAACAGAATGAAATGAATATCATATTAAATATAATAATACCACAAAAAAAATCGAATTTATAAGAAATTTCTTCACACATTTGTCCAACCAATATAATTCCTAATCGAATAGGATACTTAAGAATATTTGAAAAAGAATATAGGAAACATACTTAATAAAATTGGCGGCATATTTCTCTCTCTGCTACCATTGAATCGTCTTCTTAGCATCATTTACAAAGTTATCGAATTTAAGAATAATTTGAATTTCCACAAAAAGGAAACATATATGAAGATTAGATCAATCATTTTATAGGAAAATATAATACTTTATGTTTAAAAAGAAATTTACTTGTCTTAATAATAACGACAACGTCTCCAAAAGCATTCAACGATAAATTTTGTATAATCAAAGATATTTTATATTGTTATATGAAAATAATATTAATAGGAAAAAATATGTAAATTATATAGAAATATTATTTTCAATAAAAACATAAAAATAGTATTTTCATAAAAAAAAGAAAATGTTTGCATGAAAAATGAAACATTTTGCTAGAAATGAATAAATCATGAATTCGAATTTTCCAGAGAGTTTGTTTTACCGGAAATTTCGATACATTATTATAATAGACTAGAATTGTGACTTATAGTAAGTTTAAGAAATCCATGTCAATCCATTATAATTGTTTGCGAATTCTTAAATAATGAATTTATTTTCAGATTTGTGATTTTATATGAAAAACCTGAATATGGTTCATGAATTTCTTCATAGACCATAAAATTTTAATTACATCTCGAATTTGTCAATATTGGGGCACAATATTCGATTATAAATTAATTACAAATATAGTAAATTTTATGTCATTTAAATACAATCACGTGAATTATGAATGGGTCTAATAAAATTTCAGGTCTATAAGTTTACTATACTTAAATTGGAAACTAATAATTGAACTTTCGAAAGAAATATAACAAAAGCGTATAACAAATGTTAATAAAATGGTATTAGCACTATTAACAAATTTATTATGGAATCGAAAAGACAATAAAAATACTATTTCGCGCGCCATCAAATTTTATATGATTTTATTCAACTTGATTTATAAATCAATAAATACTAACTCATTTATTTATTATTTTGTTTTGTATTTATATAATCATCTGAAAGGTTGTGTCATTAGTTTTCGATGAAATGGTAATAGTCGAATATCAATTATGTTATTTGTAATTTCAACAAAAGAATGATAAATTCTTATTTTATTGGTTTAGATAGAAATTAATCTTAAGTAATGGGAAACCAATGAATAGAAGTTGTAGATCAGTATATAAATCTAGTAGCATTTAAAATGGAAATTTGATTAAAATTGGCAGGAAAAAAGGGTATTTTATTATGTTAGTCTCGATAGAAGCCGATTATAATCCTCCCATGGCATTATATCAACTAAACCATTAATTTTTACAACAATTGACATTTTTATTCAATCTTGAAAAGTGGTAATAGAAAGTAAAGTAATTTTTTTAAAATTTAGTATTAGATCTGCAATCGAATAGTTGAAATTTTGATGTGCTAAATTACTTTCAGAATTTTGAATGTATATTTACATTTTAGCATAAAGTTTCCATTTACGTAGAACAAGTCAAATACTCGTCATGATATGAATTGAAAATCTGCTAACAAATGTATTTTATTTTACTTATTTTATCATACATAAAGAAGTAAATAAGAAATTTCTGGGTTTAAGAGGTTGTTAATAATTCTACTTCATGTTACAAAGCTGTCACGTCAGTAGTCGTGAATCATTTTTATAGCCTATTTAGTAAAGATTTCATATAAGAAAATAATGTCATAAGTAACAAATCATTAGATTTTATATCATAAGATATAAAAATTACTTATTTTATTTTTGGATGTTTATCGTCAGTTCTATTCAAATTATTAATACGTTTAGCGCTGAATTTGTAGGAAAGAAGTCTAAATGCGTTTCAGTTTCTTCATAAAATACTAAGTACTCAATTAGTACATGATGGAATCATACTATGAAGTTAAAAAGCTTTCTTCTTATGTTAAATGTTCTCTACTATTTAATTAAAATTCAAGAGTAGAAACAAAATTGTGAAATTATTTCATTATTTTTCCATTTTATTATTGACATTCGCACATTGCATATTAATTTTAGTATCAGTCAGTAACTAATTTGTGGAAATATAATCAAAACAGAATTAACTTAAATAGATAGTGTATATTACTAATATAATCAATGTTTTTTACAATTTTCTTTATTACTATTTCAACTAAAACGTACGTGGCAACAATACTTACGTTCAAAAATCCAAGCATCTTCTCTTCTTTTTTCTATCCCTGAAAAGATTTTATGAAATTAACACGTAAGGCTATTCACTCTAAGAGCAAAGAACTGGTACATGAGACGTGACTTTAACTTTAAATAATTTTCGAAGAATTTTTAAAGATAGCACTGTTTTTATGTAGCAAGAAAACTGTCGTATTAATAGAAGTTCTAAAAGTTGTATTTGATTTTCTTATTACTGTTAACATCCGTATTCTAACGTTACTTCTTTATATCGACTTCATATACTTTATCTAATCTAAAATTAAATAAAAAATAAATTCTCCTTTATGGTTGGCCGGCAACTCACCGCCGGGCTCCTTATAGAACCGCACTCGGTCTGCCTGGAAAACACTTACTGGAACAGTTTTCACTCACTTGCGCGCGACTACACTCTTCGACGATTACCGATATACTAAATCGCCAGCGCAAAGGATGTACTAACTAACCAGTTTCTTTGTTAACAGATCACCAATCAGGAGATTAAAAATTAAAACGTTATTCTTCGTCTGCGGCTTTATTAAAAGTGTCCAATTACAATTATTTCATATCATTTATCAGAAACCGTAAATTCTTCGAACATGTATTTAGTCACTTATTGTATATTCAAATCTCTATTAAGCAGTGCCTAATATTCTAAAAGTCTACATTTAATACAAAAAAAATTTTTTTTTTTAATTATAGAGTATTCAACCATTGGTAAACCATAAAAATCAATGTTTATACAAAAAGTTCTTTAAAGTTTTACTATATTAGGAAGCTCTTTCGACCCAAAGTTAAATCTTAACATATAAAGGCTCCGAACCCAAAACTAACTAATTATCATTGTTATATATTTGAAAAATATAATTCACTTATTCTAACATACAAATAAAAAAATCCCTTTCTGAATGGATAGATTCCAGTCCAATCGCGAAATTATTAATAAATCAATTTTTAATGGGAATATTGGGTAAAATAATAGGAAATAAAATCAGCATATCGTGAGCAAATCTAGAAATAATATCCATGCCCTTCCATGTTCATAAATTATCCATTCGAGTTCAATAAAATTTCTAAGAAATAGCTTTTTTGTAGATCGGAATAATATTATCCGAAATAGATTAGTGGCTTTCCGAAGGATAGGAATTTATGCGGTTATTCCTAAAGAAAGTATAACAAATATAAAAATATAAAAAATATTTTTTTTTCTTCCAGGATTTAATGTAATGAAGAGAAATTTAGTACACGAAAAATTGTAATAAATCATTCTACCTAAATTTATACCTAAAAAAAAACAGCCAATAACATTCCCTTTCCAGTAGTTTAAAATGATGCCCTTTTCCGTCAACAGCCTAAAGCTAGCCAAAATAGTACTTAAAATAGCACAAGTGGTGCTTAAGGAATATTTGGCATAGATATGAAAGTAAGGGAAAAATAAATAAATGAAAATGAATTCAAATTATGCGAAAATTTTATTTGAAAAAATTCCACCAATATCTCAAATTCATTTTAACAACAATGTGCATATGTGAAAATTCGCATACGGAACTTTATTTCAGTGTTTTTGATCTTTGCAATAACGATTCATAATAAAAACTGCATTTTATGCAATTTATCTAAGCATATCTTTCATAAATCTTGGAAAAATTCAACTTTCACATAACTAAAAATGAATGCAGAGAATGCACTTTATTTGCTGGAAAATGTAATCTCGATATGGAGATGAAACGTTCGAAGTGAAAATTTTGAGAAAAATCCATATAATCACGATGAAATGATATTTGAGCAATTTTCAATCCAGTTTAGACTTAAGAACAGTCAAAAACAAAGTTTTTTAAAAGGATTATGTGAATTGAATTTATTTTTAAAATGAAATAAAAATACAACAGAAATTTCAGGAGTTATGTAAATCTGCAATTGAAAATCTATATTATAGGACTATTTAGGCTACTGGAGCAAATTTCCTTCTTATACAACATTTAGCAGGAACATTTGTTGAAATTACGTTACTAAGACTTAAACATTCTTTGCATGCTGCTATTATATAGTAGTCCTAGGCCAACCTAATTCTAAAAACAAAATCATATCAATTTTTTTATTTTTATTATAATTTTTGGTTGAGTTTCTTCGACAGAAGTAGATATTTTCTTGTTTTTCCTGATCCTGAATACAATATATTTCAAGAAATGAATTTGCGATGATCATTCTGAGAAAATGTCCTGAACTATAATAATATTTGGGGCAAATGGTTTATTTTGCATTAAGTTCTATAATGCATATCCAATACAGAAATACTTAAAATCAATAATATCCTTTTTCTCAGTTTCATTTTTCAGATTTTTATTCAAATCAATAAATTAATATGTATTTTATATTTTTGGAATCGTAATACAATATTGCAGCGGATTTTATGCAATCAACCAATTTATGTACATATTTATTTTTAATAATTTCAAGTACACTTTTATGTTTACAAACGGAATAATAAAGGTTTTCAATTCGAAGTATTTAAACTCACTCAAATTTGGTTAATGAAAAATTCAAATTAAACACACGTAAATATTATTGAATAAACCAACTTTGAAGCCGGGTGGAAATATTAACATTTTTAATTTGAAAGAGTTATTATTTTCATTTTAACAATAGGAGTTAAAATTGCAATTAATATTTTTAATATTTCAATAATTTGCTGAAATTAATTTAGGTTGTTCAATAAAACTTGACTTAAAATTATGTTTACTTATGATAGGGTACAGTCTACAGTCCCACAGAAGAAATACGGAATCAGACGAAACCTGCATTTGAACTTGACTCAGCTACCAGTAACATCAGTCCTAAACCGAACCATAACTAATATGACTTTCTATATTTATTTTTCCTGAAAAGCTTTCTATTCCAGAAACACAATAATCGAAAAGATAATAACAATACAAACAATTACTTGATATTTACGCATTTTGACTTACGTAACACTTCTCAAAACGTCCGAAAGTATTGTCCGTTTTGAATACAAATATCAACCATTTCGTATATGCCTAGAATATTGCCATGATAAATAAATCAATGCAATGCAATGTGAAAACACTTCGATTTCAAAACTTGATCAGTGATTATTAAAGAGATTCGAATTGTGTTTGAATTTACACTTAAACTAATAGAAAAGCGAAGCCTAGTTCAAAACATTAACTTTTGACGCACTATTTAAACACGGAATTTTATAGGTAATTATTAGAAATAGTGTTTTTCTGTTGGAATTAAATTGGCAAGCAAATATTTTTAAGACTAATTGTAGAAACATTGTAAATAAAGCTTGTACACGTAATTAAAAGTGCAATTACTTTAACATCGAATCGGGGTAACACGTAACAATACAATTGCCAGTTATAAATTGAACCGTTCAAAGTTAATTATTTTAAAAATGCTTGCAATACCTCGTGTAAAAAAATTCAAAATTTGATTTAAATATATAGAAGGACATGATTTTTTGCATTAGCACCGAATATATTTCGTTTTGTTAAAGTAACAGTTTTTTAAATACATTTATTTTCATTAATTTTATAAAAACTACTGCCAGGTACCATATCCACTACAACATCTCATTATCTTTTAAAATTTAATTAAACTTATAAAAATCCATTTATAAAAATTTCAATTTGAATATTTTACTATCGACATTGATGATTAAAATAACAACTACCAGAAAAATTGGCTTTCCAAACATTTATAAACTTTTAAAATTAATTACACAATACTAGAATGTAACTTTTAACGTATTCTGTCATCAGTTGATTCACCTTTTTCCGTCGTCTAATCTAATAGAAAGGTTAATGTGCCTTCAGAAAACTTCTCAAACAAATTTTAAAGAAAACATGTTTTGTATGGAATGGTTTTCCATTGTCTACATTGTATAATACTAATGACTAACAAGACAAATTACTTTTACTATGAATATTCTTAACTTTAACAAGTTTAAGAAAACAAACTTTAAATCAACCAGAATAACATGAAAGTACAGAAGACTTATACAAGTTTCCAAACTATACTTTAAAGTACAGGATAAAGAAATTGTGGAAAACTGATGTGAATTTTCATTATCTTTTCTGTAAAATTTAATGGGAATCATTTTTAATATAACTTGTAAATTCCTTTACATTGGAAAAAATTAACTGAAATTATAAAATGTTACATAGTTCAGCGATAATTCTATTTGAATTACAAAATAATTTTGAAGGATCAAATAAATTGATATTCTGAACAAGTACTTAGGGTTGAGGAGATTTTTACCAATAGGATTACTTCCAGAAAAAAGACTGGAATTAATTTCAATTAGTTGAGAGCAAATAAAACCTTGTTATAAAATATATCAAACGCAGAAAGGCAGTTATATTTTCGGAACTAATGAATTTTGATATCAAAATATTTATTTGACATTTATTTAGTTGGTGAAAATTTATAATTATACAAATATTAATATTTGGCTTAGTTAATATTTATAATTGAAATGAATTTTAATTATCCTCGTTTAATTACACTTGAATTCAAAAGGAAATTAATTATTTCTTTATATGAAATTTTTCATTAAAATTTCCAGATTTCAAAATCACTTTCAGTTTGTGCATTAATTCTATTTGAAAAGTATAAAATATTTTCAAATGAATAACTTTATTTTATTATTAACAGATAATTCATTATATTATTAAATAATGAATTTTCACGATCAGACAAATTAGTGAATTATGGAATAAAGTCCAAAAATTGAATATTCTATCTTGTTCTTTTCAGAAAAGAAAATATAATATGCAAATGGAAAAGTTTTGAAAACTTTCAAACAAAGTTTCGATTGGATTAGGGTTTTTGTGAAACAAACTAAGTTATTCAAATTCAACGCCTTCTTCTGCAAACAATATTCCAAAACTATTTTCAAGACAAAATGTCAATATAATGGATTGAACAGAAACTTGTTCATTGATCGACTTTAAAAAGTCCGTCTTTAAATTAATTTAAAAAGCTATAGGATAGGAAAAAAATTCAAAAATCAATTTTACTATAATTTAGTTACAGGTTGATCATGATAAAGACTGATTTACGTGTAAATATATCAATTTTTGTCTTCTGTAAGTTTTTATCCTGCCTTCAAATAATATTGATTAGGACAAAAAATTATATACCCCTAAAACTAATATTATCAAATAATATTATATTTTAATGCCCGTTAAAAATAGCTCACCCGAAAAGGTTATAAAACGTTAATGATTGTTTATGATATCTGAAAAGCATGTAAAAGATGTTTCTTCCTTTTGATTTCGGTGTTCTGGATTTTATTTTATGATTCCCAAAAGACTCGTATTTGTAATACTTACGATAAGAAAATTCATATCCAACTTTATGCCTCATTTACCAAAAATAACTGAAATATTTATTAGTTGGTTGAAATTAGTCCTATCCTAGATTGATAGGATTATTGCATTATATTTCTATATCTTTTGATGAACGTTAATTTCCTTAAATTGAATTTTCAATTCGATATATTGAAAGATAATTCCTTTTCTATTTATAGATAATATAATAAACAGCCCAGAAAATGAGTGATGATGGCAAACAATTTTATGATTGATACTTTGGTAGCTTTTATATGCAATATAATACTATTCACAACAACTTTTAAATAGAATTTTAATCCATAACATGTCTATATTTTGAAATATTGACGTATGTACAGAGCGAAGTATACATAATATGTGTATCTAAAGAGTTATATGAAAATCGATTTATATAAGCTAAAGTTTTATTAACGAGTTATCATAAAATACCAGATACGATAAAGTAAACTTTTCATAATATACGTGATTTACCATATACGGGAGATAAGCTGATATACTTTAGAAAATATAGTCACGAAGGACTTGGCTGTACAATTTGTTTTTAACATATTTCTAGAAAATAAAATGAAAATTTTAATTTTAATGGTTCTATCAAAAATGTTCCATAGATTTTATTTACTCCAATCTAAACCTACAAGTATATGTAATATGAAAATGTTGGATTAAACTTCATAAAATTCTATAAGAAATTGTGAAAAGCCCGTATGGAAACTTATTTCACGAATTTTGGTTTTGTGAAGAATTTTTTTTTTTTTTTTAATAAACAATACTTCCAATTTTTTAGAAAAAAAAAGTTAACGAACAGAAAATCGTGTAGAATACATTTTTCATGAAAAAATTTAACATAATTTACATATGGAAATAAAAAGTTCGTTGGCCTTTTTTCTTTACCAAATACGATAGAATTTTCTACTTTGTTAGACATTTTTATGGGAAGTCATAAACAAATTACTTTACTTTATGAAATTATTTTCCAGTAAATTTTCATACATTTTCATTATTTTATTATTTACCTCAAATTCAAAGAAAATATATACCTAATTTAAAGGATTCTTGGAAATACTATAACAATATGAATTTCGCGGAATAATCCTACGGATTTTGTACGTCTAAACATTCTCAACTAAATATTGCGTGATAAAAGACATCAGAAAAATCGTAATGTCAAAAAAATATGATCATATGTTTATTAATATAATCCGGAAAATCAGTTCGGTAAATTTGATAGCGTTTCATTTCATGGATTGTAAAATTTTCCAAGTAATTTCTGGTTTAAATTATATTAAAATTTGCCTACCCATATAATCCAAATAAATAATGGTAAATATTTACGTTTGTGTAATTTTACAAATACTTTTATTAGAAGTTATTATTGAAACAATTTCCCAGATTTATAATCAAATATAATTCCTCTGTTTGGTTTTGTGGATTCGAGATATAATTATTTTACAGTGAAATATGATCTAGTTAAAATCTAATACAATAATAGCCGGATGAGTGTCATATTATAAGAAAGATGTTTTTCCTTTTGGTTTTCAAAAATTTGTTAGATAACCTATTCGAAATTCGATAAGTGTTAGCATAAAAAATTAAAATTATTTTGAGCAGAGTAGTCTTCAGATTTTCTAATTTTAAATCATATTCCATTCCACGGATCTTTTGAAAAATTTAATTCAATAAAACGACCTCAAATTATAAAGAAACGACACTGTATGTGGTCAGAAGAAAACCAATGGATTGTATTAGGAAAATGATATTTTTATGGGAATGATAATGGCATAAGAAAAACAGAAGAAAATTCAAAGTCAATAATCCGTGATACAATTTTTATGAATTTTCTCGTATTATATTTTGAATTAATTCTTGAAAGCATTTTGAATATTTGAAAAATAATAATGGTATAGTCTCAATACACATTATTCCTTTGAATGGTTCCTTTTTTGTGAACTCAACTTTTCATTCCGAAAATAATGTTTGAAGAAGTAAAATGATATTTTTTTATGGTGGCTGATTTTGCATGCAAATTGAAAAGATTATGGCATTAGAAAGATTGCCGAATGAAACTTAACTTTTCAACAAAATATTTTTAACTTTGACTTTAGCAGAGAAAGGACATTTTCATTAAAAGTATGATAACAATGGGATTCATTCGGTTATGATAATATAATTGAAATACACTTCTTCTCGCTTTTTCTGTTTATAGAGTAAATGTTTTTAGACACTACTTGTTATGGTAAAGTGGAATAAAGTTTATGAAATTTTTTTGCGACTAGATTTGCATTTTTATTTTGGATTTCGGAATTTTTTCTTGCATCCTTTTAGTGAGTGCTTCTAAGTATATTCGATAATATAATATAGCTTGCTTTGTGTTATGTCCGAAAGCTTTCGCAAATCGGTATTGCTATAAAAAAGTGAATATTAATAAAAATGAAACGAAAATCCTATAAATAAATTAAACATAAAAATGAAACAAAGCAGACCTTTTCTATATTATTCCTTTAAGCTAAATTTTTGATAATAAAAGACTGTACTGAAGAGAAAATTTGCCCAGAATTCGAAAATTGTTGTTCCTAAAATTTTCTTAAAAAAAGTTGTATCATATTGAAGTTGGAAACTATCTTTAATAAAATGAATTTTAATAAGTGAACGTGTAAGTTTGACAAAATCACATTAAATTTTGTTAAAAAGGCATTCAAAAGATCATTCCATAAATTTTGACTTGTTCTCAGAATATCTGAATTATTCCCCAGAATGGTACTATTTTGAAAAATTAATCAAACTACTCTTCACAGGAATGTTCGAAAGTAAATTCGTCAGACTGTTATTTTTCAAGTATTATAAAAAATATTATAAAAACCATTATATCAAACTAGTATCTTAAAATCATCTAATCTACAGTCTGAATCGATGAACAACTAACGACTTCTATACAAATGTTTTGAAACTCAATTTATCCTCAATAGTCAGATATAAAATATTGCACTATATTCTACTTACAATACTTGGTGATTCATAAAATCATCAAACAATAACAATAAAACATTGTCACAACACAAGTATTCTAAGTAAAACAACTAACACAAAAACACCACACGAACAAAAACAATTCTTGGAAATATTCAAGAATTTGTAGAACTTTCGAGAAAATATCGCCATCTAATGTACAAAAGATCTGTTCCAGAAAGCTCCGAAATGAATCATTGCTTTGTGTATCGAATAAGAATTTTCTAGACGTTGCCATCTAGCTTTAGATAGCCAAACGACCAGTCTTTTCAAGAAAGTTCGCGAAATAGACCAATCTGATATAAAAAGCGCTGTAGGGTCGAGCCTGAAATCATTCTTAATCGATCAGTTGAAGTGAAAAGCTTCGTCAGAGATTATACAAAGCAGAGATTGGAAACGAGATTATTTTTGTGAAAGTAATTAAAATAGTGAAGCTCTAAAACTGTGATAAATAATTGTAATAATTAAATTATTGAAAGACAAATATTTGTAAGACTAATTGTTAAGCAGAAATAAGTACAAATAAAGTTTATACACTAAATTCACATAAATAAAAAGTGTTATCATTCTAATAACATCGAACCGAAAGACAAACACGTCACATTGGTGTCAGAAGTGGGATTATTTATTGTGAATCAGTGCGGGAAAGACAATTGTGCTAAAAATTTCTGCAAGAAAATTCGAAATTAAGCTAGAAACTTCTGTGGGGAAAATTTCGAAAAAAATTTAAGAAATTTGAGTGTATAATAATTTCACGGTGCGAAAAATTTCAGGGGCGTACAAGAAATTTTGTGAGTTGTATAAAAATTTCGATTGTGCGAAATTTGAGGTTATACGTCGTGTATCGTGTGAAAATTTCGATTGTACGAGAAATTTCGTGGAAATTAAGATTATACTAGGAAATTTCGTAGTATTTAGATACTGTGCGAGAAGTTTCTATAGAACATAAGAATTTCGTGACCAACTAAAAAAAAATATTTGAACAATGGAAAGTAAACTATTAGACAGCTTGAGTACATCAGAACTATCAACAGTTCTGAGTGTGTGGTATTTACCTTCCAAGGGAACTAAAACAGATAAAAAGAAAAGAGTAATCGCTGAATGTGTAGAAAGAGAACTAGATAGCAGCACATTCGACTTTAGTGAAATTCTGAAAGAGGGAAACGAAAAAGAAATTACCAACGAAGACGCGGCTGAAACAACAGCAAGTGTTCAGGATGATTTACAAACGCTAATGGCCATGATGATCGGTCTTCAGACTAAAATGGACTCAAATGCTTCTAGTCTACAAGGCGAATTAAAATCAACTGCTTCTAGTCTGCAAAGTGAGATGCAATCCAATACAGCAAGTCTTGAAAGTAAAATTACAAACGTATCTGACATGCAGAATGAAATGAAATCTAGTCTTGAAAGCGAAATTAAGTCGAGCGTTTCTGGACTGGAAATCAAAATGGAGTCCAGTATGGACAATTTGAAAACTCAGGTGGAATCCAGTATTGCGAGTCTGGAAGATAAAATGAAAAACAATACTACAGACCTAGAAAACAAAATTACCACGGAAGTTACAACAGTTCGTGCGGAGGTCAGCAACGTAGAACAAAAATTGGACCAGAAATTGGAACAAAAAGTAGCAGAAATAGAAGCAAAAATGGCTAATATCAAAGAAAATAAACCAAATATTGAGTCATCAGGTAAAAGGATGAAGCTACCAATATTTGACGGCAAAACTTCATGGCCAGTATACAAACGACAGTTTGAAGCGGCTGCTGGTGCGAACGGCTGGTCCGATAAAGAAAAAGCCACAGCATTAATTCTGGCTCTACGGGGTAACGCAGCCGATTTATTGCGGACAATCTCACCAGAAAATGAGAAGAATTACAATTACATTGTAACACAATTGGACATTCGATATGGGGATAACCACATGAAGGACGTATACCGAATGGAGCTCGTCAACAGAATGCAAGAATCTGGAGAGACACTTCAGGAGTTGTCAGCAGATATTGAGCGGTTGGTATACTTGTCATACCCCGATTATCCCCTGGAGCTGCAGAATGACTTGGCTGCAGAAAGATTCACCAATGCCATTCGGGATGCAGACATTCAGTTCAAGGTCCGGATTAGTGGAAAGCGCATGTTGCACGATGTGTTGGCTGTAGCGTTGACATTGGAAGCTGCAAAGAGAGCAACAAGGGCGGTTCCAATGGTACGAGCTGCTATGATTGATGAAGACACAACAGAGCTAGCGATAGACCAACTAACCGAAAAGATAAAGGCGGATGTGCAGTAAGCTATCCAGGAATTGGAGTTGAACGATACTAAAAGAAGACTGAAATGCTGGGGCTGCGGTAAAGAAGGACATTTAGAGCGGCAGTGCCCCAACCAGGCAAAAGCACCGATTATGGTATCAGTCTCTCTCCTACAACAGAGTAACGACAGGTTAACGACGCAAGGAGTAATTGCTGGTCATTGATGCAGGATCATCGTAGATACGGGTGCAAGTAGATCCATCGTGAACAGGAAGCTCATTAGTAGGAAACACATGAGCAGAAGCAGTAACAGTGTTCTTCAAACGGTTACAGGGGAATCATCTCCGATTCTGGGTGAAGTGATTCTAGCATTGGGGCTAGATGAGTATGTGTTTCGGCATACGTTTTTGGTGGCTGATATAATGGACGATTGTATCATGGGCCTGGACTTCATGAAGCAGAATGGAGTGAGTGTGAACATTGAAGATAGGTTATTGCGATGTGGAAATATTGAGTTCCCGCTAACGTTGGAGGAAGCACATTCCAGTGACACCAAATCAAATCTACGAGACCAACAAGTTACGTCAGATGCAAATGCTGTTGTAGAAATGAAACGGACGGACGACATTGGACTGACAACTCAAGACACGGAGTTGTCAAAAAGTAAAAATAGAAGGAAAAGAAGCAAATCCAGTGTCGTAGATGCTGAAGGGGTTTTTGAGGAAACGAGTAAGGACTGCAGGAATGTGAAAAAGGTAGTAGCTATCCGTACATTAAGGATTGGAGGCGATGACATGTCGAGCATCCGAAACGCGCAGCTAAAGGATGAAGATGTTGGACCAATCCTTAAATGGAAGAAAAGGGGTCAGCGTCCAAAATGGAGCGATATTGTAACACGCAGTGATACGACAAAAAGTTATTGGGCTCAGTGGGACTCGTTACAGATAGAAAATGGCGTTCTGAGGAGAAAATGGGATTCTCCTGATGGAAAAGCCAAACTAATGCAGTTGATCGTGTCTAAGTCCAAAGTACATGAGGTACTTGGTGAAGTACATGCTGGAACTTCAGGGGGACATTTGGGTGTCAACAGAACATTAGCGAAGGTGCGAGAACGATTCTATTGGGTACACTGGCAAGCTGATGTCAAAAGCTGGTGCAGGAATTGTGACACCTGCACAAAGATTGTAGGACATCAAAAGGAAACTGAAACTGCAGTGGGGCAATATGTTGACGCCGAACTGAAGCAAGACACGAGTGGACAGGATAGCACCAGACAGACTCCACCGGAAAGATCATCTGGACAGCATATACGGGTTCCGGTGGACAAAGTATTTGAGGAACCTGCAAACAACAAATTAAAAGATAGTGACTGCACCAACGAGATGAACTCTTTGGACGTGGTATGGCGAAAGCGAAAATCATCGAAAGTAAAAATGAAGGTGATTCATTCAAATCAGTTAGCGAAGAATCGCGGCACGGGTCCAAAAGAGTTCTGTTCGGGACGAACAGATTTAAGAAGGGGGTAGTGCACTATATTCTACTTAGAATACTTGGTGATTCATAAAATCATCAAACAATAACAATAAAACATTGTCACAACACAAGTATTCTAAGTAAAACAACTAACACAAAAACACCACACGAACAAAAACAATTCTTGGAAATATTCAAGAATTTGTAGAGCTTTCGAGAAAATATCGCCATCTAATGTACAAAAGATCTGTTCCAGAAAGCTCCGAAATGAATCATTGCTTTGTGTATCGAATAAGAATTTTCTAGACGTTGCCATCTAGCTTTAGATAGCCAAACGACCAGTCTTTTCAAGAAAGTTCGCGAAATAGACCAATCTGATATAAAAAGCGCTGTAGGGTCGAGCCTGAAATCATTCTTAATCGATCAGTTGAAGTGAAAAGCTTCGTCAGAGATTATACAAAGCAGAGATTGGAAACGAGATTATTTTTGTGAAAGTAATTAAAATAGTGAAGCTCTAAAACTGTGATAAATAATTGTAATAATTAAATTATTGAAAGACAAATATTTGTAAGACTAATTGTTAAGCAGAAATAAGTACAAATAAAGTTTATACACTAAATTCACATAAATAAAAAGTGTTATCATTCTAATAACATCGAACCGAAAGACTAACACGCTACAATATGAATAATAAATATACCTCTTTGAATATATGTACGAACTTCATTTTTAAACTTCTCTAGCGACGATCCAAACTAGACTGACTGAAGATCATTGTCAGCCTTCTTTCTACAACAATTATGTTTTCTACCTCGGATAGCTATCCTACAATCATGTCGAATATTAACTTAGGACTTGTTTCGAGTTTTAACATGCAGCTGTCCAAACATGCTAAGTTAACAATGATCATTTCAGCATTTTCTCCGCATGAATCATGTTTCTTACATCTGATAGCCATCCTACATATATTTTAAGCTTTTTACACGACTATGCAAATTTTTCAATTTAACATTTGGAAAGATAAAAATATCCCATTTTGAAAGAAACTCCATCTATATATTGAGCTTATGTTACCACATCACTTATCTACGAATTTGTTCAACCTAAATAAATTTGAACAAAAGTACACATTAAATTGCATATGTGCTTATATGCTATCCAGTCAAATCTTTCCAATATTGATAAAATAATCGAAAATAGAAATAATTTCTACATGCAAAGTACTGACCGCTTGATTTTAAAATTGGAATGCAATATAGCGAATTGAAAATAGATTTATATGTTTTGTTATGCCGAATAAAATTTCTACATATCCTTCATAAAGCTTATGAGCATAAAACGATTCTCCAATGTTGTGAAATTTAATTAACCAACAAAAAGCGATTTAGAATTTATGAAAACATAATCAGTATGTTTGCAAAACATAAAGCAATTATACAAACTAAACCATGAGCTGTATAATACAAGTACATATTAAATAAGTTTAGGCGTGATTTGCTGTTTCATAAAATGTATCCAATTTATTTTTTAAGAGCATCTCTAAATGGTATTAAATGTAAATTATTTATATATAAATACTAATTTAGAGCTCTCAAAAGAACCACCGAATTTATTTACTATTGGATCAAAGAAACAACTTGAGCTCTCTTTTGAATTTAAATATAAGTCAATAGGAAGTCCAAATTTTCGACTATTTATTTGAATTAAGAAGAACCACTTCGTACAACATTTCTTGAAAACCATTCGCGAAAATTTAAATCATTTTTAAAGAATCATTTTCTCAAAATTTTACAACTCCTTTATAAACTAAGAGGAGCTCATAAAAGGGCATTCTCATAAAGAGATTATACTAGGAAATTTCGTAGTATTTAGATACTGTGCGAGAAGTTTCTATAGAACATAAGAATTTCGTGAACGACTAAAAAAAAATATTTGAACAATGGAAAGTAAACTATTAGACAGCTTGAGTACATCAGAACTATCAACAGTTCTGAGTGTGTGGTATTTACCTTCCAAGGGAACTAAAACAGATAAAAAGAAAAGAGTAATCGCTGAATGTGTAGAAAGAGAACTAGATAGCAGCACATTCGACTTTAGTGAAATTCTGAAAGAGGGAAACGAAAAAGAAATTACCAACGAAGACGCGGCTGAAACAACAGCAAGTGTTCAGGATGATTTACAAACGCTAATGGCCATGATGATCGGTCTTCAGACTAAAATGGACTCAAATGCTTCTAGTCTACAAGGCGAATTAAAATCAACTGCTTTTAGTCTGCAAAGTGAGATGCAATCCAATACAGCAAGTCTTGAAAGTAAAATTACAAACGTATCTGACATGCAGAATGAAATGAAATCTAGTCTTGAAAGCGAAATTAAGTCGAGCGTTTCTGAACTGGAAATCAAAATGGAGTCCAGTATTGACCATTTTGAAAACTCAGGTGGAATCCAGTATTGCGAGTCTGGAAGATAAAATGAAAAACAATACTACAGACCTAGAAAACAAAATTACCACGGAAGTTACAACAGTTCGTGCGGAGGTCAGCAACGTAGAACAAAAATTGGACCAGAAATTGGAACAAAAAGTAGCAGAAATAGAAGCAAAAATGGCTAATATCAAAGAAAATAAACCAAATATTGAGTCATCAGGTAAAAGGATGAAGCCACCAATATTTGACGGCAAAACTTCATGGCCAGTATACAAACGACAGTTTGAAGCGGCTGCTGGTGCGAACGGCTGGTCCGATAAAGAAAAAGCCACAGCATTAATTCTGGCTCTACGGGGTAACGCAGCCGATTTATTGCGGACAATCTCACCAGAAAATGAGAAGAATTACAATTACATTGTAACACAATTGGACATTCGATATGGGGATAACCACATGAAGGACGTATACCGAATGGAGCTCGTCAACAGAATGCAAGAATCTGGAGAGACACTTCAGGAGTTGTCAGCAGATATTGAGCGGTTGGTATACTTGTCATACCCCGATTATCCCCTGGAGCTGCAGAATGACTTGGCTGCAGAAAGATTCACCAATGCCATTCGGGATGCAGACATTCAGTTCAAGGTCCGGATTAGTGGAAAGCGCATGTTGCACGATATGTTGGCTGTAGCGTTGACATTGGAAGCTGCAAAGAGAGCAACAAGGGCGGTTCCAATGGTACGAGCTGCTATGATTGATGAAGACTCAACAGAGCTAGCGATAGACCAACTAACCGAAAAGATAAAGGCGGATGTGCAGCAAGCTATCCAGGAATTGGAATTGAACGATACTAAAAGAAGACTGAAATGCTGGGGCTGCGGTAAAGAAGGACATTTAGAGCGGCAGTGCCCCAACCAGACAAAAGCACCGATTATGGTATCAGTCTCTCTCCTACAACAGAGTAACGACAGATTAACGACGCAAGGAGTAATTGCTGGTCATCGATGCAGGATCATCGTAGATACGGGTGCAAGTAGATCCATCGTGAACAGGAAGCTCATTAGTAGGAAACACATGAGCAGAAGCAGTAACAGTGTTCTTCAAACGGTTACAGGGGAATCATCTCCGATTCTGGGTGAAGTGATTCTAGCATTGGGGCTAGATGAGTATGTGTTTCGGCATACGTTTTTGGTGGCTGATATAATGGACGATTGTATCATGGGCCTGGACTTCATGAAGCAGAATGGAGTGAGTGTGAACATTGAAGATAGGTTATTGCGATGTGGAAATATTGAGTTCCCGCTAACGTTGGAGGAAGCACATTCCAGTGACACCAAATCAAATCTACGAGACCAACAAGTTACGTCAGATGCAAATGCTGTTGTAGAAATGAAACGGACGGACGACATTGGACTGACAACTCAAGACACGGAGTTGTCAAAAAGTAAAAATAGAAGGAAAAGAAGCAAATCCAGTGTCGTAGATGCTGAAGGGGTTTTTGAGGAAACGAGTAAGGACTGCAGGAATGTGAAAAAGGTAGTAGCTATCCGTACATTAAGGATTGGAGGCGATGACATGTCGAGCATCCGAAACGCGCAGCTAAAGGATGAAGATGTTGGACCAATCCTTAAATGGAAGAAAAGGGGTCAGCGTCCAAAATGGAGCGATATTGTAACACGCAGTGATACGACAAAAAGTTATTGGGCTCAGTGGGACTCGTTACAGATAGAAAATGGCGTTCTGAGGAGAAAATGGGATTCTCCTGATGGAAAAGCCAAACTAATGCAGTTGATCGTGCCTAAGTCCAAAGTACATGAGGTACTTGGTGAAGTACATGCTGGAACTTCAGGGGGACATTTGGGTGTCAACAGAACATTAGCGAAGGTGCGAGAACGATTCTATTGGGTACACTGGCAAGCTGATGTCAAAAGCTGGTGCAGGAATTGTGACACCTGCACAAAGATTGTAGGACATCAAAAGGAAACTGAAACTGCAGTGGGGCAATATGTTGACGCCGAACTGAAGCAAGACACGAGTGGACAGGATAGCACCAGACAGACTCCACCGGAAAGATCATCTGGACAGCATATACGGGTTCCGGTGGACAAAGTATTTGAGGAACCTGCAAACAACAAATTAAAAGATAGTGACTGCACCAACGAGATGAACTCTTTGGACGTGGTATGGCGAAAGCGAAAATCATCGAAAGTAAAAATGAAGGTGATTCATTCAAATCAGTTAGCGAAGAATCGCGGCACGGGTCCAAAAGAGTTCTGTTCGGGACGAACAGATTTAAGAAGGGGGTAGTGCACTATATTCTACTTAGAATACTTGGTGATTCATAAAATCATCAAACAATAACAATAAAACATTGTCACAACACAAGTATTCTAAGTAAAACAACTAACACAAAAACACCACACGAACAAAAACAATTCTTGGAAATATTCAAGAATTTGTAGAACTTTCGAGAAAATATCGCCATCTAATGTACAAAAGATCTGTTCCAGAAAGCTCCGAAATGAATCATTGCTTTGTGTATCGAATAAGAATTTTCTAGACGTTGCCATCTAGCTTTAGATAGCCAAACGACCAGTCTTTTCAAGAAAGTTCGCGAAATAGACCAATCTGATATAAAAAGCGCTGTAGGGTCGAGCCTGAAATCATTCTTAATCGATCAGTTGAAGTGAAAAGCTTCGTCAGAGATTATACAAAGCAGAGATTGGAAACGAGATTATTTTTGTGAAAGTAATTAAAATAGTGAAGCTCTAAAACTGTGATAAATAATTGTAATAATTAAATTATTGAAAGACAAATATTTGTAAGACTAATTGTTAAGCAGAAATAAGTACAAATAAAGTTTATACACTAAATTCACATAAATAAAAAGTGTTATCATTCTAATAACATCGAACCGAAAGACTAACACGCTACAATATGAATAATAAATATACCTCTTTGAATATATGTACGAACTTCATTTTTAAACTTCTCTAGCGACGATCCAAACTAGACTGACTGAAGATCATTGTCAGCCTTCTTTCTACAACAATTATGTTTTCTACCTCGGATAGCTATCCTACAATCATGTCGAATATTAACTTAGGACTTGTTTCGAGTTTTAACATGCAGCTGTCCAAACATGCTAAGTTAACAATGATCATTTCGGCATTTTCTCCGCATGAATCATGTTTCTTACATCTGATAGCCATCCTACATATATTTTAAGCTTTTTACACGACTATGCAAATTTTTCAATTTAACATTTGGAAAGATAAAAATATCCCATTTTGAAAGAAACTCCATCTATATATTGAGCTTATGTTACCACATCACTTATCTACGAATTTGTTCAACCTAAATAAATTTGAACAAAAGTACACATTAAATTGCATATATGCTTATATGCTATCCAGTCAAATCTTTCCAATATTGATAAAATAATCGAAAATAGAAATAATTTCTACATGCAAAGTACTGACCGCTTGATTTTAAAATTGGAATGCAATATAGCGAATTGAAAATAGATTTATATGTTTTGTTATGCCGAATAAAATTTCTATATATCCTTCATAAAGCTTATGAGCATAAAACGATTCTCCAATGTTGTGAAATTTAATTAACCAACAAAAAGCGATTTAGAATTTATGAAAACATAATCAGTATGTTTGCAAAACATAAAGCAATTATACAAACTAAACCATGAGCTGTATAATACAAGTACATATTAAATAAGTTTAGGCGTGATTTGCTGTTTCATAAAATGTATCCAATTTATTTTTTAAGAGCATCTCTAAATGGTATTAAATGTAAATTATTTATATATAAATACTAATTTAGAGCTCTCAAAAGAACCACCGAATTTATTTACTATTGGATCAAAGAAACAACTTGAGCTCTCTTTTGAATTTAAATATAAGTCAATAGGAAGTCCAAATTTTCGACTATTTATTTGAATTAAGAAGAACCACTTCGTACAACATTTCTTGAAAACCATTCGCGAAAATTTAAATCATTTTTAAAGAATCATTTTCTCAAAATTTTACAACTCCTTTATAAACTAAGAGGAGCTCATAAAAGGGCATTCTCATAAAGACGTGATTAAGCTATAAACTTAAAATTTGACATTGTTATTAAAGCTTTCTTATTTTATATTATGTACAAAATTAATTAACAAATTATACGTTTTTTTTTTTTTGGTATTTATTCTAATTTTAATGAAGATAGGAGATTGTGATTAACATTTAAATGAAATATTTCATTAAATTTAATTCAAGATGACAAGTTTTCATGAAATTTATGTGTTGGGTGTTAATTCTTTTTTCATTCAACTTAGTGGAAAAGCCAAGTAATTAAATGGTAATGATATAGAAGGTTGCCGAAAATATTTTCTTAAAGTAAATACTTACTGAAATAAGTTTGGTTTGTTAATTAAGTGTAAAGTACGGTAAAATTAGAAATTGTTTTCAGGAGATGTTCAAAAATGGGTGGTTATATTCCGAAGTTATATCAAATTTAATTTAAAATTAGTAACAAAAGAGATCTAAATCACTTAAGCGAATTTCGTGAAACTCTATTTTAGATAAAAATACCAAATAATAACATTAAATATCTTTAAGTTTTAACACTGCGTTCTAATTTTAAGTTAATGTTATGTTTGATATAATATAATACTTAGGAACTTATTTATTCATTTGAACTTGCAGTTAACATTAAATATGATCAAGTTGTCTTTATGTCCTTAAAATCAGTTCGTTTTGATATTATGATGCCAAACGTAATTTAAGTTAACACGAAATTAGATCGACATTCAATCAAGGAAAAATTGAGAAATTTATAAGAGATAAATAGATTTAATTTTCAAAAGTCTGTCAAGGATTAAATTTTAACCAGATCTGGAAAATAAAAAGAAATTTAAGAATTCGATATAAACTTATTAGGTATTTTGAAATTTTCACTCGAAATTAAGGTAAGTGAAAAGTTTTACAACGGAATTTTCCAAATTATTTGTTGTTATTATATATTTAATGAAAAACGAAAAATTGCTTCAATTCAAATATGTTTGTCGGATTTTTTATTCCAATTAAAAACCAATTTCGAATGATTTGAACTGCTAATTGGTGTATTATTTTTATTTTGTATTGTGAATTCGTAATTAGAATAATTTGCTACTAATCTGTATAACCATTTGTTCCAAGAATAGTTAAACTAGTTTTTTTTTCGTAATTATACTTTTTGATTAGATTTTGTTCTCTTAAAAACTCATTCATGAACTAAAAGTAATATCCAACTAAATTGGTCGTCCGAATTTAAAAATTAATTAAATTTTTGTTTGCAAAAGAATGTTCACAAATTTGAGTACTTCTAGTTTTTAATTAAAATCTTTTAAACAATTTTAATTGTCTGAATTTAGTTCTTCTCGAAAATGATTATTAATAATCTCTTTATTGAAGCTAAAACTTTACTTCATTTCATTGTTTAATATTCAAATATAATATGTTCGTTTTGAAGTGAAATTTTGATGAATAAAATCGTCTTTGCATTATTTACCAAGCCAAAACCAATGGAATAAGGTATTTACAATTTTCTAATTGGACTAAGTAGTCCTGGTGCCGTCACATACGATCAGGAACGAACTGCATTTGGCGATGGCGCAATTAAGTCTACCTTAAACCATTACTTCGCCCTCCAGCATCACCAGAGCTACCTATCCACTATTTCTTTAGGGGTAGAAAATATCTGTTATATATATGAGATGGGTTTTTACTTATGAACTATAACGAATTTTTGCTTATATATATAGATTTGTTTCGTTCTGCAATAGAAACATGGCATAAAAAATTCTCCTAAATAATCTGTATTATAAAAATATTATATAAGCAACACATTACCTCGCCACCTAAATATTTTTACTTCTTTTTTGGATACGAGTATATGACTATAGTTTTAAGCCAGTGCAAAAACTGATCTGCTGAGCAAATTCAAATACTATTGTGACGTGCTACCCGTTCGGTTCGATGTTATTAAAATGATAACACTTTTTATTTATGTGAATTTAGTGTATAAAGTTTATTTATAATTATTTCTGCGTTACAATTAGTCTTAAAAATATTTGTCTTTCAATAATTTTATTATTAGAATCAATTTATTACAGTTTTAAAAATTATTTCAATAATTGATCACAATTAGTACTTTTAAACTCAACGTTTTTAGTTCTGCTCTTGGCTTAAGATTTGAAACACACGATCTGAATTTCTAATGTCAGTTGATGAGTGCATCATTCTTTTCGCCTATTTATGGTAAAAATGTCCTATCCTGAATCTACTAGAAAAATCGATGTGGCAATACTTTCGAATGATCTACAAATTTTAAATATTTCTAAGAATTTTTGTTCGTGACATTCGAGAAACGTCATCATTGTTTTGTTTACATTATTTTGGTCGTGTGTAGTGGATTTGGTGTTTTCTGGAAATATTTTGATTTATTTATTAAATAAAAGAAATCAAAATATTTCCAGCAAGTTCTGGTGATGTGTAGTGCACTATTGACAATTACTTCTGTAATAATAAACGCGAGTGGAAGGTAGCAAAGGGTTGAAATATGTATATACTATATGTAGAAAAAACGATAATAAGTACAAATGAAATACTTTATTAATTTTTCACTTAACTTTCTTTATTTTTTGGGTATTGTTTTAACCGCGGTTATCTCTCGACTGCCACTTAAAACATCATTTCCTTCATTTCTTCCTTATTTCTCTTTTATCATGCAGGTATCTTTTCTGCATGATTATTCTTTACATAGGACTTATTTGGAATCTTAGCATGCAGTGTGTCTAAATGGTTGCATAGTCCTTTATTTAATGAATCATGTTTGTTAGCCATCCTACATACTGTATACACTGTATATACCATACTTACTAATTATTACATTTGAAAAAAAAAACATGATTAACGGCTAGAAATACCAGTAATCTAAAAAATATATTTCTACAATAAAAATTAATCATTATAATAAAAAAATATGTACTCTCTGATTGAGATTTAGTACTTTCTCTACATGAAAATATTTTTATTGAGTTAAAAGATATAAAATGTCTAAAATACCACCTTTATGAAATTCTAAGTCAACTCTCAGACACAAAATTTTAAATTACAAAATGATTTTCTGTAGAGAAACTGTGAATTCGTTTTTACAAAAGTATGGGAAAATTAATGTCTTAAATGACAAAGTACTTAGTCACAAATTTCATGTCGTGTACTTACTTATTTTGTTTTTTTTATGCCTACAAAAACGGTACTTAACCGATTAATGTTGGCACGGAAGCTTATACTTACTTTTATGCCTAATAGGTTTTTCTTGAAGAACGAATATAAAATGAATGTAGAGAATTTTTGGCTGTATTTGAAATGAAGGATATCATATTTGTATGTTGGTGTGTTTCATGTGACGAAATGCAAATTATCCCAGAAAAATGCGTGATATGAATAAATATTATCGCGATTATCTTCGCGGTGTATTAAAACAGTACACTCTTGGGAATTTCAATGATGGTTCATTTTATGAAACAGTGACAAAGAATCAATATTAAAGAACAATATTAAAGAACAGTATTGATTATTATTTTGGAAGAAAATGAAAGTATATTATTGAACAATTCGAAAGGAATTATTTACATAAAAAACATTTTTATATTGTTAAAGAAACAAAGATTTTTTAAATAGTAATATTTTTTAAAGATTAGGTCAAATGTTTTAACCTTAAATAGCCAGTAATTTTTTTCACACGGCAAAAGCTGCTGGTAATCCTATCAGGACTTGATCTACAAGAAGCTAAAGGAACATATTAAAGTTTATATTGCTTTCTTTCCATTATTGAGAGTAAAGATTGTCTTATATTCTACTATAATGTATAGAATCAATTACTTTTGAATTTTTGGTCAGGATTTGATCTATTAATTTTTAAGCAAATTTTATGAAATTTTGTATCTAAATAATTGTGATTAAGACCGACTAAATGGCAGTTTAAGACAACGTGAAAAGGAAAAGCCGAAAGGATACTCTTCGTATCTGGTCTTTATATTCAATCAAATAATTTTTGTAATCAAAATCGCCAGGAGAAATACGTTACACTTTTACATCGAATCTAACACTAGGGTTGAGACATTCCTAAATTGAAGCAATGTCAAAAATGCCAACTGTACCTTTTGTTTTTGCTTAGCAAAAATGTTTCACAACGATATAACCCCAAATACAACGAATGGAGAATACCATTAGTATGCCAGATTATTTCTTTACACCTTTTTCCAATTAGTCCTAATCGAAAGGGATAGTATAAATGGTGTTTTTATACTGCTAAGAGTTAGGGAAGAGAATTTTGTGCATTTCATTAGAAATATTTACATTTACCAATATTTGAAGAGGGAAGCTCCATTACAATGTGTATAAACTATATTTTGCATAAAAAAAGGAATGAATAGGAAGTGGAAAGGATTCATCAGTAAAAAAAAGTTCGAATGAAATATGTTATTATTTTGTGTAAGGAAATATTTTCAATATAAAATTTTTAAAAATCGAATATCAATACTTCATATCGTCATATCGTCATATCGTCAAACATTTGAAAAATTAAATATAAAAATCAAATGGAAATACTGAAAATGGCGAATAACAAAATTCCAATGTTTTTGAAAATTGTAGCGGATGATGAATGGTGAATTTCGATATCCAAAAATTGTGTTAAAAAAAATATTTAATTGAGATAAAATCCATAAAATCATTGTTTGAAATTCAGATTATTGGATTAACGAGCACTAAATTAACGGTTGAATTACAAAATGTGGGTAATTCTGGTTAAGGGATTAATTTTAGTTTGTTATACAGTCAGTAATTAGAATTTTCAATTTGGTGGATATTATATTAAAATTCTAGCAAAGAATTTTAATTAGTGATTGGAAAATAGTTATAAAATAAATATGCATATTTATGCTGGTTAGGACTCAATTTTTAAGGACGATGGTTTTAGTTATTTAATAAATATGCGTCCACATTGTAATTTTTTATCCATATAACATATCAATAGAAACAATGTGCAATAATTCAACTGATTTCTTAAACTTGACAACAGAATAAACCTTCCCTTTAGATGAGAAACTTTTTAATAGGAACTTTATAAAATAAATGTCCTTAGTTTTTTCCTAGTTTACAAAACCTATTTTTTTTCCTTCAGTATTAAGGTCACAATTAGAAAGATGAAAAATAACAGAACAACTTAACATTCGTCATGATAACAATATTATTTCTATGAAATGATAGGACATTTATATAAATGACATTTTCTACATAAAATTTTAGCTTTTTTGGTTCTAACATGAGCACATAGTGTGGTGGCGGCGATAAAGAACTAAGCTTTTTTCATCCACATAAATTGGTAAAGATGTTAATAGTATATTGTGTATCATATTTTCTTGTAGATAATAATGAGCGTAGATTTGTGACCGAAAATATAGGGAAAAAACTACCTTCAAGAATGAATGGCTAACTAAATTGGGTAATATGATGTTCAGAGAAAATGAATGTACCTAAAGAAATGTTATTAATATACACAAATATATTTTCATAATTTTTCTCTCATATAGGAATATGTACTTTTAATATAGTCATTTTGACCAAATGTACTAAAATAATATACATATTATTGAGCCTTCGTTAGGTATCAAATTTATAGACAATACATTATTAGCAGGCACAGAAACACCAAGCAGATTTGCAAATTTGGTTCCATATAGACAAGGAAAAAAAGACTTGCAAGGTATAGTGTGCGAAAGTTTTGAAAGAGGTGTTATATATATAATTTTTTTAAGGATTAGGATATCTTACAATCTGATTATTAAAACAAAACATTTAGTATTTCTTATGCTAAATCCATTTTATCAAAAATATTTTTACCCTTTCAATCAGTTAGTTCCGATATAAACAAACCAGGTTCCCTTGGTAAAATATTGTGGCCAGCGATCACATCTCATTGAATATTTATAAGCGGCCTGCAGATATTTGGTGAAACAAAGTCCCTGTGCTTCAATTTGTTGTCCTTTTGTGGTTATATTTTAAAGTCGTTACCAAATTGTTTTATTTAAATTTTCTGTACGTTTTATGTAATAAGATTTACATTTTTTTTGGTTCGTTTCTTATCCTTAAATTGTTAAAAATTTTATAAGCATAAAATTGTTATGGTTTTCTTAAAATATTTTCACAAAGTGAAAAAGGTAGAAAGGTAAAAATAATTTCCAGTCGTTTGATAACCTCACATTCTTGTGGGACCAAGATCCTACTACTCCAAAAATTGTTTTTAAAAAGATAAAAAAGTGTATGATCAAAATGAAAAATATGGTTGGAAACAATTGATATGGGCATGATTTGGAAAAATAAAATTAAAGATTTTTAAACTAATAAATATTTAAAATGTATTCATATAAGTGTGTTAAAGCGCATGCAATTATTAAGTAATTATAATAATTGCATGCGCTTTAACATACATAGAAGTCCAATTGGTTATAGTTAGGTTTCAATCCTTTGAAAATATTATTCAACTGAATCAAGTCGTGTGTAGAATTAGTGAAGAATTTAAGAACATTCAAAAATCTAATGTTATGTCATTTAAATATTTGCCGCATACCTTCAGGCATTCTATGTCATTTTGTGACATTCTGTTGTTCTAGTTCTTAAACTAAAAGGAAAATTTAATTTTTGTACTAACATTAGAGTTTCACAAACATAAATTGAGTCGTTTTGAAGGGAAATGTAATATATAGAACTAAAGGATCCTGTCTGGTTATATAGGGTGCGGCATCTTTAGGTTGTTCGGTATCTTTTTGGTTCGTTTTTGAAATAGCAGTTATTTTGCAGCTCCATAGCTCTAATGTCATCTATCAAGTGACAGAAATTCAGTATGAAATATAATATTGAATTCAGTATTTTTTTAGCAAATTCATTTAAATTTAGAACTTCCTAATTTCCTAATTTATTCGTTATTTTTTGTAAGTATCTAGGCAAAATAGTTACAATGTAGTATAGAGTATTCCTCGCTTAGCAATTTCTGCTAGAACTTTTTAAAAACATTAGTATTATTGCTATTAAAACCTCATTTTTCAGGTATTTTCTTTTTAATTATCAAATAGAATAGTTTATTTTTTAATGGATATTAATTATTGATTTAACAATTTGTATAACCTTAATAGAAATTCTAGAAAAAAAAACACAATAACTAATTATAACGATTCACAAGAATGAGATTTTCATTTTGCCATTAGTTGAATGTGTATATAAAACTCGATATATCCTTAGTTATAGTACATTAATTTTCCAATTGATTAGAGATTAAAAGATCATGTTTCAGTGGTGAATGAACCCAAATGAGGCAATCATCGTATCATCTTTCCTTCTATTGTTACTAACTTGTAATTTAGCAATGGGTTCATCGAAATTTATTAAATTTTCATAAAACTATGAACTATGAACTATCAGTTACAACAGCTTTATTTGGCTGGAGGAGTATAAAACAGTCAGTTTCAGACATAAGGACATATAATCTTACATAAATATTGTATTTATTTATTGATCATCGATAGATACTACAATTGTTGACGAAATTTTAATGAATTCTTATAACTCATGTTGGCCACCAAATTTAAAACTCTTCTGATCTGTTCAACTGGACGACGATATCAACAACGATTATATTGTACAATAATGTCGTACATAAGTTTCTTAGAATTGTCTTCAATAACTAAGCAGGATTAAAGAAAATAAACAACTTATGATGTTATGATGATAATTGTTAGTGATATTAATGAAAGCCAAGAAGTTGACAAAGGACAACAATAGAAATAACAATGAATGACTGCAGGAGATTTAGAATATAATTAATTTTCTAACATTTCTCTAGATATTTCGAGTGGAATTATTTTCCAAGACTTTTAGGGTTGAAGCATAGTTTGTTTTTAGTTAAATAGAATTTTATATATAAAAGCATGTTTTCTTTTATAGTCCACATGAAATACTGATGGTTCATATTTTGAACCAGGTCCTATGTAGTAGTAAAATCTTTCATTCTACTGTCTCTCATGATTGGATGACATTAATAGCAGTAGTTTCATTTTGCGATTCTCTAAGACTTGAATACTGTTTCTATATTTTTCCTGAATTTTAAAATTCCAAACAATTGTTCAAGGATGACATATTTTTGACCATAAATAAAAGAACTAAAGAAAATTAATAAATGAGAAAATGTCATACAAAATTGCACACCATGCAAGTTTCCAATTTCGTATACACTATAATAGGATGTTGTTTATTTTGAAGCTCTTCTATGTCATAGATCTATAGAATTCTCGTATAACAGAGATAATAAATATATAATAAGTATTTTAGGTCAAGATAATAAACAGACCCAGTTTTTGTACATTTTTTAAACAAAATAGAACAAAATGCCATTATGTAGTTTTCGTATGAAAACTAAAATATATAAATCGAAATTTTAAATTTAAATTGAGAACTTTTAATAAGAATACTTTTGTTAAAAAATACAAATATAGTAATGCAATCAAAAATCAATATAAACTCAAATTCAGCAAAATTAAATTCTATGTTTTTACTTTCTTCCTTGAAACTATTCCCTGTTTGCTGCTGATTATTATCCTTAGAATCAGTTACGTAAAAGACCTTTGGATAACAAAAAGACAATTGATTTTAAATGAAAATCAAGATACCATATAATGTTTTTTTAGTCTTCTTTCTAAATTTAGTATTTTGGGTCTAAAAACTAGAAATGTAAATGGATTTCGATATATTGTAATAACGATGTGTTCTGGAGCACGTAATTCGATTCAACTATTTTTTCTTAACTAAAATATGCGGAGACTTTATCTTGAAATACGAATGGAGTTCTTATATATTCAATTGTTAATAATAAATGTTTATGTTTTATGCAAGATTTTGGAACAACGAAATTTGATCTGAAAAATTTTCGGGTGCGTCAAGCAATCCAAACATCTTCTACTTAATTTTTGGTAGTTTCATTTTCTTAGCTGTATAAATAGGTGGATGATGTAAGTCATTACAACAATTGTAAAGAGAAATTGTTTGTAACTTATGTTCTGGTTAAATAATTTGGTTGAATATTATTATGAATATTTGCTTATAGTTAATGTATAAGAAAGTAAAAATAAATAAGAATCTAATATCCTTCAGTATCACAATTTTTGAATATTCAAACGACCAGCAATATAAATGGATATGGGCACTTGAATTTGCACTTTAGTGAAATTACCTTGAATTATTGTAGAAGCCTTCAGTTTTTATATCGCTTTCTAGTTACAAGAGTACTATGAGACTTAAAAGCTTAGATCATGATGTCATTTCTTTCTCCAGTTTTAAGCAGAAACCTTAAAAAGTTTTTATCCTTAAGAAAGTGTTCTTTCAAAAAAACTTTATAGATGTATTTAAAGTCTTTAGCATTTCTCCGGCTATTATAAAGATGAAAAGAAGTTTTTTTGATATATGTTAAGCTCGTATATGATAAATGGAAGCTCGTGAAATCTATTTTCAGAATTCCCAAATCAAATATATGGTAAATGGCATTGTATATGCCCAATCCCTTTTTTTATGAGAAAATTACAATTTATGCAAATTCTTCATTTGCTGTCTTTTGAAAGTATAAAACTAAAATTTCTGAACATAAAACCTACCAACCCATGATATTGGAAACCGACTGATGTACTTTAGACTAAACTTTGTAAATTGGTAGTTGAAGTACCAATAAAAAAGTTGTTATACTTTTAATTAACCTTATTTTCACTTGCATTTAAGAATTTGTTTTCTTTGTGGAGCATATATCTCAATCCCATTCATAACTAACCAAGCATATAATCCATTAAAATGTATTTAATTCGGGATTTAAAGGATAAGCCCTAAAAGAAGTTAAGCACTTAACATCACACACATTCTTGAAAGCTTTTCTTTTCATCGTCATAATATCTTCTTCATTCCCTTTTATGTGTCGTAAAGGCGTTTATTCCTGTGGATAATACCAATACTTATCTTTTGATGGTCAAATCAACCAAAAATTTGAAGACTTTGGAAATAGAACAACACAAGAGAAAATGCGTAAATGATAAATCCGTAGCATTTGAGTTATGCAGAATTTATGAACTTTCATTATACTTTAAAAATTTATAGGAAGTGAAAAAATATTGTTGATTTGAATATAAAATCTAAAGAGCGATAGAAGTCTCATTAACAATATTTTTAGGAAATCGAAAATCCTATAGTCATTACTAAAGTGTTGAGCCAGCAATAAATTATGAGAGTAATAATTTATTGGAATTTCTGTTAGAGTTCTTAAAGAGCCGCAAAAAATTCATTTAAAATGATCGTTTACGTAAAAAGTGGTACGTTAATATCCTTTTATGTTAAATACTTATGGGCATGGAATATGTGGGCAACGCTTGTTGGCAGATATTTTTCCTTAAAAGTTTCAAAATTGTTTCGTTATAATAAATGATGTTAGACGCCCAGAAGGCATGTTAAAAACTTTTTGGTTAGTGCATTTTCCAAACGACTTCAAATTGACTAGAAAATATTTTTATATTTTTCTGTACAGTGAATTTTTTTTTTTATTACCAATTTTCAATAGTGTTGTATTAATATTGTATATTCAGTTTGACCTACGTTTTTATTATTTCTATTCAGGATAATAGCATATCAAGTTTTGACTCCGGTATTATTAGTTGCATATTAAATCTTTTCTTATCTCGCAATAATCGTTCTATTAATCGAAAAAAAATTCATTTTCATGGAAGATTCTCCATTAAACGTCTATATTGTGAACAAAACGTAAACTATTGATAATATTAGATGCACACACATGGTATTCATGCCATGGTTTATAAATATCATCGAATACAGTACCGCATGTGTGTCATCGAAAAAGGAAAAAATTTATCTGAAAATAATTCTAAATCGAATTAATAAATGACTAAAGAACCCATTTTTAGGGAACAAAATAAAAACTTTTTCTAAATATACGGTTTTTCTTCTTTACACATTTTTTCACTATACTAAAATATTTTGCAGATAATTCCGTCGTATGTTGAGAATTTTGCCTTTTAGATAAATAAATACCTTTTTTATTGTTATATCAAACCACCGCCATAATAATAATTTTGGACTTTCCTTCGAGTATTCTTTTCTTTTCTCTTCTAGAACGCACAAAACACAGTTTAATATTTGATCTAAGGATTATTTTCCATTTATTCATGAAGACATCTTGAAGATATTATGACGTCAAATGATGATAATACATCTTCTATTTCTGATAAGCGAATGAAAATGAATGAAATTTTCATTACATACAAACATTCATACTATATACTATACTATAATATACTTAATATTATCATTACATAAGAATTACTTTTCCATCAACATTCATTAGCGTTTTCATTTCGGGAACCTCAATGATCATTTATGAAATTAAATCAATTTTTTCGGCATTAGTTTATTGAATAATTTATATTAAAAAAAGACAATTTGGACCAATGATAATCACTGTTAATGCTGTTTCTATTTTGCTAATAGACTTCTCATTGTTATCAGTTAAATGTAGTACGATGTGTAACACCGCGTGTTTACACAAAACAGGCACACGTGATATATTTTAAAAGATTCGGGCCCTAATAAATTAAAATTGATTTTTTCTATATAGGGTCCAACTCGTTTCAATTTTTATTGTTTAAATAATTTTAAAAATATTTATAATAAAATTTCAAATTAATTTAATTCGATTTTGTTCATAAAACCAATTGGCGTTGCTTTTCACTTTATGTCCAAAATAAATATTTGGGAAAGCATAAAATTTATGTCATAATCATTCAACAATAATTTATTATTTTATCCCAAAGCAAAAATATCCTTTTTGCATTTAATAATTATCCGAAACATGGTTGTCATGAACTAACATACAAATTCCTTGTTCAATTGCTATGAAAGAGGAGGTTGGATTCCGGTGTCTGGCATTTCCTACTTTTAAAATTGTCTTTATAATTAAGTGTAACAAGGGGGTTGCACATACTTGGGGTTTGTTCGAAAGGAGCAAATCCCCTGATGACCTATTTAGCTTATCTTCTTCCTTGCGAGGAGAAGATATGAGATGGTGCAGCAATGTGAGCAGCTGAAGGCTGCACGCCTAGCTGAATCGCACTAGCTAGCTCGCCGGAGGGGTGGGTCGCTGCTCACCACCATCTGTCATCGCGTTACACATAAATTATATGCGTGCATGATGTGTGAAAACGTCGTTAAGACTTTATAGTGATAGCGCGAGCTATCAAGCAAGGAAATTCGGTTTTTCGCGAGAAAAAAAAACCGAATAAGGGGACTGTTCGTTAATTTGCTGGTCACCGGAACTTGACCAGCCATCCGCGAAAGCCTTGCGAGGCATGTCGGGGCCGATTGGCAAAGGTGTTAATGCCAACCGGACTTTGGGGCACTACCCTCCCACATGGACCGACAGCAGAATGCCGATTCCGTATGCCCATACTCGCCCCTACAAATGAGTATGGACCCTTTTATACTTTATGCCCTCTTCACTCCTCCCCTATTCCATCTCTCTCTCTCTTCTCTCGGTGATATTCCTATCTACTGTTACTCTCCATCTCGGAGGGTTTATAAAATGAGGCAGAAATCCCGCAAGCGCAAATGGATACCGAAAAGGAATTCAATAATCAAAACCACCAATTTCTTCTTTTCCTCTGAATTTCTTTAATTAAGTAAATAGAACCTAAAACATTGATCAACCAAATAATAAAAAAAAATTTTATTGAATACCGTGCACAAAATCCAAAAACGTTATTTATTTTATTTTTTCCAACTTCAATTACTTTCGTTTTTTTTTTTCTTTTACGTTAGTTTAAAAAAAACAATAAAACATGGTAGATTGAGATCTATAAATTAAGCCAATTCAAACTTAAATCTTAATTTTTTTTTTTTTCTTTATGAGCCAAGTGGGTTCAAAATTTACTATATGTATTCCAAAATAAATTTTTAATTCCGAATAAAAAACTTAATCTTGCTTTAGGCGAATGAATATTAGATATGAATTTTTTTAATATATATATATTTTTCTTCAAAACTTACCCCGAGCTCCCAAAAAGGCCTTTTCTGCAGCACGAGTTCTGTTAAGCAAATACAAAAGTCATATGAATTCATATGAATATAAAATTTCGCGGTTTCCCTTCGAAATTAAAAAAAAAATCATTTGATTAACTTTATTTCAAAAAAATTTGTTTCGACAAAAAAAACACTGATCCTTATTTAGCTGCTGCGACGTTCATGATACATGAGCCCTGCAGGAAGAAATTAAGGCGCCATTGAATCCAGTTCCATATATATATAATATTTTCCTGCCAACATATGAGAGGGTGTTTCGTCCAGGATAAAAGAAATGGTGCCACGAGGGTCTGAATCTTAAAACAATTATTGAGCAAAAGATCTCAGGCCCGTGAATTTGTTGTATCACGAGAAGATGTTGCATATTGTGCCTTCATTTCATTGAAAACCACTTCCACATCACATTGGAATGCAAAATTCTTCGAAACATATTCTTCGGACTGCATTATTTTTTCTTCAGATTTTATCACCCTTTTTTTTTGTATGGTAAAACAATTCCAATAATGAGCTTTTATAATATGCGCCCCGAACCAAGAAAAAAAACCCAAACAAGAATTTAATCACCAAAATTTGTTTTTTTTCTTTTTTTAAAAGCTTAAATAAACTGAAAATTTTTTTTTTTTTCAAATTTTAAATTATTATTTTTATAACTTGAATGGTTTTCTTTTTTTTTTGTTTATAATCAATATGCAAAACATTTTATTTTCCTTTGCATTCCACTTAATTAAATTTTCCGAAGACAAAAAAAACAAAAATTTTAGATGGTAATTAATTATATTCCAGTAAATTTTTTCCTTTTTTGGTTTTATTCCGAAATAATTTTGAAAAATAATAACTTTTAGAATCATTTCACTTGGATCAAACACCACGGAGAATAATTGAACATTCGAATTTGAAAATTTTGAATTTTTATAGTAAAAAAAAACTATGCCTACTTTTCTAATGTTAAACAAAAGAATATATGTGTATATATGTTTTTTTCTTTTTTCCTTTTCTTTTTTTGAAATCGGGGCACTTAGTTTTTTCTTTTTTGTTGATCCTTTATTAAACTAAAATAATAATAAAAAAAAAATACGGGAAAATCAATGAAAATTTCATCTTTCAAAGAAACATGCCGCAAATTCTAGCTTTTTCTGTTATTTTAACCCATATTTTGGAAAATTGGTTATTTTACACTTTCACCAAATATTTTTCTTTCTTGTTTTAAACCAAATTTTTCAAGTAAAATCTTTTTTCTCTTTTAATTATTTTTCTTTTTTTTTCTACCGTAAAAACATGAAATCGCACACATAATCTAAAATTGCACATTCTCATTTTAACAAACCGCTTTTATTCTTCACATTCCGATACCAGACTTTCATCATCGACTTTTTGGACCAGACTCTCTGCAATTTTTTGCATTCCCCATCTCCTGTTCGCAAAATTTTTTTTTTTTTTTCTGTTTGGATAAAAAAACCGGTTTTTCTAGTTTCAATCTTTATCCTACCTATCAGAATACGACACGTTCATTTTTCTTCCATTCTTCTTTCGGTCTCTTCTTTCGTTCTCTCGCGGGGGGACTTTTATCAGCTTATTTCCACCACGGATATGAGGTGAAAAGAATTTTCTGGAAAGAATTTTTTTGAAAACATGCGGTTTTCGCAAAAGCTGACCACGCCGATGTTTAAATTAGTGTTGCCGTGTAGGCTTAAAATATAAGTAAGCGTGTTGCGTTAGCCGCACGTTACATAAGTACTTAAAATAAATTCGTTATTCAAATATAGTGATTTAATATTGTTATTATTATATAATAAGAAAACTTGTCTTGGATCTAAATTTTGGAAATCAGAAATATTAACTTGTTATGGTATTTAATACAATACTTCCAGAAGTAATATTTTGTTCATACTTCTTTTTGAAGAAAATGGACATTATCTTCAAATACAGTGAACTTATCCTTCCACAAAACAAAACCAAAGATATAAAATGAAATATTCCTGATTGATAAAATATCGAAGATGAAAATGTTCATTCGGAAATATTCAGTAAATTTCAGTTGAAAGCATTTATATTTTCGATAAACGAAAAGGAAGCGGAATCCTTCATGGATGAAATGAGAATAAAGATTTCCAACTATCATAAAAATAAATAAAATCAAAACAGAAGAAAGTTTACTTCTTCTTTCTTTTTCGTCACAGAATTGTTGGCTAAAGAAAGCAAAGTAATCAGTTAATCCTGCGAATCTTCTATCTTACATCTTTTTATTATAATAAATTTCGTTTTTCTAATATTCTTTGATTTTTTCGGATACCATATTTAGTATAAAATCCTTCCGCTTGGTCTCGGATAGTTCTTATGAAATAAGGACATTAGATATTTTTCTTGTATATAAAATTTTATGTTAGAGCGACACATTTACAACAATTTCTGTTTTCATAAATGTTTTAATGGAACTCCGAAACGATATGAAAAATGCGTTTTCTCTGTTTTTCGTTTATCTTATCATCAAAGATATTTATTTTAGAAGGGTATTCTATCGAACATAGATCTAGGACTAAAAATAATATTGAAGAAAATATTACATATCTATCGATTGCTCAATCAAGTGATTTCATTTTCATGTTTTTGATGTAGCATGTTGAGCCAAGATTCGATATTTTGTAGATTGCCTAAACATGAAACATTTCAAAGTGCCATTACATAATATTATTATGTTCTTGAATTTCGAGAACACATATAGAATTTAATATGAAAATAAGTGAGGACGGTTGTACCTTTCGATATTGCCTAAAACGAAAAATCATAACTGAAGCTAAATAAGAGAGTAGTTGGTAAGTGCCATAAATGTTTATGAAATTGTTAATAAAAAATATTATTTTGGGAGTCGTTATAACCGACATTTAAAAATGACATCGAAAATATGGAAAATATTATTGAAAAATGAAAACCAAATTATACAGAAGTTGTTCATGTTAAATGTGGTCTATAACTATTGAAACTTCATTTAATTATGTAATACACTCATACGTGTAGTTTAATAACTTATCAAGGCAAGTTATCACTTTTGAAATAACTTGAGTGGATTTGAAGGAAGATATGGAAACATTCGATGTAAGAATATTCCAAGAAATGTAGGCAAGCTTTAATAAACTTATAATTAGCTTCAAAACACAATCTGCGGAAAACCGCGAATTATAAACTGAACAATATAAATATACACATCAAAGCTATTAGTAAGTCCATTTACTATAAAAACTGACCAAAAATGTATAGCCTATAAAATTCTAAATAACATGACCCCTCCCAATAAATTCCTACAATGTGAAAATCCTTTTATTTTGTTTTGTTTTTTCTTTCAATGTAATTTCACTAAGGGTGGCGGACGAAATTGTTCACCTCCACCATTTCGCTTTTCTGCAAATAAGGATAACAACATTAAAAACAAACCCTTATTTTGCCGATGACATGACAGGATGCTGGCTAATTCATTACATTAGTAACAAAATATCTTCATTTTGGCATTTCACAATTCGATCGAGCCTTTAATATACTGTGTTTGAAGGATATTTCTTTTTAACAGGCTTATTGGGGAGACGTGTTTTGTTTTCCATTTTCTCTATAAGGGGGACTTCATAATGTTATCAGACAGTTAAAAAGAGCCAGCCACAACAAAGTATCAGTTCAATTTAATAAAAATTTTGGGAAAAAACCTAAATGTTGATTCGAATGGTATGAGAAAATAATGATGAATCAATTTATATTGCGGGAACATAATTGAAAATATTAAAGTACTTCATTATTAACAAATTTGTTTAGTTTAAATTTAAGTCTCAAATATTATTTTGTAAGTTATTTGCTCTTTAAAAAACTTATTAAATCATAAAAAAAATATATAATTTCTATAAAATGTTTGGTACTGAAATTGATTCCTTTCAACTAATTTATTTTCCGGCAAAATTAATTTCAATATCATTAATTTCTATCATCTTTCATGGCTTTTAGTCACTATCAAACGTCTTTCCTTTTTTTATTAATTAATTCTGTCGAAAATAAACATAATTTAATGTTGTAAATAAACTCTTTTCAAATATTTAAAGACATTTACCGACTTTATATTAAATATTTCACAAATTTTTGTCTTTATAATATTTTTGATTGATCTAACAAATTTTAAATATCTTTCCATTCAATAAAGCCTATCAGTAAATCAAATAAATAAGATTCTCTTGATTTTAAGTTTCCTTTTACAATACTGTGATAGGAGTGAGTAACTTGGAAGAGAAAGTTAGATTTTCAATAAAACCGAAACGTTCTTTCTATTTTCTCCTATTTTGGCATTGAAAACTTGTAAAACATTATATCAGTAAAAGAAGGTAATTTAAATGTAAGAAGTAAGGATGGAAATTTTAATTCAAATAGTAAATACACTAAACTACGTGATCTTTACAATTGCGAACTACATATTATTCATTCATCTGTATAATGAAAGTACTAATACTTCTCTACACTATTCCTACAATATTGTCTCAAAGACTGAATTTCAAATTTTAGTATTGGAATATTGAAATTTGATATCTGCCAATTTTCCGTGTAATGCGAATAATCCTTTCACAACCTAAATTTTATTGAATTATTAATTTCCTTAAAATCAACCAGAAATAATATTCTTTAAATATTCAACAACCTTAATACTCAATTTTAAAATAAATTTTAAGGTGAAATTAAATTAATTGCTTCATCTATGAATAAAAGAGAGTTCAATCCGATTAAATCAATCAAATGTGGTTAATTAATGAATTTTATATAAATTTCAAATGAAACCATTTACAACCGGTCTGAATAATTGAATACCTACTCTTTACATTTCCTCTGAAAAGGCTCAACTTTAAATATTATTGTAGTTACCACATCAGAATCAACGTCACTGCCAAAACTGAGGTAAGCATGGAAGTTTCTTAAAATAAGATAGACTTCATCAAAAATTTCAACGAAAATATGTGTTATACATAGACCCAATCTGTTATACTAATATCTCCTCTAAATCAAGAATTTTTGGATAAAACTTTGTGCGAGGACGAAAGCTTGCATCCAATATAAATGTTTGATTGAAATAAATTTATCCAAATCAAACTGTTATATATAATTTCAGTCAGAGCAATTTGTTAATAAAAAAGTACGTGGTAAACTGTATTGAGGAGAAGTTAGCACTAAGGTTTTAAAAACCCTTTCATCGTTTTGAGGCTATTCGTACAATATTTCCCTTCAAAATTTCAATATAAAAGTTTTTGACTTTCGCAAACATAAACTGTAAAAGCTTTAATTATGTTTTAAGACATCTTGCTTAGAAATGCGCAGATTCCACCCCGAATATCTTACGGAAATAATAAGAATATATGAATATGCCAGTTGCAGCCTTTCTTTTGCATAAAGTACTTTCATACAGTGTAAGTCAATATCATTAATTTTCGTACAAAATTATAAAAATGTTAGTTATGAGTAAGATGTAGAAAACTTAATGGAAAGATTGTTCTTTTCTAGCTGGTCATCATGTTATATATTCTTCTCCTCAGTTGATAAAAGAAAAAAAATTAGAAACAAATTTTGGGCGCAGAATGAGTCTTCCATTTTTTAAATCAATTCTAAATTAGTAGTGTATCAGAAAGTTATATAGCAACATTAATAAAATTGATTTTATATTTTTATTCAAAAAGGTGTCATGGATAGGTAAACACAATCAACACATATTTACAATGGTAAATATAGCATATAAAAATGAGGAACGCTTTCAGGTTGTGCATTTAGATGACACTGATGAATGGATATTAGAAATTCTTTCTACTCTAACCTACATGAGTCAGGAATTTATGAATATCAAGCATTTACGTAGGTACATTGCCAAAAATCAGTCAAGCATACTGTCTGTCTTTTATAGAAAAATAGATGGAACTACTTTATTCTTGATATCAGGATGTGAGAATATGTTAGTTATATTATTTCCATAAAGGTATGTACATATATGAAAATGGAAAATTTCCAATATTATAATATAAGGAAAATGAGATTTTTTTATATTATTTTCCTAGTTTTAAAGGAATTTTTCTGCTATATCCTGACATGATAGTTATTTTAGTAAAATGTGTATAAGAAAGCAATCTAGATGCGAATTCATTCTGTTATTGTGTTGAATATATTTACCCGATAAAAATGTAATTTTTTGTACTTATGAAGCTTATAGTGAAACTGTCGAAATAGTGATAAAAAATATTTGAAGGATTTTGTGAATTTCTGGTCAAAAACTGCAGAGAATGAATATGAGGGACTAATAGAATATGTTTTAGGATTCTCATATTTGTAAACCTTTTCAAAATTATATTGAAATTATTCATATATGCGGAACTTGATTAATAAGGTAGCAAATAAAGTTTTGGTATTGTTGTCATTCATAGTAAACGTCTTGTTTTGATAAACACAAAATACCATGTAATATAATAATAATGTAACAGAAAAATTAGTCTCATAAAAGAAATAATAAGAATATTTTAAATTTTCTTAGGAATAAATTTCGTGAAGAAAATTTGTATCAAATCGCGGATACTTTTTATGCCTTTGAAATTGTTTTCGTGTACTAAATTTTTAAGGTTAGAATGTTTGTTCCAGTAACTTTTTATAGGTTAAAAATATTTTAATATAACCCGTATTTAATATAAGAAACTGTTACACGTAATATTTCACTAAAAAGTTTGATTTTTCCTCTTTCCTCAAAGAAAATTTTACTCCATTTATGTTTTCTTTGGAATTTTTTATCAACAAAAATATTAACTAAACTTTTTATTGAAACAAGTTCGAAGTTGTTCTTGGCCCAGACTCCAGAAGAAGAAACCATAATAAATATCAATTCTAAGTAAATAGTTAGAATCGTTTTGTTCTAAACAATAAAAGAATCCAAATCGGAAAACTCACTGTGGATATAATAATCCTTTAAAAGGGCATATCATAAAAATGATAAAGCAATCTGATATTGAACGCTTCAGAAAGTAAAGTCAGTTTGAAATGTTCATGTATGTTAAAGAAAGCCGGATATACGATATTGTAATACACGCATAATGTGCTAGTAATAGTTTGTTTACCATTTCCCTTACAATCCTGCAATTCATTGTTAGTTGCAACATTATGATACAATTTACAAAATATACCAATATTGAATTTGGTACAAAGTTGAAGTCAAATAACAAAATAATTCCTTAACTGTACAAGTTTTCTGCAGAATACTACAATATCCTCGTTCTATATATAATGTTTTGTTTGCTAATTTCATCAATTTAGTTTGAAGTGATTTAATTTGACGGCGGAAAAATCAACAGTCAGTTTGCTAAATGATTTTTCAGATGCAGGTAAACTCTAGTAATTTAGTTTAGAAAGAAATTGGAAAAAGCTATAAGTTTACAAAAATAGAACGAAGTAAGTTTTATACATTAAGGTAATCTCAAACATAAAATAAAAGGACTTCTTTTAAAATTAGGTAACTGATTAAGAAACCTAGAAATTTTGCATTTACTTCAAGTTGTGACACTTTAAAAATTTATCTTTATTGACTTTTTTCAGTCTTGCAGTTATAATTTTGGTAGTAGTAGATCCTAATTCCCTTGTTTTGTTTTATTATTTTCTTACTACCCATTTACGCAAAAGTTTTGCGTAAATGGCCATCTTATTTAATAAAAATTAATGGCATCCAGTTCTATTTACAGAAAAGATATTTACATCATCTCTTAAAATTCATTTTGAACTAGGATTAGCAATGCTTTCTTAATGCAGTTCTCAGGTACAAAATTTATCTGCATTTAAAATACTATCATTTTTTTGTGTGCTTTATTTCCATGAGCTATCTCTACTTTAAATTATGTTTTTAAATGAAAAATTGAGGTATTTCTGAACTCTGTTTACTAAAAACTTGAAGTGAAATTTATTTTATATATATTGTTTTGTTGGCAATGTGCACAGAAGTACATTAAACTCCCAACGAAAATGCCACTTTTATATCGAAAGATAGGTCAATTCCTTGCTCTTCAGATTTCGTGTTGATATTTTTCGGGGTTTTAAAAAGTCATATAAAACTTTGTAAAAAAATAAAATTTATGGTATGTAAAATATTTATTGTGAAAAATAGCAGAATTCTTTTGCTCTACAAGAATTTATCTGTCAAAACAGTATAGTGATTGTTTTTCCAAGGCTATGGAGTTGAAGTTGTAGGCGGAGTCGCTTGTTTCTGGACGGAGTAGAAGTCGGAGTTAGAACACATTTAAATGACTCCGACAACGAGAAATTTATTTTTAAAAAATGATGTAGTGCAATGGAAGGCGGCATCGAAAATGAAGTCGGAATTGAAGTCGGAAACGGAGTTTGGGTCGGAATTTGAAAATTTCAATAGTCGGAAGTTCTTTTAACGTCTTTACAGACTTGGTTTTTTAAATGAAAATAAAATCAATGCGAATACTTTCTCTTTCAGACACCAATTACATAACATTATTTCTTTTTATATTATTAAATTCTTCGTATTTTAACTAATGCTGCTATCCATTATAAGAGCATATCTGGTATCAACCTAGTTAGTAATCTTCAACCTACACTTACAAAGAAAGGTTATTGAAAAATTTAATTAACTTAAAGAAAACCCAAGACTCTGTATGTTCGAGCCATCAAAAGTTTAAATATGTAATCATAAAGATAATAAGATTATTGTAGAATAAAAAGAAGGAAAGTGTGAAAACAATGGCAAACAATCATAAAGCCGCTTAATATTAGACCTCACATTAAGTATTATTATAAAGGCTATTAAACGTATTCTCCTCTGAATAGGTGAAAAGGATTTTGCTTATTTTACCTTACAGATACAGGCTTCCATTAGGTGAATATTATTATAAATGATTTCATGAAACATTGACAAAGCAAAGAAGCTTTTAAAAGGTTCTCCTCTTCAACGAACTGTGAATTGGTTATCATTCAGGTGAATCGATTTGGATGGGTGAAAAGATTAAGGGAATTTGTTTTAAGTATATAACATGTGAAAGTTTATTATATTGTTTTTGGTTTTTGGTTGGTTCGACATTTGTTTTACAAAGATTAAAGATAAAACAAGATAGTGGAATTTCGAGGTTGATTTCATATTCTGTTCATTCTAACGATTATTATTATTATGAAAATTATATCGAATTATAAGGGTCAAATTTTAGAATATTTTATGGCTAAAATTGTCTGCTATGGAATAAAATCTGTATGTGGATATATATTCTTATCAATTGTCGTGTAAACGTCGCATAGATGATGCCATTAGAGAAAAATAGTGATCCATGTAAAAAGCTCCAAATAGGAAAAAGGATCTTTTCACTAGGCTATGTTTACATTTTATCGGCAGACTTTTCACAATTGAATCTCAAGCTTCTACAAAAGAGTGGCAAAATAATAACTCCAATGGAAGAAAGAAAATTTTGCATTCTCAGGTTTAGTTTAGTTTAACAAACAATTCGTAGAATATAGAACAAATGTTTTGATATGGATCTAATCACATCAGTAAAGATTTTATGTATATTATTCTATCGGCAAAGGACCTAGGAGACAAGTTACACATATCGGTCCATCTGAAGACAAATTTGCTCACCTTTACCATAAATTGGTATACTCCTAAAAGAAAATATCGACACAGCTATAAATGTCGCTCACCTTTAATTCATTTCCCATATCTCTATCTGAAAGACATCCATGGTAGTATCATTATAAAGCAGTTGTAGATGAGATCTTGATCATTATTTAAGAATTAAAAAAAAATGTTTTTTACTTTATAAAACCTGCTACTAGTATAATATACCATATAATAATATTTCATACTAAAATAAATTGTGCGCATCAAAAATTTCGAATGCAAGAGTTGCTTTCGAATAAACATTTTCAATTCCACTTGCCAAAACTTCACTTCTGATATATATTCATGAAAATATGGAAAATTTTCTGTTAAGAAACCAAGATAAAACATTAAAAAGAAATTTACCGAACAAGGAAAGCTTTGTATGAAGATTTCCTAATAGAAATAACAAACAAGGAAAATTGTATCCTGAAAAATAAGATAAGAAAACCATGAAGTTGAGCAACAACAAAAGGATAGTATGCTCGTATATCTTTTTTGTGAAAACCAATTACACGAATTCACCAAATAGAATTTAGTCATATATTCTCGTAGAATTTATACTGTATGCGATAAGTGTTTGATATCTTTTGTAAAAAAAAAAAATCCTGTTTCACGAAGACTTTTTGCAAATTGGCGCACTAGAAAGCAATATGGAAGTTTTGAGAGAAGAATAAAATAAATACTAATAAAAAATGAGTTTATAAAGGAATCATGTACACCTATTTTTAAAACATTTCAAATGTCTGTTAATATTAGGATGTTAAAATTTCGTTGATTCCAATTTTACCTCAAATTGAGGGTAAACTAAGTTATCCTTTTTGATTAGTAAGTCCCGTTACATTAAACAATTACTCCATAATACAAACATTTGCATTGAGCTTTTCTATTAACAATTTCGCGGACAGCAATTTTCATAGTCAGCACGTTGGAAAGCTGATGAAGTAGAATTATCTATGTAATCTGCGTTGTTAAATGTATCAAAAGGCTCTTATCCTTATTTTAGTTTTTTAGACAGATTATATCAACACCCAATGTAAATTCAGGGTGTTCGCAAACGTGTTAATAGTTAAGTGTATTTGAATGTTTGGCTAAACCATATTTACATGCCCTGCAAAAATCTTTTGTATAGTTAAATCCGTTGTGTTTTTATATAAACAGACATTTTCCAAAACATCATGTAGAGGTATTGATATGAGAAACTAAAAATAGAATCCACGTAGATATTTTTCAATAAAAATTTCCAGTAAACAATACGGTTTGTTTATCAACCTTGTAGCCGCAAAAGTATAGAATATTATATCGTAGCTGCCTGTAAGGAATGTAAGTACATACATTAATTCCTAAAATGCAATTTCGTTTTTCATTATGTATTTTTATCACTTCCTACAGTTTTGGTTTATATAAATCAATTCAACAAAGTAAAAATTTACCGGAAATATCTCGAATGAAAGTGCCTACTTGCAAATATTTTCTGATATACAAACTCTAATTAACTAAAGAGAATGGTAATATTGATAAAATATCATTTAACTCCGTGAAGACCACACGTAATATACATTGTTAGTCTATTTTGTAGTATATTATGGAAAATACAGTACGAGTATTAGAAACAAATTCGCGTTCTAACAAATCACATAGGAATGACAAACAAATTGTTCTTTTACTTCAATACTCCCTTTGGTATTTCAAAACTAGTAACCGGTATTTGTGGTAGACAGTTAAACTTTCTGATTAAATTTCTAAAATCACCAAGTTTATAATCAGTAAAAAGTATGCACAAAGAGCTATTTGTAAAAAAAATTTATAAATATTTTAGATTTCAGCCAAAATGCCAGCTTCCTGATATAAGTGTCTGAAACATAATTACAGAAGAATTGGTGAATCACGATATTCAATTATTTCAATTATTATGGGCTTTTCAGCCCATCCACTAGTAGCATGCATGTTTTAAATAATATTATTGTACATTTATGAAATATATGCAAATAACTTGTTATTTGATGTTTAATATATGACGAAATTATATACATGTAGGAAAAAAAGGATAAGCGTTAGTAAAAACGCTGTTATTTTGGTTAACAACACTTATTTTACTTCTGTCCTTTTACAATGGCGATCAAATCCAGACTGCCTGACTCAAGATCGTTGTCGACCTTCTTTCTACATCAATTATGTTTCCAACTCGGATAGCTATCCTACGATCATGCCTAATATTTACTTAGGACTTGTTTCTAGTTTTACCATGCAGCTGTGCAAACATCTTCACATCCTCGATAGTCCGTAAGTTAACAATGATCATGTCGGCATTTTCTCGACATGAATCATGTTTCTTACATCCGATAGCCATCCTACATACATACACTAATAACATAAAATATATAACATTCAATTTGTTTTCAAAATAAAACAGAAGAATGTATCTATCTTAAGGACATGCTCGTGAGTATAGTTCAAATAAAGAAGAACAACAACGATGAATAGAAAAATTGTAATAAAGGAACACTAAATAAAATACTCCTACTACTTATAAGTACTTGTAAGTGCAGCATAAAAACAGCAGCGACTTTATAATACAATAAAATATAAAAAATACCAAACATCAAATGGGTGGAAATACATATTTCTACTTTGCTTTTAAAGCTCGCTTAAATTTCTGAAAAATTTTCTCAAATTTTTCCTAAAATAATGTCACAACACTTTGTGAAATAAGAAATAAGAATACTTTAATAATATAAAAACAATTTTTTTAGAATACGAAATTGTATCGAAATATTACTTTACGTTAAATCTAACATAACATAACATAACATAACATAACATAACATAACATAACATAACATAACATAACATGACGCATGTGTGCAGAATATTCCTGAATATCGACATCAATTTTTATTTGTATAGGCTTGAACATAGAATATGTACAATTTAAATACGTTCGATATTTGCATTACAATTTTTCTTCCTTTCGTATATCTGATAAGGGCGACACGTGAGAACGGTTAGAACAAAGTGTTTCATGGTTAAAGAGAGTAAATAATGGAGGAAATCATTACTCACGATTAGTAAACCAGAAAATATAATTCTTTCTGGCCTCGTTTTATCTTTTCTTACATTCGAAACTTTTATGCATGCAAGTTTATTTGGAATTTCCCTTAAACTTTTAATTAATACTGAAAAAAATAAAATTATTTGAATTTAGCTTAAATTTAAATACACGATTTCTTTGGAACATTTTTCTTTCGATAAAATGCTATTTCTTAAAAACTTTTATCAGTCATCAATAAAGAAAATTGAAAATTTATTTTCTAACATTTCCGATTGACTGCAATATAAATAGGAAAAGCTTATTCTAAAGACGGATCCTTTTTTGAAGAATTGAAATCAAAATTCGTAAAAAAAAAATTTCTTCAAGAAAATGAAAATAAGTTGTTTGTTTTTTCCTGAAATTTTGTGATTAAATCAACTTCAATTTATATTCGACAAAAATAAGAAATCATTGAAAACTTCGAATTTGTTTTTTTAAAGAATATATTGAAAACAATTTCGAATTTAATCAACTTTGATTAAAAATACTTTAAAAAGAAATTATTTTGAAGAGAAAAAATTGTGAAAAGTTGGAAAATTTCTATTCTTTACTAGAAAACAGTCTAAGTAACTTTTGACTTGAAAAAATCACTTCAACTTCAGAAATAGACGATATAAAATAATTCCATAGTAGTGTAGTGTAGTAAAGATGCATATTTGTTCTGGAAAAGTTCTGAAAAAATTAATTAAATTATACATATTTGAAGTGCTGCCATATTATTAGAAGATTTTACTTAAGTAGTTCAGAAATTTATACATTGAAAGCCATTCATGTTTTCTCACAGTTTCCATGAGTAACATACAAAAATTAAACAACTAGACTAGACTACTACCATCTGAGGATAATGTAAAAATAATTTATCATCATAAATCAAAAATAAATATACCCACTGAGTGCAATATCCTATTTTTTGGTTTAGATATGACATGCTTTTACAGTCAGAAATTTATTTGAAAATTAAGGAGTTGGAACTTGAAGGCAAGTATTTCATTATGCGGTATGAAAATTCATTTACTTTGACTTAATTTAGGTTAGGCTAAAATAAATTCCTGGGCAAGTATTAAGTGATTTGAATTTTAGATACTTAAAGTCATAATATGGAGACATAATGTCATGAACATTGTCTGAATTTTAATAAAAAGTTTTGAAAAAGTTTGTCAATTTTACAGGAAGATTGTCTCAATGTTTCATACAGAAAGCATCAAAATAATCGAAGATTTATATCTTTTTCAATTTAAGAAAAATAGACACCTGAAATTTAGTTCAAAAGATTAATTACAATAGCCATAAACTTATCTATATGTATTGAAAAAAATAGCATAAATCATTTTCGATTTCTAAAATTTATCACTAATAATACATTTTCCGTTTATACTTACAAAAAATTCCTCTTTTAGACAATTAATTTCATTGAAAACATTTTAAAACGTTAATGCACTATCTTTTATCCTTCATTGGTTACCAAATGAAGATGAAGAAATTTTCTGTATTTGCACAATTAGGTCGATTCATAAATCATAATTAAAAAATATTATCAAATGAGAGATTTGTTATACTATCAGCACTACTATAGAAATTTATGGTCAACATCTCATTTTCTTTTATCATTATAAAAATAGTTTTAAGGATAATATTAATCATTTTATACTTCAAAATTTTGTTTATTTACATTATAAATTTATGCAGAGTATCTATGTATGTAGGAAAAAAGGATGAGGGTAAAGTAAAATACTTTATTTCAATATACGAACTTCTTTTTATTTTCCGTTTCCCTAGCAACGATCCAATCTTGACTGTCTCACTCAAGAACGTTGTCGGCCTTTTTTCTACATCAATTATCTTCCTTAAATCTGATAGCCATTCTACAATCAAGGCTAATGTTTACGTAGGACTTGCTTCAAATGTTGGCATGCAGCTGTATAAACATGTTTACATTCTCGATAGTCCTTAAGTTAACAATGATCATGCCGGTATTTTCTTTACATGTATTCGGTTTCTTGCATCTGATAGCCATCCTACATGTATCTAATAGACTCAATTCAAATCTTATATACAACCTCAACGAAAATGTATTTGGAAATCTTAAGATAAAACAAATAGTTTATTGACCAGCATAGTTGCATTAGTTAACATAGTTGATTGGAAGAGTATTTAAGGTCAAGTCCAACCACCGGCAAAAAAATTGTTCTTTAATTTCTATTAATAAAGATATTGCCAATTATTCTGTCACATGGACTTTTAGTACTATATATTCTAATATAAAGGGTGTCTTAATAAGAGCGCCGGTTTTAAATAGAGTAACATTATCATTTGATTAGTTTGGCAGAATAGAAATGTATAGAGATAGATAAATTGCGATTATTCCTAATGGAAAGCTAAACAAAAGAACAGCATTATTATTTGCAGTTGTCCCTGTTTCGAGCGAATATTGTTGATAAAACGTAAATTCTCCCCCGATTTGTGGGTAATACCTGTAGAACCCAAAATACCCGAAATAAGCGTATACTTCCATACATCCAAATTTCCTGACCTAAAATGCAGTATTTGGAAAAGGGATAGTTGGATTACGTTAGTAATTAAAATCCACGCCAAATGAGGTATGGGTCATGTAATACACAGAATTCACTTACGTGAATTAAATCCGGTGTTCTTATTAGGACACCCTTTAGAAACATTCCTTTTAAATTGAAAAGAAAAATTTGAATTTTCATAAATTTTTATACTTTTCATAGATATTTTTCATTTTACTAAAAATTTCTCAAACTTTTTTTTAAATAGTCGGACATAATATGTGAACAATATTTTCATAATTCATAGTCAACTATTTTATTTCGTGGTACCAGCCGGTACTTTACATTTTCTCATATCGTTTAATGTAGAGCAAAACTTTCAGGATTTATAAAAAAAAATATATTGCACATGTTTAAAGCATAAACCTAAATTCATGGAAAAAGGTAATTTCCGTACAAACTCAGGTGAAAAAAGTTTTCCAACTCTTTAATAACTCGAAAAAGTGCAGAAACACTCGTTTAATTTCAGTTCCGTTGGAAAACTTTCATTAAAATAGTTTTATATCAATTTTTTTCCAAAGCTTTTAAAAAGGAAACTTTAGTTTAGTAAGAAAAATTCAACATTAATCGTTCACTTTAAATTCAAAAATTTTGTTAAAAACTTTAATATATACTGGGAGCATTTCCTGTATCAGTTCAAAATGTTCTAGCTTTCATAGAATTTACTTTCATTATTAATCTGGTGTTATTAATCGTATGATTTTGTCCCCGTGTTACTGGGAGGTGTCCAGAAAATGAAGAGCTTCCAGTAGAATCCTTTTCCACAATATCATTTAATAACTTTTCTCGTCATATACTTACATACCAAATATGCAACGTTAGGACAGCCAGCCCGAAGTTCACAACTAAATCAATTAGTAGTCAAAAAGTAAGGGTATCAAGGAAACAATATTTTAAGTGAATACCTGATATTCCTTTAGGGTTAATTTGCAATAAATATTAATTATTTAACATAGATATAATAGTCGCCATTGTATAGTATATGAATGTCTTACTTTTTTCTTTTGTCCAACAAAACATTGTGTTAGTAATAATTTCTTTCATCCGAAATAATTTTATCAAATTAATTATTTATACTAGCATCCAAAAATATATTATGCTAGAAACGCTTTTCTTTTCCAAATGAATATGTTTTTCTTAAAGTAAGAAAAAATTTAGTTAGAGAATAGTCTTCTGAATAATTAATGATAACATGATTTTCTTATGATAATGACACTGGTTAAGTTTTCTTCCCTTCATAACAAATTGTTTAAGATTTTGCAGAATTTTTTCTCATTCATATTTTATGCTTTTGTATAAAAGTTTTCGTAGAAAATTGATTATATGAAAGTAGGCGGAGAATTCACAATTTTAGACAATCAGATTTCATTCTTCATAGTACAAAACTTAATCCTATTTTGCTGTATTCGAAAAGTGTTGGTAATGAAAACATAATTTTTTTGATATTATATGAAAATGATTCTCAAATGATTGATACTATTGTAATTGTAGTCTATAAACTGTGTTAGAAAATGAAGGAAATTTGAAGAACATAACAATTTCGAGATAATAAGGATACTGAAAATTAATATTTTTATGTATGAGATGTGTGAATAATTAAATTCGGAGGCATCTCATTATTCAAGCCAGAGACATTTATTTCCTAGATAAATAACTTTTCACGTTTAATTTAGCTGAGTTCATTTAATAACAGACTAAATGAAAAATCGTGGAGCAAGAATTAACGAAAGTTTATCAAACTGAATTAGACGAAAAAAAACTCTTTATATACTCATGTTGCAATGTGAAGACTAAAATTGAATGAAAAATAAATTCTTTCATGAAAATATTGATCCAAATTTAACCGCTCAATAGGATATACGTGTACATTTTCCAATTTTCATTTATAATTTCAGGTAAAACAAGAAGCCCTGTAACAGTACCGGCATATCATCGCTATTGAGGTAGGGGGTTATTTCAATCCTAATTTAGGGAAAATGGTTCCCATCAACTGTAATTTATACATGCATATATAGTATGGTATTTTTGTTTCCATTCACTATGAGAAAAACGACTTTAAAGTAAAATTCGTTCAAGAGTATGTAATGTTATATTTTTTAATTAAACATTGACATTATTTCAGTTAAACAAACCAAAGCTTATATTATCATAGAATTTATATGGTTGTACATACTATAAATATGTTATCCTACTTGCTTACAAACTACTTGATCGAATCATTCATGTTAATGCTAGAGAATGACCTACATCGATTTACGATTTTCCACAAATGTAAACAATATAATGATGGAAACGAGAACCCAAAAAAATGGACATGTTGCAAGTTTTTGCGAATACAAAAAGGGACACAAAGCTCGTTTTCTGGTATAAAATTCACAAATTTTTTAACTGAACTGCACTTGAAAGTTTACAAAAAAAAATTAGACTCCATTTTCCACAAAACAATGTTAAAAATAATTTATTCTGAAATTTGGACAAATTTCATACTAATACAAACAAACACATATGTTAACTATCTCACCGAGATTGTGGAAAAGTTTGAAGCATTTCCATTTTATATTCGCTTTTATGATGATATTTTCCATTTCTTCGCCTTATTATTTTTGATTTGTCTGTATTATAGTTGCAATTCACTTCGAAACAATGCCGATAGAATGTGCTTCGGTTTCTACTCAGTTAGATGGGTTTTTTATATTCCGGATAAAGCTGTAATAGAACTGGTAATTTTTATGGTTAGAATTTTAGTTTCATCTTTTTTTTACAACATCTAACGATTTTAATGAAAACGATTTAGTTTAGAGGATATAAAATTGAAATCGTTGATATTTTAAAGGTCTGCTTTTCCAACTATGGTAAGCTATAAAAGATATTAAAGTGAACACTAGTTTTAGTTTGTCATAATGATTATATCTATTCAATCAAATCTTTTATCTATAACTATGATGTAAACACGATGCAATTGAATGACGTGTTTAGCAAATAATACTATGGGTATTCACGCTTCGTTGTATGTGGTATTGTATCAGGTTTCAAAAAGCTTTGTGCAAAATGGGTGCCGCAGTCGCTAACAATGGAACAAAAACACCTTCGAATGCGACTTTTCCAACAACATTTGGACCGTTTTAAGAAGAAGAAAAGGGATTTCGTACGTCGCTTCATCACTATTGATGAGACTTGGGCCCACCACCATGATCCTGAATCGAAACAAGAAGCTAAAAAAGGTCATGGCAGATGTAGGAGGCGTATTTTGGAGGCCTGCCGGATTTTCATTTCAAGGATGGAATCCTTAAATTGGAGAATTGTTGGGACAAGTGTATTGAAGTTCTGCGATATTATACTGAATAATAAAATATATTTCATTTACAAAAACAGTGTTTTTCTTGTCGAGGCTGAGAAATTATTGTACACTCTAGCACACTCCACTGTTGCTCAATTTTTATGTATAAGAACATAGCTACTTCAAAACAATTTTTTCTTTACTCGTTTCTTATCAAAACTGCATTTCAAAAGAAGTTACTAAATCTCCAAACATGAAAAACTTTCTTCAGAAAACTTGTTAAAGATTTTTTTTGTTTAATTAATGAAAATTGATTTTTACATGACTAAATAAATATTAATATCAAATCAAAGAAAGCGAAATTTTCCAGTGGCATGACCAAACTTTATATAATATCACATAAAAGTACGCTCTGTGAACTTTGCGGTTAATCACATTGTATTTACGATGAGTGTCTATAAATAAATATTTACCTTGATGACATTTTTCATTTATGTTGTTCCTCCTTTTTATCATTTAGGACGATGAAATTGAGTACTTAACTTTGTTTATATAGAATTGGGACTTCATCTTTTTGAAAGTATCGTATGTCTTCCTTAATAAAAAGTTTTTCTTTATTTCATGTTCGTTGTCAATTAGTATATAAACATAGGACGAGTATATAATGTTTTTATTGTAAGAAAACTGTAGAGTGAAAGACTATGTTATTCAATCTTTTTCCACATTTTCCTTTACTTTTGGGGACAAGAAAAACCGAGAAAATATATGTAAATAAATAATTGTCATGTACACCTCTATATGTAAATCATATGCAGGGGGGTGTGTATTTAGAGAATTCTTACGATATTAAAAATGTAAGATTCAAATCAAGTCGTATTCACCTTCCCATATTTACTGAACTTTAAATTAAATTTCCCTTCTTTTCAATTTATGATAAGAAAAAGCTCATAAGAAAATAAGAAATTGACTTTCCTTAAACTTTGATAAATTCCAACAATTTGAAAAATAGGATGCGGGAGTTTGAACATGCCAGCCGTGATATACAACTGTGCAGAATGGTTTGTTTTTGGGGTATAGAAGACTTTGATGACGGTTCGAAATTATATTTTTAATATTTAAAAAGTCTGCACAGTAATTTTTTTTTTAGATTTTCTCTACATTTGTGTAGAAACAATTTCAAACCATAAATATGTTCACAATACTGTTTTTTGGAATAACTTTTTTTTTTTTTAAATAACATATTTAAAAAGCTCTTATTTTTGGTAATGAATTTTATTTTAAAGTCCTAGTTTGATCTTCTGGTTACCATTCTTTTATTTTTTATTAATTAGTATGGAGGTGAAAAAATGTGCAATCGTTGGAGTCGAGTTTTAATTTCAGACCTCAAAATATGGTTAAATATACAAATTAATTCAACGAAGATACGCTTTTAGTCTTTTTAGTTTTGCCATTCATATTGATTTTGGCTAAACAATTCATTATAATTGAATCTATATAAAACTAATTATTTGCATTCGAGCCCTAAATCTCGTACAAATGTGAAATAACAATTAAATAAAAAAAACATGTCGATATATTTGTTTTTATAAATTGTTTAAAAAAAATGAAAATGAAGTAAAATTAACCAAAACTTTGAGGAAAACAAAATTTTCAACATACGTATTGAATTTGTTTAAATTAATTACATTTCGCTGTGAAAATCGTGCTTCGAATTTTCCATGAAAATATCCTATTAATATTCCAAGCTCTTATTTAGGTCAATTACTAAATGCTTTAAGTACTAAAATTATCAAATTACTTTTTAACTTCATAAATAAATTATTAAATTAATGTTTAGTATTTGATTATAAATTTTTGGGATCTTAAAATAGCTTTTGATAAAATATATTGCAGATATTTTTTTTAAATTTATAAATATTTACGTAGAACTATGTAGTACTTTCCACATGCATATTTTCCATTTCATATTTTCGTTCACTCACTTTTAGCCATTTTTTGTATTCAACTACATATTTTTAAAAAATAAGCAAGAAATTCCATTTTGAAGGGAATGTACAATAAATATTTTCATATTTTCATATGGATTTCCATATATGATTAAAGTGGGTAATCAACAAGTTTGTAGAACTTGAAAAGGAGGCCAAAACACTTATAATAATTTTATTGAAGTACCATTGCCATTTTATAACCCTTGATTAATGCAACATTTTGCAACATATGGACTATTCTATAGTGCTAACTATGAATTTTTATAGAACTTCAAACTCAGAAATATTTGGAGAGAGTTTTTACGTTAGTAATTTTCATTTCATTTATTTGAGGCTTCTAAATTTACAATAAAAGAAATTATTTTCATATTTACTTAACTTAGTAAAAAAGCAGCAATTAATATTATTATTATTATTAAATATAACTTCAATATTCATTTATCAAAAAATTAAGTAATTAAAGCACTTGCTCCCGGCACTATCAAATTGAAATTATTGATTAATTGCACAGAAAAGGACAAAACAACGAAAAACATAAAATCTAAAACTTAAAACTTAAAACTAAATAACAGTTAAAACAAATATTCCAGGAACCTGGAGAAAGTTAGTGTCAGTTCAGTTCAGTACGTTAGTTTGTCATTCAATACAATGAAAACTTTATTTTTGAGAAATAAAGCCCAGACATATAAAAGTAAACCTCGTTAACATTTTTTAAAATGAAAAAAATATGTCGAATAATTATCAATTTAATCAAGAAATTTCTAATTATACAAAACTGGAACCAACTACCCAAAGCTTTTTTCTGCAATAAAATAATAATAGTTTTTAAATTATTTGGAAAAGTTTATATGAGTTTCTGTAGCGAAGATTACAGATTAATTTTTAATTTGATTTTATTACAATCTGGAGCTCTGAATATAGAAAAAGTCGACCTATGATGGGGTTATATGTAGTTTTAATTCTATCGTCAAGCCATTTTGCTATCATTTAATAAATTAAAGTTTATGCAGAAAAATTTTATAAAAACATTTCTTAATGGCATTTCATTCTTATTAAAATACAAAACTTGAATGGCATATGTTCTTATGTAATATATTTTAAGTCATCATCCCCTTAACATAAGATTAGCATGACTCATAGCCATCCTACATACCTTCTTCTTTTCTGCCTTATCAAACATTTCTTTTTTGATTATTTTAACATCTCTCGACACACTTGTTTATAATTTACTATGTATATAACTCTTATTTTAGATCATTTCATGGTATTTTCTAATATGAAACAATTTAATACATGTTGGGCTTTAATAAAATCAAAATAAACGACGACAACTTGTCTTACATCCTTATGAGCAGGACACAATTTAAATATAACATTCATGCTTTGTTGACTTATCTTTAATTGCTAAAGTTTTGACATGTTAATTGAAAAATGCCAATGTTTTTAAATCTTCTATACTCTATATCCATTTTGTATTTTTTTCTAATTAAAATATTAATTAATCTGTAATCTTTCGTATTAGAAAATTTGCGCTATTAATCAAAATAACAGGTTACGACTTACAATTTAGCAACTTTTTACATCTTCTTGGTTTCATCAACAAAGTAATCCGAATGAATTAAGGAAGGAATATATTATTTGTAAAACTTGATATTATCATAGAAAACTCGTGGAAATCCTTTTGTGTTATTACACGAACAAATATATACATAGTATACTGAATTCCATTCCATTTGACTTTCTTTACACGTACGTGATCAGAGTTTTTAATTTACTTTATGTTGGAAAAGAAAAAAAATTGGAAAATAAAATAGTACGAATAAGAAAGACAAAATGTTAATGATGTAAAACATGACTGAAAGTTCATTCAAGCTTTAACATTAATTGTGAAATATCAGAAGGCAATTAGGATTAGAGATTTTAAGAAGAAAACTAATAAGTCGACGTGACTTGGACAATATTTGTAATAAAAATATACAGTTTATATCATTTCATTAAGTCACACTAGAATAGTTAAAGACAATGGTAAGCGGTAGCGGAATTGTAGCAGAACCATTTAGTTCGGATATAATTGGAAAACGATTTTGGTGTTAATTATAAAAATGTTGCTACATACAAAATCTGCATAGATACATAGAGTAATGGGTATCCATATTTTGGTTAATACGAAATATTGGCCGAACTCCGTAATTAGAAAAGCATGCCCATACTTTAATATTTCCGGCTCCATGCTTCACAGTTTTCTTTGTGTATTTTGGGGTTTAACAAAAGATTTTTCCATCAGAACCAAATATGTTAAATTAATTTTCGATTCGTCGTTCCAAAAAATATTTCTCCATTTTTTTTCCACGTCTCCACAATCCTTTAGCGAATTTCATTTTATTTGCAATATTTTTCTTTCTCAAATATAGAACATTACATGGGATTCTTCCAAAAGGATTTTATTCCTCCAACTGTCTGCGCATCGTGCGAGCGCTAACAGTTAGTACAAGCACCTGTTTAAGAACATTCGCGGATTTAAATGGACTTTGACAAAAATCCAATACGACAGTCTGTTTGCGGATTAGTTTTGCACTAAGAACCTCTTTTTTCTTCTTCTCCTCGACGCGTCAATTCTTGCGTCAATTCTAGCTTCGATTCTTGCGTCAATTCTTGCGTCGATTCTTGCGTCGATTTCTGCGTCAATTTTTGCGTCCATTCTCGCGTGAATTTCTGCGTCAGCACCTGCATTTCTATCTGTCAGTATTTCCGGTTCTGCGTCTTCACAGCAGTAAAGAATGGTTACAATACGGAGCAAATGGAAAACAGGTTGGGTTAGGAACGGATAGGAACGAATCTCTTAGTAAATTCCGTAAAAATTGTGTTGACTCCAGCGCCAAAGTGGGAAGAGACAGAACCGATGCGGTGTACTGAAGAAATGCTTCGCGTGAAAATCTGTATAATCATTTTTGGCTTTCGTTCGCATCAGTCGATTTAACTCTACCGAAAGGAAAGAAGTTTCACTTCAATAATCTGCAATGGAATTAAGTAATTTTGACAGTAATTATCACTTTTGGAATTTTCAAAAGTAATGGCTTCAAAATAAGGCTATTACTTCAGATGTATACATTTTTGCCACCATTGCAGCCCTTCAAAGAAACCTATTTCGTCATTAGTGTTTGTAAAAAAGATTATATATATGAATTTTTCACACAGGGTTTTATTTATGGGTTGGGATGGTCTTTTAATCTATTAAACCTTATTGAAGTTATACGTAGCATGTCTAAAATTATGGACCTTATTCCCGATTGAGTATCTAAAGTATCGTTAGGGAACCATTTTCCGCCCGGTCTTTTAAATTTTGAGAGGCAGTATTGAAATGTTTCACAAATTTGGGCAATCTTCTAACCAATCAGAACCTCTAAAGAAGTGTGAAAAGTGAATTTGCGAGATGCTTGTGACAGGCCCTTATGAAATTTTAATTGTCTTATTCTCAAACCTTATAACCTGCTGTACACTTTAACGCATTCAACTAAAGTTGTACAATGGTTTCCTGGTTCTGTTCCGTTAGCCCTTATTTAACCAAACTTTTTTATCTAATCAAATTTTCGCCTTTAAGTTGGAATTTTCCATTGAATATAAGATATGCGACAGATATGTTCAAGATACATGTTGCAAGATACATGTTGCAAGATACATGTTGCAAGATACATCTTAGAAGATACATGTTGGAAAATAAATGATGCAAGATACATGTTGTAAGATACATGTTGCAAGAGAAATTTTGGGAGATAAATGTTGCAAGATAAATGTTGCAGGATACATGTTAGAAAATACATGTTGCAATATAAATGTTGCAAGATAAATTTTGCAAGATACATGTTGAAAAATGAATGTTGGAAGATAAATGTTGCAAGATACATGTTGCAAGATAAATGTTGCAAGATGCATGTTGCAAAACAAATGTTGCAAGATACATGTTAGAAGATACATGTTAGAAGATACGTGTTGCAAGATACACAGGCAAAATAAATGTTGCAAGATACATGTTAGAAGATACATGTTGCAAGATACATGTTGCAAAATACATGTTGCAAAATAAATGTTGCAAGATACATGTTAGAAGATACATGATGCAAGATACATTTTGCAAGATAAATGTTGCAAAATACATGTTGCAAGATACATGTTGCGGGATAAATGTTGGAAGATACATGTTGCAAAATACATTTTGCAAGATACATGTTGAAAGATAAATGTTGGAAAATAAATGTTGCAAGATACATGTTGCAATATAAATGTTGCAAAATACATGTTGCAAGATACATGTTGCGGGATAAATGTTGGAAGATACATGTTGCAAAATACATTTTGCAAGATACATGTTGAAAGATAAATGTTGGAAAATAAATGTTGCCAGATACATGTTGCAATATAAATGTTGCAAAATACATGTTAGAAGATACATGTCAGAAGATATATATTAGAAGATACATATTGCAATATACATGTTGCAAGATAAATGTTGGAAGATAAATGTTGCAAGATACATGTTGCAATACACATGTTAGAAGATAAGTGTTGCAGGATACATGTTAGAAGATACATGTTGTAAGATACATGATGCAAAATAAATGTTGGGAGATAAATGTTGCAAGATAAATGTTGCAGGATACATGTTAGAAAATACATGTTGTAAGATACATGTTGCAAGATAAATGTTGGGAGATAAATGTTGCAAGATAAATGTTGCAAGATACATGTTGCAAGATAAATGTTGCAAGATACATGTTGCAAGATACATGTTGCAAGATAAATGTTGGAAGATACATGTTAGAAGATAAATGTTACAGGATACATCTTGCAAGATAAATGTTGGAGGATACATGTTAGAAGATAAATGTTGCAGGATACATGTTAGAAGATACATGTTGGAAGATACATGTTGCAAGATACATTTTGCAAAATACATGTTGCAAGATAAATGTTGCAAGATACATGTTAGAAGATACATGTTAGAAGATATATATTAGAGGATACATGTTGCAAGATATATGTTGCAATAAGGGTCTGTCACGAGTTTCCGCAAATTTTATAGGTCTTTTCTGATTGGTTATGGAACCTTGTAAGCGCTACACACCACAGCTGTGAAGAATGGTTACAATACGGAGCAAATGGAAAACAGGTTGGGTTAGGAATGGATAGGAACGAATCTCTTAGTAAATTCCGTAAAAATTGTGTTGACTCCAGCGCCAAAGTGGGAAGAGACAGAACCGGTGTACTGAAGAAATGCTTCGCGTGAAAATCTGTATAGATACATAGAGTAATGGGTATCCATATTTTGATTAATACGAAATATTGGCCGAACTCCGTAATAAGAAAAGCATGCTCATACTTTAATATTTCCGTACATTAATTCATAACTTTCAGAATGTAAACTATTAAGAAAGGATTTAGATCTTTATAACGAATTTAATTTTCCTTTACGACGAGAATCATATGTTTGAATTACAATATGCTACTTACTTCCAACATTTATGTAGTAATTACAGAACATAAGGAATTACAAACATTACAATTAGTTGCAATTAACATGTTCGTTCCCTTAAGAGCTCGTTACAATAATAATATTGTATTATCAAAACCACTTTCTAAATGGACCGTAATGGTATATAATCATTAAGTTCACCTGAAACTACTCACTTTTATGCCTCAGATTGTCTTATATAGTATGTCTGAAAATGGAAATTAAAAGCCAAATGAAACTAAGATATAAGATTATTACGAGATTTTTTCATGAAAGTAATTGACCAATTTTCTTCACTAATAAATATATTTCATAGGCTTATCAGCTTATCTAGTTCAATAAAAGACTCGAAATGAAAATTTCTGTCTGTATATACTTGTATATATGCGTACAATAATACTTGACTTTAAAGATTTGAGTTTGTATAAAAAAATTTTATATAAGATATCAAATGTTCCATTTTATAATGTTTTCAGGCTAAAATTAATTTATGGTGGATCTAATTTTCCCATTTCTTATCTAACATGATGATCTCTACACTGTAGGGATACTATTTTCGATATTCTTCGCCTATGTATGAAAATACAGAAATTTGGACGAATTAGTTTTATAAACCTCTTCTAATATGATTATATTTGAAATTGTTGAGTTCCTATTGAACTTGTTCTAATAACAGTAGTCTCTTGCCGATTATAAAAATAAACCAAATCAAAATATCCATTTAAGCTGGGAAGAAAAGAAATGAAAGTGAATCTCCATTTATTAATAAAAATGACAACTGACTTTTATGTCTTCAATTAAAGGTGAGATGAATGTAGCATTGTCTTTCATTGTAACATAAACATGGCATTCCTGTCTCTACTGACTAGTACTGGCACTGGTACTTATTATTGATTGAAATGGTTATTGTTGTTTTATCATATTTATGTCAAAAAATTTGAAATTGTAAAAGCTTCCGTCAGCGATGAAATAATAAATATATTTTAAATGTCAATATTCCTTTATTAAATGTGTTTTTATTTGTTATCTGTAAAGAAAATACTTTTATATAAATAAATATAAGTAAGTGGAATTCTTTATGCTTAAAGAAATCAAAAATACCATTAATTGTTCCAAATACTGTGAAGGCATTACATATATAAACTCAACTACATAACTACAAAGCCCACCAAGTCCAAAACTATTCCTAGATTTTATTTTATTATATATGTGATGTTAGGGAATGCAAGCACAAGTCGATTTTAAAAATGTTGGAGAGAACGATTTATTTAGTTAAATTTGTTTTAAAAAATTTGCGAATAATTTGATTTGGCTTTATTTATTAGACAAATAAACACTTATTGCTTATAAGTAAAGTCAATAAAATTAAGTAAAGCAAATTTTATTAATTTTAATAAAACAAATCCGAAACGACTTATCCTTGCTCTTCCTGTGATTACAGATATTTTAAGAGACATTCAGCAAACACCTTCACATTACAACTGAAATAAAGGAGCAACGTTGACGATGTTGTAAAAGTAACATCACAAACAATTTAATTCAATGAGACGTTATGAATTCATAGTCAATTATGATTTATTAAATGATTCTACTTTCGAATACCAAGAAAACATTTTCATAAATTCAAAAACTAATGACCTGGAAAGAATTACATTGATTTACGATGTCGAAAACGAGTTCGAATGTAAAATCTAATGAATATTTTCGAATATAAATCTTATTAAGGTAAAAATGATTTTCCTATCTTTTAAGATAAAGTTTTCCTTTAATAACTGCGCTAATTACTTTCACAAAAACTATTGTTTAGGTATACCAATAACTTTACTCGTATCGTTTTTTGTAAAACTTTAATGAAGATGTAATTTTCAATTCAATCTAATTCTTATTTATAGTAAAATAGTTCTAAATTGAAAAATAAATAAATAATTTTTAAAACTTTCAAAAAAAAACTCTTTGCCTCTACAAATATACTTTCATATTGTACTTAACCACTCATAAGACTTTTAAATGGATTCTATATCAATTTGCAGGAACGTAAACGCCAAAGAAAATAGAACCTTGGGGAAAAGTTACGAAAAATTTCTCCATAATTTTCTCTGGGAAATAAATTGATTAAATAATAAATGAAATATTTAGCACAGTGATTACATGAATATGACAATCTCAAAAACATTTAGTTGTGACGTTAATGTCAGTGATAATTAGACAGACAGATTAGTTTAATATACTTTTATAGGGTCATTAAATCTCATGAAATATTGAAATTAATAAAATAATTGAAATACAAATTTTTTCTATAATCTATAACTTCTCTCTACATGGTTAGGCCTGAATGTACCAAAGACTGTACCTTTGAATTTCCTCTGTGAAATCTATAAGAAATAAGTTGAAAATCATTTCGAGAGTTTTGAATAAAATGTGAAACATATTGTTGCGTGCTACCCCTCTGGTTCGAATGTTATAGAATGATAACACTTTTTATTTATGTGAATTTAGTGTATAAACCTTTATTTACAATAATTTCTGCGTTAACAATTAGTCTTAGAAATATTTGTATATCAATTATTAATTAATACAATCACATTTCAAATCTCTTATGATGCAATCACTTTCGAAGTTTGACTTCAACTGTCTCGTTTCAGCGATGTTTTCGCCTTATACACTTCTTGAGTCCAATTACTAGAATCTTCGAATATATATATATATATATATATGAGTATATGGAATCATTGCAATAAGAAAATCTGATTCATTGAATCCTGGTTTCAACATCTCATAGTTAAAAAGAAAATTTTAGTTTGTACCTGATTTTGATTTCAATTATTTTTCGGAATAGCATCTTATAAAATGTTCGCCTTATTTTGCAGAATTTAAGTGTCCCTTGTTTGTTACTTGGTGGACACAATATTTTTTCTTGATCTGTTAAATACAACGCTTTTGATTATTGATAATGCTTTAATCCATCAATTTCACATTTTATTTTCAGCTTGAAGATTTTCCAATTCAGATATTTTCGGTAATTATAAAAAACCCCACGCAGCCACCCGAAAGGACATATTTTACAAAATAACAGCTTTTTTAAAGAGTTGTTTGTTTCTGAAAAAAATAAATACCATTCTTAAAATATATTTACTTATTTTTTGTTTATAAATAACTCTCAGCTAAGAATAAATAACAATAAAATTAATTGTTTATCCTATTCATACGATTTCGACGACAAACTACGCCCGCCTTTCAGGGAATGGTTTCGTGTGTTTCATCAAATTTAATTGAAGGTATTTTTGTTTTCTATTTTCACTTTTCAAAAGAAAATTCCCATTACAAAATTTATTATGAGAGCACTTTTCTATTTCCTTCATAAATGAATCATTTATGGAAGAAAAATTCATGCATACGAACTTAAAACACTTGAAATTTGTAGAAATTCTTTAAGAAATATCTAACAGATACTGGACCAGGATTTAAAGATTAAAATTTTGAGAATTTCATTCAGTTTAAAGAAATATTTCAAAAATCTTTGTAGAAAATTACTAAGTCAATTTTCTATTCCTTCTAAGTATTGATTCCTTTTCGACACGATAACAAATTTAATTAGAATTTTCAAATATAATATTATATTTTTATTTTTATATCATATCTTCTACAAAGAGGAATTCTATTCCGACAAAAGAAAGAAAATTTTTCGTTTTTCCTACCCAAAAGATTTGGTTACCTTTGAAAAGAATTTTATATCAAAGGAATTTGATCCTTTGTCAGAATTCCTGTCAATTTACATTTCTAGTCTATCAATCATTTGAAGGAGATCTTCAAAATTTTGGGTATATACATATGTATGTATTAATCTAGTTTCACATGAAGTGTGTTCGTGTGTTGAAAGTTCCCTTTAATGATTTCCAAAAAAAGATTAGAAAAGGAAAGTCTTGAAATATATTTTTTTACTTTTCTTATGAATACCATATACTTAAAAAAAATTCCATGTGATTTAACGTGTTTGGTGTCGTTTAACTATTGTGCCTAATATGCTTAGAAATTTTTGTCGAATCAATCATTGTTCTCGGAAATATTGATTGATAATTTGGAAAAATCTCTTTGATATGTCTCTGCCAAATAGAAGACAAAGGCACATGAGGACAATTCAATGTAATAAGTAAATTTAAGAAGCACATTGAAGTGGAACATGTCTTTTCAAAATTTTAAATTTTAAATGATAATTTTCAATAGCATTTTCTAAATTCATGCCTGACAATTTAAAACTGAAAATTGATAAATTTTTTTAGTATAATATCATTTTGTATGTGTGACTCCGGGATTTCAAATTTTAGATAAAACAATTCCATCTACAATTTGTACACTATTAACGAATATTAAAATCGAAACTTTATTTAACTAGGGCCTACAGCATCTTCCATCGTCATAAGAAAAGGATATTATTATTTTTTATTTTACATAACAGTGATCCGGAAAAAGGGTTCAAATAATAATAAAATTCTATCTAAACAATAAAAATATTTTTAGATGAAAATTTTGGAAATTTTTATGAATTGAATTCCTAAAAACTTATTATTCATTCCTTTTTTTTTTTTAATATAAAATATTCCCATTTAAATTTTAAAATGTAATCAAATTTGACTAACATTTGAATAACCATTTATATGGCCCAGTTTTTCTTCGCCGTTGCCTCCTTTATTACATCATATCGCAGTCAAATTTGTCTGATGTTTATATAAAATTGGCAAATATTCATGCGGTCGCCACAGGAGGTTCAATTTATATGAAAACATGTAAATTATATTCAAGGAATACCAAAACTTGTATAACAATGAATTTAACAAGGGTTAAAGAACCTTTCAAACTTCCGCACAAGAGTATTTTATTTCGGTAAATGAATTTTTTCTACTCATTATTTCTTTTCTATTAAAATCTTAAAGGTTAATATAATTTTATGAATATTTTATGTCAAGTTTGAGTTTTATTAGATATCATTGTTATCATTGGTCCTGGTTTTCAAAAACTTTGATATTGATATTAATTTTTGAATACGGATTTTTACTATTCTATAAGATTATGATAACATAACTTAATATTTTGCCAAATAAAGTTAGTAGGTATCAAATTGGTCACACCAAAATTTGTGCTACTACCGAACATACGGCATATAAAAGTAGTCGTGCACATTATTAATTTAATTTCATTGTACAAGCGTGTTCCTTATGTTAAATATACCTTCAGACTATCAATTATGTCTTTGCATAAATTTTGTCAAAAATCTCCACTCATACAATGTGAACTCATCCAAAGAACATTGATATAACGACATATGACAAAGTTTAGGCATTTTTTGTTCAATTTTTGACAAAATAGGTACTAGCCAAGTCATATAATTAAAAAGTCTGAAGGACCTTAAGTATTGTATGTTCTAACTTCTGCTCAGAAGTTTTCCTTTAGCAAGAAACAAAAAAAAAAATATGGGTGTATACTAATAGAAACATGTTCAGAAACATATAAAGAATCATTCATGCGTTTTTTTTTTTCATTTTAAAGAAAAAACTATTCACACATCCTTAACACTTCCATTGATAAACTCTTTTGAAAAGAATTTCAATGCAAATATCAAAAGGATGGAAGCACTGTAAACACTTTGCTATATATTTAAAAAAAATTTCACTGGGAAAGTTTAAAGTGTGGTTTCATTTGTTCAGGCTTTCGAAGATATGAAAAACAATCTATGAAAGCAGCAGGAAATGTACGTAAAGAGTGTAAAAATGTGCACTCACTATTGTATGTACTAGCACCATACATTTTCTCAAAGGTATACAATGTGTCTTAAATTCTAATTTATTAAATCGGTTTAAATGTCGGCAGAAGTTTTTCTTATTTGGTTGTATTCACTTTTTAGTTTGAATTATATAATTGGATAGTTTATAATTTTTCCATCCCTAATGTACACATTATATTAAATCATGGTTTTTGATTGCTTTCAGTTTCAGACTGCTACTATCTCGTATGTATAGACGCAAGTTTGTCAAACTTAGAGCATCCAATAAATAAAACATTTTGATATTAATCCAACAAGTTTTTGAGAGTTTATCTAACAAACTAGCCGATAGACAGTTCAAAATTTATAGCAAGTTAAGAAATGAACTGCGCCACTTTTTCACTTTTTGCACACTTCTCTATGTCAAACAGTCATTTGTAATAATTTTTTCAGCCAAAATTTTAAAAAGTCTTACGTAATGCTAACTCATCGAATTCAGTTGAATGAAATAAAAATTCTTCAAAACTTTTTGAAGAAACTAACAGTCGTTCAAAAATCTTTAATCCAAGACATTATATTATATTTCTAGATTGCACAACGTTTTTAAATATTATATTTACCATTATTACCATCCATTCCAAAATTCTTTATAAGCCATCATTTATCATAACGATGAAACTTTACAAGAATAAATTCTTTTCATGTTTCAAAAAAAAAGAGAAATTTTGAAGGTTTTAAAGTTTACCTAGAAAGTTTTCCTGAATGTTCTTTTGTTCATAACGATTTTTGATAGAAATTGCCAAGCTTTAAAAGTTGAAAATACAAACATGCAGACTTGGCACCTGAACAAAACTTTAAGTTTCTGTTGAATAAAGCTATTTAGCATACATTTTAAAGCATCTGAAATATTTCAAATGAATATTATTGTAGAGTTTCATGAGGACAATTTCACTAAAATGCAAATGAAACCAGGTTAGTTGTTTGCATATTTTGAGAATTATGCAAATTCGTTAAAAATTGTTTCTCTACCACTATAAAGTTAAGTAAAGGTCTATAAAGACTTTTCAAATAAAGCCTTTTAGAAATAGAGCTTCAACATATTATTTTATATTATACAAAATGTTGATAAAATTGCATTCGATACAGTTCAGAGTACTCTAACTTTAAGATGATAATCTCATTACTACTGATGGCATTGATTTATAAATGCATTTATATGCAGAACATACGTTTCTATGATATAATGTTCATATGCTAAGTGCCAAAAGGGTTTACCCTAAAAATTCATTTGAAACACACGAAATTTATTAGTATTTTCAATTTCATAAAATATGCTTATGCAAATATGGTATGCATTGCGGAAACTGGCATAATCGTTGTTTCGGTTGAAAATTGAAAGCCTGGAAAATTGATTGCTTGTAATAGGTATGAAAACGTTTTCCTGGTCTTAATTGCGTACAAAACGTATATGGTATAATTTATTGAAAACTGTGCTTTCCTTCCACTCATATCGGGAAGGTATTTTACTATACATTAAAACAAGGATTCACCAATTTTATGTTCCGTTGATGATTATAAAAATGTTTAAAGTAAATATGTAATCAAGAATTAATGGTGCACTGATAGAACCATCATTAATTTCTTCAGTTTGATGACAGTAACTTACATTAATAACAAGAAATTGAAGTGAATTTCTAACATTCACAATTTCTTCGGAAACATGAATTTGACTTGAAAATGATTCTAATATTTATTTGGATTTTCATATGTATATAGATTGTAATTTTCTTTTATTTTTCATAAGAATATAAAATATCTGATGCTGTTATTAGTATACTTTATGTGTTCATCAGAGCAAATGCCTAAATAAAACGCGATTTCCCTAAAAAAAAAAAAAATGAAATTTACATCTTGTTTATGAAGCCCATCTGACGCTGGCATGTATAAAAAAGTATGTTACTAAATTTTCCTAAAATTTGAATATTTCTAATATATGTAGGTAGTATTGTGCGTAAGGTGGAAATTCCAGTACATTTTCAACCTGGAAATATGTTTGTCAATATTTATATGAAATTTTTACAGGAGTTCTCATACATTAAATACGTTATAGAACTTATGCAATTTTAGGAAAGATTTCATATTCCTTATAGAATTACTACTGTAAATGACGCTCCTACGGGAATTTCGAAGTTATAGCAAAAATTAGCAGATGTGTCCTTTTAAAGTGCTAATTTTTTTTAGAACGTTACTGCTTGGTTTATTGAGAGATGTAAATTATATGGGACGATGATCAATTCTTAATATTCGCCAAGATACCAGGTGTTAAAAGCAAATTTTTCACCGGTGTTCCTAAGACCACATAAACATATATAATAAAATATTAAAGCATGACTGAACAACGAACTCTAGCACCATTATTCCATCCTATTTCAAATCACGAAATCTTTTACTGCCATGATCTACTAATATCGCTCATACCAAACCTTATAAAATCCTGATAAGCCTAATTCGTGAAAAACCCAGTCCTAAATTCGTTCTTTTTTACTTCACGATATTTCCTCATAACCCTAAATATAGTAGATTTGTAGTACAATACATATGGTACACATATATGAGTCAGAAAAGTTAAGAAAATATTTTCTTAGAAATTTTCAATTGAAATGAAACCAAGTGAAAATTTGATTTGTGCCGAGAAAAATTGAATACACTGTCAATAATTATGGTAAATTATGAGTTTTTGTAATCAACAAAAAATCTTCTTTCTGCTTGTGTTATTTTGTTATGTTTCTATTATTATTATTTATGTTTTCTTAATAGAAATACCTAAAATATTTCATGGAAAATAAATAAAAGAAAACCAACTAGAAAAACATATTAAAATTAAATTAATTCTTTCGTATAAAATTTAAATAGAAATTTGACTTTTTAAAATTATTCAAAAGAATAAATTACCTCTCCGTGCCTAATAATAAATATAATTTGGTTGTAATACCAAATGGCGGCTCGAAATTGGGTAAAGTTTGTGCACAGGAAAAAGTTTCAACTCACAATACACAAAGAATATAATCACATTAAAATATGGTCAAGATTATTTCTTAGAATTCTGAAAAGTAAAGTCAAAAAACCTGGAATCTTGAATAATTTCATGTAAATTAGAAAAGTACAAAAAAAAAAAAAATAAGGAAAAATTAATATTAGTCAATATATTTTTTTAATATAAAAATTTCAAAAATTAATTCGCATACTTCTTTAAAAATGTATAAATTTTAATAGATTAAATTTAATATAAACATTCTTGATCAATTCCTTTCGAGATGAAACAGATGCCTGTATTTCAATATGGATAATGAGTTTATAAAAATCAATTCCAAACGCGCACAACAGGTAAGTTATTATATCGTTAAATTTATGAAAACCATGTGTGTATATGGTTATATAGCTAAAAACCCCATCACAACCAAAATCACTTTTCTTCCAAATAATTTAGATGTCTTTATTAAATAAGTTAAACTGAAAATCATTATATCGACTTTATTTTGCGTCCCAAATCCAACTTGTTTACTCTAAGTATCGTTAAAATGTTGATGGATGTTTATGCTTTCAGAATATGTTCATTTCATTTACACTATTTTCCTGATATTTCTAAAACTCAAGGTTTTTTTTTATCCTTCCCAACTGAATCATATTTGAGATGCAATAGCAAAATTAATGGCCAACTTTTTACCTCATTTATCCAACATAACTGAAAATGTAAATTCGGTTGCAATACCCCGATATGGTTACCGGAAGAGTTTCCTAAAAACAAAGTTTTTAATAGGATTATTTAGCTTTCATTTAACGTTCATTTAATTAAATTTCTGATATGCTGAGTTGGTGGTTCTATGAAAACTATCTACAAAAAAGACGACCTAGACGACATACTATATATTAAACTATTATTAATATAAGTTTGTTCAATTTTTATAAATAATAAATTTTAATAAAATATTTACTTATAATAAATATACAATATAATACAAAACTGATATTCTGAAATTCAAAGTTATCACATTAATGGACACATAATATTGTAGTATGTTGAAGTTTCTATTATACCTGACTGCTTCTTCCCTTTATTATTATTCAAATTTAATTTATTTGTAACCTAATCGGTAATAGAGACGTAAAATGAATTTTCACGTAAAAATACATCAAAAAGGAACTACCATTTAATATAGTTTAAAAGGAAGACTATCAAGAATGTGCTCCTTTTGTATTTATGTACTTACAGTAATGGATCCTTTTGAATATTGCTCTCAAAGAAATTTTCTTGTTTTTCACTTTAGTTTTCAAATAGGACGAAGAATTGTGACATAAATAAAGCCATAGGGACAAAATAACAACAATTTCAAATTATTTCCTATGATAACTCCGACGAAAACGAAAAAAGTTAATCATTAGATTCCATTAACGAAATTAAAAGAATTTTATAAAATTGCACTAAAATGCAATACACTTATCTGTCCATACCTGAATTTAATGGTTTTAAGAAAAACAGGATATCTGTGCTGATTTTTTTTTTAAATGTAAAAATTCTATATGAAATTTAAGGTAAATTTAATTTCTGATTTGTCGGTTAATACAAGCGCCAGTCATCTAGAGGTATTATACGTGATGCTTATTTATAGTCACATATATAAAGATTTCTTTAAACTCGCCTTACTCTGACTGAAATCGAAGTCGTTAGCGTTATTGTTTACGGCCCGCAATATTCAAGAAATCGGTTCATTTTTCCCATAGTCAGTCCTATGATACATTACTTTAATGGACCTATATACATATCTATGGACCTCTTTTCAAGAAAAAAACGGGCATCTATAATGCCATTTATTGTTTGGTGGATAAAAACCACATTAACCACCTGTCGTCTTTTTCCAGAGAATGAAGACCAATAAGTTTTAGTCTTTTTTCATACGAGGGCAACATGAGTGGGTCTTCGCATGGAAGGTTTCTGGAAGCAATCTATTTAAAACTCCGGAGCATAAATTTATATGAAATAGGAAATTGATAAATTAAGTGAAAACAAGCTGAAGAACTATTTATGATTCGTTGATCATGAAATCAGCCGAAATCATATCATTGATATTTAAATATAGAAATAGCCAACAAAATGATTGAAGTGTATCGAATACTGAAGAAAGACCTTTCAATAAATTTAGGTCTTTCATATTCTCGAAAAACTTCATATTTGAATATGATTGTTAAAACTTATTTCCAGGGTTTTCTATGATATAAAGAAATAATTTATATTTATATTCGTTTTTCATTCGTTTATATATTTTCGAATTTTCTAAAGAAGATTTTAGTTTTGATTAAAATTCTTCCCCAGAGCATAACAACCCTTAAAGACTATTATTATTAAATCGTAATCGAAATAAAAATATGAACTTAATTGTTTGCGATTATTATCAACAACGTCCTATTTTAATAATAATTATAATAGAAAGGCTTAATTAGTAATTAACATGAGTGTATTTGCCTTTCAATTTTAATCCCAACGGAAACCATAAAGATATTCTTATTCTAATGTTCTGGTTTAGATTATCAATTCAATTCAAATAATCTACTATCTAAATTCTTATTTATGTTCAAATCCATCTTTATTATACTTCATTAGTCCTAATATTTATTCAGTTGCGATATTCACGAACTAATCAAAATAATCATTTGTTTATCACGAGAATGATTAGTGTTAGAACTAATATCGAAAAAACGAAAATATATAGTACTTACCTACTTCAAAATAGTTGATCCTCTTGCAGAAGTACACTAAAAATTCATAATCAACCCGTATTTTAAATGGAATTATTTCGAAAGAAGTATTCAATTCTTGCATGAGGACTAACGGCTTAATAATGACAAGATTATGTTCAGCAGTGCAACTTCTTTCCAATGATAAATCAATAAATACTATATGTAAGTCTGTAATATTTATGATATATGAGGCAAACATTTTGTGATCGATCTACAAGATTTCCAACAAATCAAAATGTTTTCCATTCTATTTAATAATAAAAAAAAATGTCTCATGAGCATTTTCTGAAGCTTCGAATATTGCTTTTATAAAATCTAATTCAGAAAAAGAAACAATTTATTTTAAAAATTCTTATCATGATTTGTCCTTTAGCCTAAATAAAGTATTTCATTTTTATTATTTCTGTTGTTTTTCCGGCAAATAAAATAACATAAAAACTAAAAAATAGGGTCCTAAGATCTTGCAAATTAAAACGAATCAAAGAAATTGCTTTTGAATATTTTCCAGGTCACGTATATTCAATTTTTTCAATTTTATCGATTTGTCTTCAAAGACAATTTAAAACGGAAAACACAAATCGCTGGCATTCAAATTGGTGGTGGACTACACGTACATATAATATTTTAAAAAGTATTATACCAAAAGCTATCAATAGCATTTAGAAGGGTCATGCAATTTTTCTTCGTTTAGGAAAAATGTTAATAAGATATTTATTAATTTTCTTAAAATTCAATACAGTAGTTAGTTTTTAACCATACAGAAATTTCATAATTAGTATTTGTATTGATTTACACAGTATTAAGTTGGCTCTAATAGTTTATGGACTTTCAGAGCTAGTAACTGATGGGGTATTCAATATATGCAGCATGGTTAAGGAACATGATTCATTATAAAGGACTATTGCAAATGCAGCCATGTAGACACAGCTGTAGAGTCCGAATAAGTCCTATTTAAAGATGGATCATATAGATAAGATGCCTACATGATATTCTTATGTTAAGGGTATGATGACCTAAAATATGACTAAGAAAAGTTCTAAGTTAAATATTAATCATGTAGATAAGACGCCTACATGACGATAGAGATATTTGAACAAGTAAAGAGTAGTCATGCAGATAAGATGCCTGCATGATAAAAGAAAAGAAGGAGAGGATGTTTTAAGCGGCAGTCGAGAGACAACTGTGATTCAAATAAGACTCGAAAAATAAAGAAAGACTTGAAAAATTAATAGTGTTTTTATTTTAAAGTAATCACTATCGTTTTTCCTACATATACGATACTCATTTGCTTACACTTATTTTTGTAATATACCTACTTTATTTAAGTACATTCAGGATAAATTAAATGGACACTTATAAGTTCACCGAAAATCTCGTAAAGGACAACGATTGAAAATTATTGATTGGAAATTTAAAAGATAATTTCTTCAGAAACAAATTTAACTAAATTAAACTAATCAAGTTTAAGATTGACGTTCAGTTTCAAATGGAAAATTGAATTTCTCACAGTTTTTCCTGTCATTCAATATTCCCAATGAGAATAACTTTTAGTTTTCAAATCATTTGAAAAGTTGATTGATTGAAAGAAAAAAAAACTTCAAACAAAAAATAAATTCTACTAGAATCAATTTTATGTAGTATAAGTGATAAGTATACATATTTATATTACACGTATGAGAGTGAAAATAGGAGGAGAAATTGGGAAATGATATACGTACTTTAAATTTACAGGAAGTCCTTTTCTATTTGCTCGTATTTTAGTATGAAAAACTATATGTATATGTACCTACTCCGTAATTAAGAATATCTAATGATAAAATGTATCCTTAATATGAAGGGAAGTTCTTTAATATATAAATGTGTAAAAGCAAGAACTCTTAACAAATTTTATATTCTATTTTTTAAAGCCTATAGTATATATTATCTCTGATGTAGGATATTTATACACAAAGACTTATGTCTACCGACAACAATAGTAAATTCATAATAGAATTATTGAATATACAAAAATTTTCTGATATAAAAAAAGAATTGCTTGAAGGATCTCTCAATTTTAAAATTCCCTACAGACATACAAATTCTTCATTTTCCAGAAATATCCTCAAGAGATATAAGGACATTAGTTATTCGGATCAATATGAAATCTTTCGGAGAAAAATAAAGTTCATGTATGTGAAAATAATTTCATAAAATATTCATCAAAAATATAAATAGAAATTTTCTATAATTTATTTTTACAAACATTTATATTATGTTCTTAAAAATTAAAGTATTTTTAAAGTTTAGAAATAAATTTTATATAAATTTAACTTAATAATATAAATCGAAAATTTATTTGGGTAGGAATTGCGATTGTTTCAATCCGATGGCGATTTTAAATGTGAAATTAATATAAAGTTTTCGAATAACGGTAAAAGGAAATAGGCATCCATTGTGCTCGAACTTGTATTTCTTCTCAAAGTTTGAGTAATTCTGAATCAAAGAGTTTTTTCTTCTAAATCTATGAAAGGAAGTTGTTGACCAAAATACTAACAAAACTTAAAAAACTTTATTTATTGTCTAGAAAAGTTTTGTTTCATAAAAATAAAAAAAATTCTTTAATAATGATTTTTATAAATTTTTATTACGCAAAGTTTTCATTCTGTTGATTCCAGAAAAATTAGGATTCGCAGGAAAAGTCAAGTAGTAAAAACGTTTAATGTTTAAACCAGAGCAACCAGTCTGCTGCAAGATGATTCTAGATTTGCCGTATTTAAATTAATTAATTTTTAAGGATAAATTTTGTTTTTAAAAACATATATTACATATTGTTACAGACACTTACTGAGGCACTCAAAATCATGTTCTTTATTGGCAAGGAATGATTTTGATGGTCCCAATGTTAGTCGAAGACATTCATATTTATTATGAACTCTATTGCAAACAATGATTTTTTACCTATTAAAGATACTGGAAAATAAAAGTTATGAAGGAAGATCTTTTTAGGATGTTTACAGCATTAAATTGGTATGAAAAGTTCAGAACAAAACGGCATTAATAAATTCTTAAAAAATTCAATTTTCTTCTTTAATTTAAAGTCATTCTGTTAATGTTCCTTAATTTCATGATCTGATTTTGAAGGCAATATTAATTTTTTTTCTCTCATAAATAAAGAAACATTTTATTCCTTGTGTTTTTGCTTAGACCTGATTGTCTTATTTCTAAAACTCAATGAAAATGCCTCAAAAGATTTGCTGTTTCTTATATTTCTTTTTGTATTGAAAACTCCAATCAATAAAACTACAAAACAAAACAAGCTAAATAATCTTATAAAAAATGTACATAAACAAGAAGAAGGTTATCAGACAAGGAAAAATAACATCTATTTTGAAACTGTCTACCATATATAGTACAATACGAGTAGAACTGGACATCTTGAAGACATGCCACATAATCCTGGAAAAATTGTGCTGATTTGACTTTATTTATTGCTTCTCTGAATTTTTTTTCTTGACTAGAAAATTTATAGTTAAAATAAGATTAAATTAACTTCAAAATGATTTTATTTGTATTTTACATTCAATTGATTTTCAGATACATAATTATTCCTTTTTGGCTTCCATTTTTGTGATACGTGAAGTCATCTAACTTTTCTTTTCAATGCAGCATTTTCATATGCTGTTCGACAAATTATCAATACTTTACAACGGAAAAGTCTTAATATTCTTTAGAAGTAAACTTGAAAAAGTCATTATTTCTTCATTTTCAATCTTTTTTATTCTCTTTTGAGTTGTACATTAGAACATTCCTTGAACATTAAAATGGCTACGTATTATGTCCAGCAATGAGAAAAACTAATTGAGTTTTTCTGTTCCAGTGAAAGATCAATTATTCAAATTCAAGGAAAATACCGGCAACATTTTAATGCGAAAGTATGTGCTAGCCAGAAATGACAACAACTTTTTTTTGAAAGAGCGGATTTACGTAAATAATGCTCGAACTGCAAGGACTGCAGAAGATTATTCGAAAAACGTTTTGGATCTGAATTATTGCGTACGGTTATGGAAAATTCTGTGGGAAGAGACTGTATTTGTGAGCAGGAGGATGGTGGTCAAGTGTTTATAAAAGTTATTTTTGTTTAACATTATTCAGCCTTTCAGTGGACACCCTGTACAATATAATTCCCCCCATTTTATAATTATACCCGACTATTGCATATAAGATAATTTATCAGTTTAAAGATGCCTATTGTTCGAAAACTTTCGGTTTTAAAATATTTTTCACACAACCGAATGAAAAAATTTAATTCTTTTATAAAACATGGAAAAGTAATTAACACAATTTTCCTCTTTCTTAAAACGGAAACAAAACATTTTTCAATAAAACTTCCTTATAGCGGGAAAAGTTTTCTTCTATTTAGGAAAAACAATTTTTTTCGCCAAAAATATTTCATAGCTTAATATTTTAAAAACACAGGTTTCTTAAATTCGTGGTTCGAATTTCATAGTCCATTTGCTAAATGTAAATATTTTGTGCCACCTTCGTCAAGCCCGTTCAGGCGAAATATTGCACTATACGAGAAATTGTGGGCGAATAGCTAGAAATTTCTAATCCGGATCTTTATTCCGAATTTTGTATATACATCAATATGTAAACCTGTATAAAATCCAGCGCTTGGACACATGAAACAATGGTTCTATTGGGTGGAATAACATAACACAGCGTTTCTTTCTCTTTTACCCTCGCAAACAAAAGCATTTTGCACGTTTGGTCAAAACGCAGCTTTAGACTCCTTTTTGTGTGGTTATATACAAAAACAAATCTATGCCAAGAATCCGCAAAACCCTTGACGGGCTTGCGATATATGCGAAAAATTTTGTCGGAAATTGGAGTAAGTGGATCGTGAGCTGCAAGATAGACCGGGGAGTCATGTAAATAATTTTATTTTCCAGGCGTAATTTGCATGGACCAAATTATCGATTAAAATGAATACATTCACAAAAAGTTGTTTATTATTTATAAGAAAAAACAAATACGTCAGACGAGGTGGGTAACCCAATATTTTATGCAAATAATAAAATAAGCCGGATTTTACCAGTGGAAAACATATTCATAAAATGTTTTAATTAATTATACCTTGAATTTAAATACCGAGTGTTTAGTATCAATTTTGCTTGTTGAAGGAAGATATGTGTTTATTAACTAACCATTATTTGCTAATCATTACCATCCGTCCCTACTATTAATTATGATTATGCAAATCAATGTAATATAACGTAATCGATTGATTTTAGTTGCATATCGGAACGATGTATTTCATGAGTTATAACCTACTTCAAATATGTAGAAAAGAACGTAAAAATGTCCTATATCTGAAGAAAAGTGGTGTCCAGTACGGGTATATAGCTTAGTTCGAACAAGTAGTTTTACTGTGCCATTCTCAAATCGTATAAGTGTGCACGATGAAATTTTATTTTAATATTAACTTTCTGAAAATGGAAAAATAAATCACAAATATTATAGAATTTTAGTGAACATTTCCATTTTGTTACACTAACATTTCTTTCTTATACCTTAGGCATCCACTTTTATACTGTCTTCTGAAATAAAGGTACATGAACTCGATTTGATGACAAAAGTGTTAAGGAAAATAAATAGAACAACAAAGTATACCTTCTGGCAACGAATGAAAAAGAGATCTGTTAAAATGGAAACAAGTGGTAAAAATATTCTGGCTTGATATTTGCGACAAGAAAGAATATATACATATTTTCGGATGATGGGACATATGGACGGAATGACATAGGAAAAAATATTTCCAGATAAACGTGTCTTCCTCAAACTACGTTTTATTACACATTTTCGATATACATACATGTATTCTCATACATTACGAATTTATGTAGTCTAAGATGTATTACTTCTAACCCTTTCAAAAACAGATTTTCAAGTAAATCCCACTTGATTTTCTGGTAAATCTTCTGTTTGCGCTGATAAAAAAATATCTCTACTTTTCTCAGGTTCTGTTCTACAAAAATAGAAAAATTGCCTGTTGCCTCTAAAAAATAAAATGTATATGAAAAATTGAATGAGTTTGTAGATAAATTATTGAAACATTTGAATATCAATAAATTATATCCCTTGTAGGCTTTTCTGATATAAATATACAAAATTTTTGAGTTTTGTTTTATATTTGATTTTCAAGAAACCAAATTTCCTGGAGGCAGGTACTTACTTCAAAATATTTATTAATTCTTTGAATTGAAATCTTAAGAACAATCGTGTATTTTAATTTATTGTAAAATTTGTTTTTATCCTGGATATAGCACAACGAGGCGTCTATTTATACAGTTAAATCTTTTGACAATATTATGGGTTTCAAATCATGAAAACATTAATAAATCCTATTATTTAGATTTTTATGAAGGCTCACAAAGTAAAGTTGCCAATTAAAATATATGAAAGTCTAACTCATGTTATTATTAAAAAAAGACTTAATATCATTAGTATTAAATCTCTTGAAATAATGGCGTGGTCATGGCATTTGGTATGTTTTGATCTTAAGATATAACTCATGAGATACAATAAAATTAAACTTGGTATGTGTTCGCTCAATCCGTACAAGTTTTGGTTGGTACTTGAGCTGAATACCAGTCGAAGGACATGATTCACACTTTAATTCGTTAACCTACAATTTCAATAAGTTTTATATCGATATTAAAGCATATTCAAAGCCTATTTTCCTTAACCTAATACTTTTATTAAATACTGTTTTTAAAATACTCCGAAATTCATTAAAAATTATTTAAATTAATTTTCTATTTTCAATACGAATAACTTTCCAAATTAAAAATATCAATCCCGATTAATGACATTCCATTTCGGGAAACATTTCAATTTAACTAAATTGAGTTATTTTACATAATGGATAAAACATTTACAATATTAATAAAAATTTTCATACCAAACTTCTGAAACCGAATTTGAAACTTAATTTGTAATCGCCAGGGATTAATATAAGACCGACATTAATTTAATTGAATTGTATTATATTAATCAAAGGTTATGGTCTCATCAAAAGATCGATTGATAGAAACACTTTCAAAATTACAAAACCATGGAAATATTTTCAGTTTGAAAATACCGCTCACCTGAAAACGACAATTTCATAATTTAAAAAAGTTTATAAAAATGCGAGTTAATTTGGTTCTAGTACTTTTTTATATGGGAAAATTATTCAATTTATGTCCGTTTCATTTCGATTTTGGGAAAACAAAAGCAAGCCGCTCAAAATCGAATATAATAATGTCAATAATTTTGTTATTAATTTGGTCAATTTGGGCGCTAATGGCATTATTGAAATTATTAAATTGGATAAAGGAATATGACGATGCATTTGTCTATTTGTGCGTTTATAGGATAAATTTTAGTTTATGGTTCCTAACAACAATTATTTGTGTATTTGCATTCCTAATCAAATGTGATTTAATTATAAGCACAATTAACGAAGTCATCCATCTTATTCAGGAAGTTTCTGATTTAACAAAGTGTAACTTTAGTATTCATAAAGACTTCTCTAAATATATTTTTGTTAAAATCATATTATTTTTATTACAATTTTCTGGTTCAATAATTGCTATGAAAAGCACAAGTCGACATTTAGACTTTTTAACATATGCTTCAGTATTTTATAGTTCCATGATAGTGATTTTAACATTTTGTTCGTTTTATGGTTCAATGCTGATTTTGTTGCAACTTTTTCAAAAATTAAATATTCAAATAGAAGAATGCTTAAATCTATACGAAAAAATACACTTTATAAAAATATCAAAACAACAATTTTATTATCGAAAAATTAATAATGATTTGAATTCATCAGCAATTTTGTACAAGAAATTGTTTAATGTTGGACAGAAATTGAATAACATTTTCAATATACAATTGTTGATACTGACGTTGAATGCAACTTGCAACTTAATTGGACAACAATATACTGTTTACTATTCAGTTGATAATAAAGCGAAAAAAGATGATCCTCGAACGAGTTATATCATTCTTGGTGGATGTGTTTATATGTTTTCATATTTATATGATTTATATTCGACATATTCCATTTCGGAAATGGTAACAGATGAGGCCCAGCGGACAAAAGAAATTTTACATATGCAGTTGATTATTGATTCTAATAATAATTTTGGAAAAAATGTAAGAACAACTTTTACAAGGAATATGCTTGATTAAATTTTTCATTTTAATTATTACAGATTGAACGATTTTTGCTTCAATTAATCAATCAGAACTTCACTATTCATATATTTCAAAGCTATAATATCAATATTCGGAGTTTTTTTAGGGTAAAAATTCTATGATTAGAAATAAAAATTTTAATATTAATTTTGTTTTATAGATTATTCTTTGGACAATCAACATGATAGTTCTAGTAATTCAATTTGATCTTAAATAAATTAAGAAATTATATGTTAAATCTTTATGTCAAACACAATTAGAGCACAGAAAATGTAATAAAATGTAAAGCGATTGAAAGAATCCTCCAGTGTACAATTTCCTTTAACTTATCAATAAATGTACCTAAAAAGAACCCACACTCTTCTCAATTCCAGTATTTTACGTTATTTGCCTCAAATTGTGATCTCAAACTGTACACCGAAAAAGTATACATTTATAGTTGGCCTTACATCTATACTCAATTCTATTCCAACTGAATTAGGTTATTCTAATATGAATATAGTGAAATCAAGAAGCCTGGTACTCGTTAGTTCCCATACGTAGCAAAACTGCTCTGAACGACTGCAACATACTCACTTAAACTGCTTATTTGTCATTCTATAAATTCAATATTGTATTTACGTAAACAAATCACAGTAAATTAGTTATACCAAACGCCTAAAACTTCTGCGATTATTGCGAGTATATCTCCCATAATTTATAAGAAAATTAGACTAGAAATACCTCGTCATAGCTAGTTAGGTTACTTCCTTACCAGATATTTTTTTCGCATTTTTAAATTATTTAAACAATGAAATTTAAAAAGTTTTTCCCAAATTTTCTTTAAAATATTGCTGAAAATCTTGGCCGATGTAAATTTACAAAAAGACATTTTTATACGAAAAGAAAATAAAATCCAATAATTTGTGACTTACGATATCATTTTTGCACGATAAATCTTTCCGAAACAGACCATAAAAATGATTCACGACTTCTGACGTGACAGCTCTTGTAACATGAACTACAATTATTATGTTATCAACCTCATCCACCCACAATTATCTTACATACAATAATACTTTTAAATTTTATGATATGGAAACTGAAGTAGAGAAGATTCGATATAGTGGAATTTCCATTTCAAGCTTTATCTAACTTAATCGTGCTTTTATGATAAAATATAAAAAATGAAAATAAAACAAAATATAAACTAATGACATGTACATACTTCAAAATCGTAATAAATTTGAGCATTCATGTTCATCATTTTGTAGCAAATTGAGTAAATTTCGAAATTATGTACATTCCTATGTAATACCAATTATATCCCGGTATTGTTTCATTGATGATTGTTTTAATGAGATATATTAAGTACACTCTACCCTCGTACAGGATAACATGATAAGAAAATTACAGAAAACCTTACGTAGAAATTCTATTATACAAGACAAGACGGTAACACGACTTTTATTTAACAAATTTTGAAAATTACGATAACTCTCCTGGAACACATGAATTTTTTAAAAACTATACAAGAGATACATGTAAGATGGCTATCGGATGTAAGAAACATGATTCATGTCGAGAAAATGCTGACATGATCATTGTTAACTTACGGACTATCGAGAATGTAAGTATGTTTGGACAGCTGCATGGTAAAACTCGAAACAAGTCCTAAGTAAATATTAGGCATGATTGTAGGATAGCTATCCGAGGTAGGAAATATAATTGTTGTAGAAAAAAGGCTGACAATGATCTTGAGTCAGTTAGTCTGGATTGGATCGTCATTGTAAAACGATAAATAAAAAAGAAGTATTATAAACCAAAATAAAAGTGTTTTTACTTACCCTTATCCTTTTTCCTACATACATGTACAAAAGTACTGGCTCTTCGTCTCATGTATAGTAGCATGGTTTCAGAAAACACCGCATTTTGTAGCAACCAATATACTAATGAATATCCATGGAATAGGATGGTTTGTAGTGTCAAAAATAATATTGTTTTTAAAGTAAATATACCATAATTAATTGCAGATTTATTGATAGAAACATTTAGATAACATATGTGAAAAATGAACTAAATAAACGAAAAAGAAAACATATTTAAAAATATACACAAATGTTTTCACTCAAATAATGTCTTAAATGAATATTCAAAAATATAATCAGATATCCATGTAAGTAAAACCACAGTTTTTTTGATTCGAAAGCTTATACAGTTACTTGGAAAAGCTTCTCATATTTCAGTCGATATGAACAAATATTCTCAATTTGGAAAATCTAAACTATTTCCGTATATTCGAACGTGATTTGAATTAATTTCATGTTGTGTTTTTCTTACTTTTCCGACGCCATTTCAACTTGTTCTCTTCCGTTGATGTTGTAATCAAACATTCATAACAATTCGATGGCTTCCTTCCGCTTGCCTAACTGACATGAGATGAATACTGAAATTTCCAATTTCTTGTGTTTATCACTTCGAAATTCATTGAAAAAATCAAGGTTAAAGTTATTCATCCATATCCAATGGCAATCACAAAAATATTCCAGCGGAAATAAGATCAATGGAAAACATTCTCCAACCGAACTACTTATGCATCCTTAAAGGAAAGAAAATTTAAAATTATAGAAAATTTTAGAAATTCCAATTGAATTTAATTAAATACGAGAATTGTAAACATTCGTTTTTTGATTCTTTGTTTGTGATTAATGCGGACAGCCTTATTGCTTCTAGGTAAGGAATGGAATGAAAATCTGTCGCTAAATGCAAACATTTTCTATTTGGTTCTCTAGAACACAAAATAAATAATACAGGACTACAAAAGTTATGACATTAAAGTGAAATACAGAATCAATAACCACCAAAATTTCGATATTCTTAAAATATATTGAAATTTATGTTTCAAAGAAGTGCCGGGGAAACGTCATATAAAGTTTAATCTCAAGGAAATAATTTGAACAAACTTATATTGATTGTATATATTTTTTTTTTTTTTTGGGAAAATTATTTCCAATTTTCATACAAAACTAATTTTAATAAAACTTATTTCAAAACATTAAAACAAAAACCCACAATTTTCTTCAATGAATCGCGTGGAAGTCTTATTAAAAGAAAATGTTGTGTGAAAAGGCTTAAATTTTAATTTAATTAAAATGAAACCGAAAAAACAACAAACGAAGAAAATTCTCACCTTCTCTTCATCACTTGTATTGTTTTTTGCGCTTTTCTATCGTCCGACAACACTGTTTTTAGACCATTTTCCTGGTTTTGCCTTTTTTTCTCCTTTTTGTGGGTGCGAAGTATCTCGTTCAACATCATAAAATTTCCACTCATTTCCATTAAAAGAAAAAACAATTCAATTTTTTTTTATATATAAAGCGTAAAAAAGTAATTAACACAATTCTTATGTTTCTTGAAAAGATAACAAAACTGTTTTCAATGAGAATTTTTAATCCCACGACTGAAAAGAATGTTTCTTAATTCGTTTTCTTTCTTTAAAGTTTCTTCTAAAAAGATTGTTAATTGCTTTCTAAATTTTTAGTATATATTTAGTATATATTTGGAAGAAAATAATATGAAAATTCATGATAAAGGAACAGGACACGGAGATGAATTGAAATTCGTTCAAGAATTAAAGAACACGTTCTGGCCAATTATAAAAAATTTTAAGAAAATTAAATATTGAAATCCTGTCGATTTCATATAATATTTAATAATAATCACTAAAATAATATAATATTATTTTAGTGATTATCATCAGTTATTATAGAACCAAGAACAGAGTAAAAACAATTTATTGGTCAAAACTTTGTTCGCTGATGCCAATCAGAATCCAACTAAGTTAATACAGATTTTATATTGATGAAACTTTCAAAACTATGTAAGGAACACTCTTCAGGAAACCAAGGAAAGTCAAACTTTTTGGTTTAGGGAAATCGGTGTAATCACATCAATTACTTTAATTGATTTCAATTCATCAAATTACTTTCTTTTTTCATTAGATCAAAAACAAGAAAAAAAATCAAGCAAGAATTTTAAAAAATCTTCAGAATCGTATTCAATAAGAATTTGTTAGTAGGAGGATGAAAGTAATGTTCATTATTGAATTTACCATTTCCAAAAAGGCAAAAAGAAACAAATATTTTGTTTTTTTTTTGCAACTTTCTAAAATAAAATTGATCCAGTCATTGAACTTGTTGCTATAGTCAACATGTACAACTGGTGTCAGTGATATTCATACTAAATATATCGTATTTTGTAATTCTGATCCATTGATTGATTGATTTTACTGAATCATGCTCGACATTTATTAATTGTACAACTTTTATATGCGTATATAGTAGAAATTGTCAGAGACAGCAAACTTCACTGCAGGTTGTAGGTTGTTTTAAAAAATTAGACGTAACATAGGACTTTTTGACACCAACCTATGTTGATTTTTGGTGTAAGATTTGTGGTCTACATAACCTATGATTTTTTTCATATCAAGATAACTAATAATTTTATGTTATTTACAAATTAATATAGTATATAACATACATGAATATCTAATTATTGAGCAATTAATTAACGGCTAATTTAATATAATTTAAAAAAATCAGTTCGGTCCATTTAGTATCAAAATTTGAATAATTTTTTTACACACCACTTTCTTAAGTTCTCTTGAGTGCGATATCTTTTTAATTTATGATAACCCTTGAGAGGCGTTCAGGTAGTCTGCAGAGCTTTAGAGTTTTCACATATCGTTGTTCCAAGTAAATAAAAAGAATTCGAATCGAAATACATACATTCTATAATTGGCAAAAAAAAGTTGTGATTTATTATACTCGCTCCTTTCCCAAAGAACTTGGTTTCAATTTTCTAGAGTTTTTTTGTAAAAGGAAAAAAGGCAATCTGATGACAGGGAACGTTGACATTAACAAATGGAATAATAGAGTAAGCCTTTCGGCAATGAAAGGCCAACAAACGGGAAGAAAATAAAAGATTCGGTTTATCTGCTGCTGTAAAGAGACAAATGGTAAAAGTATTTTCGGTAGACAGTTTCTAAGAAAAAACTAAATAGATCTGCTTGGTGGGTGATAGATGGCAACATGGCATGTACATATGTACTTATGCATACATTTCAATATTATTTAAAAAAAACATTCTGCTACTACGAATAAGCTTTTTGGTATAAAATGTTTCACTACCCTAAATAGGCAATATAAACATATATTATCTTTATGATGTATTAGTTTCAGAAGATTTCTTCTTCTGACACAATATAAATAAAAAAAGGCTTTTAATTATGTTGATCTTTAGGAGCATAAACTTTTTTTTTGTTTTTCAAAAATTAACAAAAATAATGTTTATATTTGTGTTGATAGAATTTGGATACTTAGTATAGCAATTAGACAAATACTTTCGAATTTAAATCAGGATAGTGTTTTTGATGACAATAGCTTTAAATTCTACAAAATCAATGAAATTTCAAAAATCATACAAATAAAAATGAAAATTCTTACTTATAGAAACCTAATAAAAATCATTATCTTTCAAATTTATGAGGTTTCTATACATTGTGGTATATATTTTAACTAAATCAAAAGTTAATATTTCTGTAATTAAATGTTTCTCTTTCCATAGAAAACTGGTATTAAAATTAACAAAATAACATAATTGGATTGTAATATGAACGCTTAACGTAGACCAATATTTTTGAATTGTATTTCATATTAATCTTACTCAAAATATTCACTTCTCAAATCTAATTACTACAAAAGTAAATAAACTTCTATAATTATTTTAGAATAAATAAATTCCATGCGTGCGTGTAATTCCCGTAAATAAGAAAAGAATTACTTTTATAGTTGGGAGAAAATATTATTATTCGTAAAATCAATTAACATTAAATAAATAAATTGTTTCCGTGATTTAAAACAATAATTGCCCAATTTGTTACTAATTAATGTCAAATAATAAGAAATAAAAAAAAGCGAGCAATCAAATGATGAAAACAAAGTTAAGAGTATCATACTTGAACATATCGCCCAAACAAGAAGAAAATTCATACACCTTCTCTACACTTTCTTGAACAGAATTTTTTGCACAAGGAACAAGAATAAAACCATCTCAACTCAGATTTATTGCAGTTCTTCTGTGCGTTAGAACTTCATAAACCATCATATGTACTTATATACCCACTTCTGACTTTTATAAAATTAACACAACACCCAATTAAAATCTTCAGAGTTGAGACTACTTAAGGATGTAATAAATTTTTCATGAGGACGTGTAAAACAAGTTAAGAGCGAAATCAAATGAACGAAGGAAAATTCTACGAGGAAACGAGGAACATTTTCTTTTTTCTATATTTATTGTTGGATGTGTGAATATAAAATGTACGAACTAATTTACTTAGGTTGTTATTAACTTTCTGGTTTTGAAAGTTTTAAGTTAGAAACAATACCAAAACATGGAAAATGAAGCGAAATATTCTTAATGAGAATGCACAAGAAAACTGTTTTAAAGTCATCTAATTCATTCAAATCTATTATATTCGTCATATATTTAAATGCATTAAATTACACCTTCTTCTGTATTCGATGAACAGAAAAATGTCAAATTAACATTTTTGAAAAGAAAAAACATTTGTTTCTACCCCTAAGTATATGCAATGTTATTTTCACTTAATTCTGTAAAGAAGAAATGGATTCATTGCCACATATTTTTATCCACTTTTGTTTTATTTATTAATGCGAGACAATTTAGCATTATTTTATTTATAGTTCGATATGTGTTATTAACCGTGTTTATCAATTATATTGCCAGAATTTATGTAATTCGATAAGAGTGGCTTACGTTATTTCTATCATCAGCTCAAATTCTTATTATGTATCCCTAATGCGATAAGTGAATTTGATAATCCTTTTATTCCTTGAAGATCTTATTCTTCTCATTCATCTAAATACAAGTAAACCCAAAACATTTGATAATGTATTTATACATTTTTTCATATTTTTAATGGATATCTGTCATAAATATAACAGATTCTATTTAGCTACATATTTATGGAAAACATTTCCTCGAGAATTTGTAAAAATATTGAATATTGAGATTTCGAGATTTTGCATATTTTATTTCGGATTTCTTGTCATGAATATAATAAATCAACAAGTTTATAACAATTTTGCTGTCGGCTGTTAGAAAAAGAAGAAATATTTATATTAACTGGGTTTCATTTTCAAATCTAAGATATTTGAAAATTATTCAATCCACGTCCAAGACTTCCAGTTAGTTTTCAACGTATTTAGGTTTATTTCATCACTTTTTGCTGACTTCCCACATGCTCACATAATAATAATAAAATTTCTAAAAACTAGTCATAATTTGGACGATTCATATATCAGTAAACATTTCATGTTGGATATTTGAGAACCCAAACAACTTTTACATTAAATAAATCTCTGTTCAAACGTTGAAATGGTTTGTGAAGATTTTCTTTTCGAAGACTATATACAATGTTCTTACAATGCATGGCAGTTACCTGCAGTTTATGAGATTATTTAGCCGCTGCTAATTATCATTAACTGAATAAACAAATTTAAATTTTCTCCAATTGATACAAATGACATTCCTTTCTTCCAGATATTATTATACCACCATAATTGCACCTACTTAAAATACTAAGCATAGTGATTTGATATAATTTTCAATTACCATCGAAATCCACTCTTATTCAATTTATTCAATAATCCATTCAAAATATATTCACATATTTGTAAATTGTTTATATTTTCATAATGGAAGTGGTTTTAAGATTACCATATAGGTACGATATAAAATATACCAAAATATAACATTTCCTGCACCTCATTACATTTTCATAGCCCATCTGTATCGATAAAATATACTAACAGGATTTAGGACTACTCATATACACTAAATAGGTCCAGTTATATAGTACTCTGCTAGAGAAAACTTTTAACGATAACTGATTTTAGATACAGTCCTCCCTTGAGGATCCAATGGATATATGATACTATTATAAGAGTCTAATGTATTATAAATAAAAAGAAGAACTTGTTAAACTGTAATTTTTGTTCCGATAAAAGGGCGTAGTACTAAGGAATGAGGACATAAATATGCCGACCAAATTGTTTCCATATTTATTATAGTATACATAAATGAGATTACATACAATATATTATCAAAATCGTTTTGGGAAACGATGGGTTGTGTGTGGGATATTGATGAGTATCTGATAATTTTGATAACTAACACAAAACAATCGATTTTGGTCAGCGAATTATAATCATGTATATTTTTCCACACTTTGTCACTATGTTCACAAATAACATGATGCATGTATATTACTAATAGAAGGACATGTTTGAAAATTCTATTATTATTTTTGTAAAGGGAATATAGAAATTTAATTCAGATAAAATTGGTTGGCTGTTCCCTAGTGTCCCATCGTTGATACTACATAGATTGAAAAAAAACATTAATAAACGCAACATATTTTCACATTTCACATTACTAAAAACATTTCTTTCTAATTTTAATTCCTATGACAAGAAGTTGGCGTTCATACCATCAATACACATTAGGAATCTTTTAAAAAAGGCTTACATTTTTATTTGTGAAACATGTAACACGTTGGCACAATTTTCAGTCCCATTCACATATTGTCAAAAATTCGATTTTATTGACTTTTTGAATCATAAAATTCGAAAAAAGATATCAAACATAAAAGTTTTATGAGCCGCAAGAGGCTTTTGCATATATATAAGGAATATCTGTCAATGAAATCGACTGAAAATCCTTCCCATTTTCCATTCCTTTTTTAGAAATACATAAAATTTTATCAAGCCCTTCAAAAGTGGTGTAACAATGTTCTACAAATTGGAACCGAAATGAAATAATATTCTCAAAAGTATAACATATTGAATTTTCTTCTTTTTTATATAAAAAAATAAATAATATGTTCTTGTTTTTATGTCAAAAGGTTCTACGATATTTTCTATTGTTTCATTTTAAAAAGGATTATGGTTTTCTCGATATTTACGCATAACGCGAATAAATCAATTTATCGTCCGACATAAAATTTGGAGACAAAAATTGGTGGAAAATTTTCATATTTTTCTATTAGTAAAGTTAACGAGAGCGTGGAGATATATCTACATGTTGGCATATTTAAAGGGCACTGGAATAGAAGATACACCATAAATTCGCAATACGTGTCCCTTTATTTACTGAACAAGGAAAATAGATAATAGCTGCGTATTCAACTGAATAAAATATAAATTATTTTACAAGTATTCAATAATCACTTTTGCACTTGTTCATCAGATTTGGTCATCTGAAACTTCTTCGATTTCGAAATTATAATTGTGTTTGTATAACCATTTAACACGCAATATATTGGAACAGTTTTCCTTTTCACCGAACATTACCATATAATCTCGTGCGGAGATTTTCTGTGCAACATTTGTCGAAATGAATGGAAATGGTGCATGGGTAGATCCAAGTCCATTTATACCAACTGCTTGTTATTTTTTGGGAAAGCTTAACCCTCTGTTTTTAGTGTCACCTTATATCCTTTTATCTCTTTTAATTCATGTTGTACAATATTGCAGATAATTTCGGTAACAAGAACACGCTAAACTTGCGGATGCTATTGTACTTTTTGTTATTTGTTTTCATGTTCATACGACTATTCAAATGGAAACTTTGCATATGTCCGAACAGTGCCAAACGGGTTGAAATGTTCAATATGCTGTGAATTCCAAATGGAAATTTGTGCATTTTAGCCGAAAGAATTATTTTTTTTTTATAGTTCATGCAACCGAAATTAATGTCTGCTGGATAATAGCTGTACAACTTTAAAACTGAAAACTTTTTTGTTTTGGTGCTTCTATACAACTCTGAAAATGTATTAATTTCAAGATATTATTTAATACCATAGATATGATAGAAATACATATTTAAAGGCAGAAACATAATTAATGTACTTTACATATCAGATTTATTAGGAAAGTTGTGTTAAATATGTCATTGAGAAATGTCAATATATTAACGATAAGTTTTAATTCAAATGAACCATATTGAAAGCAAATTTTTGTTTGTTTGCAATTCTTCAAGGGTTTCCACATGTAAATCGAATTTATTTCAATTATTTGTAACTTTTCTTTATTCTTAAAAGTAATTTCGAGGCCAAAATAGAAAACGTGCCCTGACTACTTAGATTCCTTATTATTTGAATATATCGAACGAATTTAAGATTTTCTTTTCAGTTATTTTATTTTTATTTTGAAGCGTTGGAATTTTCTTCTTCTCGTGTCTCCATTTTATGGGAAGTCGAACCAAAGAAAATATTTTATTTTAAACCCAACAAATTTTAGAACATTTAACTTGATTTATATATTAAAATTGAAGGGAATCGACTACATATCGTGTATATTAATTTTAATGTTTATTGAATATACAAAGCCTATCAAATAAAAGAGAAAAGAAAGCTGTTCAGTTTTGTAGGAATTGCGAATTATAAAATCTAAGCAGTTATGCATAATTGTTTGTTTTATTACAATTTTCTGGAATATTCACAAACATTAAAAAAAACTCAACTTGAGAGTAAATATAACCTACTTTTCCTCCTTTGGTACACACGTGTTCAAACTAGAAGGGAAAGTGTATTTGGATAGAAAAAAGTTTTCAATTTACATGAAATTTCATCAATCTGTATAATTTAATGTGTAATATATGTTATGTAGACTGAAATTTTAATTAACTTAAAATGGTGAACATTATCTGAGAGGTACAAACTATTCTAACATACTAATTAGGAATTTTAAAATTATTTATTTTAATTATTCCAATTTCGATTTCGAAACTCCATAAAAAGAAAGCATTCAAAATTTTGTCACAAAATTCAATTTCTCTTCTTTAAGAAAATTCATTCTGATTTTGTTTTCACGTTCTGTTTAAATCAAAATTCAATTTTCTTTTCCCTATATTGACTTTTTCACTTTGAAATGTTCAATGTTTAAATATTCCGAATAACGAGAACGATTGATTTTAATAACATTGCCTTGGGAAATTTACAAATCGAGTGTTTTGATCTGTTTTCATATCAATTGTTTTCATTTGAAAAAGAAAAATCAATATTTTCTTTACAATCGTGATGAAAAATAGTTGTTTTCGAAAAGATGAAATGTCGAACTATTGATTGTAGGAATTGCAGGGACTAATAGAAAATTCTATTAGTGTTTATGATGTCTGAGAATGGATGGGATTTTAATTTAATCCCATATTTGCTTGTTATGATCAGAAATTATAAGATCTAATTCTGAAGGAATTCATTGAACTTAGGTTCACTTTCTTAATTTTGTATGTTGCGTTGAAGCAATAATAAAAAAATGTATTTAATAATGCCACTTTTATATAATCGCAAAAAAAGCAGTAAAAGGACACCATTTTAAAAGAAAATTGATTTTTTAAATTGCGATATAAACGATAATTTCTAGAATATAAAAATGAAAATACTTTGTTTTTATCGACACGAATATAGAAATTTATAGAATACTAAATTTTTATTAAAAATTTTTTTTTTTTTCAATATTAAAATATTTTACTTTTATGTATCTTCAAAAATTCCCAGAAAAAAATTTGCTTTATTACTGATTAAAAAAATATTGGAAAATTTTCATACAAAAAGGCGAGTTCGTATTAAATTTAATGACAATTTCGTTGTTTTAGAAGGGAACGCTATAAAAAAAACATACAGTAACTGAAAGTCGGCCTATAGCCGATTCTTTTGTGCCCTATGGTTGAAATGGGGCAGAAAAACCGTCAAAACTAACATTATTTCAAAGTTTTTTCTTCATAACTTTGTTTCCTCTTTTCCGCATAAGTCCAATCTGCAAATTTTATTCAAATTGATGTATTAGTTTTTAAAGTACATCAGAAAATATATAATTAAACAAAATTGGTTCACAAATTTTCCAATTAAATTCGAAAAACCATAAACAATAAACGACAAAGCTTTCTAGTCGCCCTGGAGTTTCCTTTATAATTTTGCTCTCCCTGGATCGATTTTACTGGTAGTACCTACCATAGGGCATAAAAAATGTTCCTGAAATTATATTCTTTTCTATTTTAGCTAACAAGATTAGAACTTTTTTGGTTCTCAGATTTATAGTGAAGTGTGCAAAGTAGGAAAGTAATAGTGCTACCAACTTAGTTTAATAATTGAAAACAAAATGTAATTTATTACTTTCAAATGATTTTAAAAAAATAAATTTGTATTTAAATAAGAATAAAAATTGTATTTTTAATAATTTTTTCTTAAAAAAATAATATAAAAAACAATTTAACAATAAAATAATACAAAGAAAGAAATAAAATCTATTGAAAATTCAGGTTTTGTAAATATAAATAATCAGAAAATGATAAATTACTATAAAATTTGATATAGTATTCCATATTTTCGAAATCTGAATTGAAAAATCATTTTCCCATATTTATAAAATCGGAAAAATCACTGATAAATGAATTTAAAAAAGTTTAATATATCAATATTGTTTACTGACAATATTTACTCACACATTTCAGAACCCGTCTAACTAACAATGAATTATCCATTAAAGTGCTATTCCATTTTAAGAGATGATCAACAAAATAAAGGAAGAGCACTTAACATCAGACACATCCTTAAAAGATATCTAGTTTTCAATGTTTCCAGCGAAAAGGTTCTTCTGTGGATAATAGGCATATACATTCTACGTAGATCCATATATTCACTAAGCCTATCCTATTTAAAGCTCCTTTTCTGAGAATAATGTCAAAACTTACTTATCTACATTTATTGGACAAACGCAGACCAAATTTGAACACTTTGCTTAAAAGCATACAAAATGTGAAATTGATATTACAAAATCATTCTCTTTTTTTGTTGACCAAATATAAAATTGCTGACACATTTCGAAAGTTTCTTATGACGTGAAAAGCACAGGAATTTAATATGAAATGTGAAGGACAAGTTTTTTTGATACCCGAAATTTTTATTATGATTGCAAAGTGTTTAAAGTATTATCTTTAAAATGTGAATAAGTTATTAAAAGTTATTTAAACCGTTCATGACTAAAGTATAGTCCTACCGAAACTACGATAAACAGCTGTGTAAATGGAAAGGTAGGAACAACCAGGCACCAGAAACATTTTCATTTTTTTTTTTTTTAAATCATACCCTCCCACGTTGTTGGACGTTTTAGAGACGTTTCCATTATAATGAATATTTTACTATTATTTATTTATTAACTCAGAAATTGCTTTTATTCGGGCACTAAAGTATAGTATCAAGTTTTTTTGTGGGGTCGTTTTTAAATTTAAAAATTTTACGGATATTATCTGAAGTTTATACGGAACCAATTAGTCTTGTAAGTCGAGGAACAATACTGTACGATATTTGATATTTTTGAGAAATATCGATTAATCTGAAACTTATAAATCTTTAAAAAAGCTTTAAGGTTTAAAAAAGTTTTAAATTCAAATCAATAATTTCTTCTTCCCAAGTCATACAATTTATAAACTGAAAATTACTTCCAAATAATCACGAATTTAATAGCTCGAACATTTTCAATTTACTCGAGAAGCAAATTCTTCAATAACATTTCCAATTTGCAATATTGTATGTTAATAGCATATTGAAATGTCACGTTTATAATGATTCCCCTAAAGAACATTCTGTATGAACCATTTTCTACATTTCCACACACGTGTAACATCGATTTATATTGACTTGTTTTTTTTAAACTCCAGTTTTCAATTTCTTTTCACACTCTCCAGAAGTACAATTTTCATTACCTATTTCCCACTAAATTCATATTGAATATGTACTTTCCACATAACACATATATTGTAGTATGATCGAATTTTCCAGTAGCATTTCCTATCAAATCAGTCAATCAATAAATATTATTTATATGAACATAATATGCAGACTTCTCCAATATGACTTTGACTTCTTAGAACCAGAACACCTTTTATCGCCTAGTCTAGATATGCAGTCTTTATTTTTATGTATTTTGTGATAAAGAATATTAAGGTTTTGGAAGAAAACATTTAAGAATTGTAAGATATTTGATAATAAAATATGGAAGACATGTTATTACAATAATGACAACTATTAGAATCAGGATGATGGTTGATATATTGATAGTTGATATTGCGTGATAATGAGAAATAGACTTGGATCTAAAATGAATGCACGAAATTCTCGTTTGTTGTAATTTCCCAACTTATAAAAGTGCAGTTTCGTTTCTTAAATAACTTCTTCTAAATCTTGTCAAATTTAACACTCCATTATCACAAGAAAACTTATGATTTCAACAATACATAACATGGGTATTCAAATAGCAATTTTCATTTTATGTTAACACGTGAATATCTCTCATATTAAAGAAGTTAGAACGTTAATTATCTGACATGTAATCAACCATTGGATTTTATGTATGAAACAAAACATAAATAACAAAATCGACCGTAATTAAGCCCTGAATGGGAAAACATGTTTATGGGTTCATTGTTTGAGTCTTGTTGTTTACCTCAATTATTTAGCTTTTGTTAAATTAAAGGTTGGAATATTGGACCTTTACTGTGATCTTGACTGGGGGATTTCTACCTAAAAACCTTTTGCTCGTTTCGGTGTTTCACCTAGAACTCAAGTGTAATACTACGTTTTTCTAAAAGGTACCAGCTGTAAACACATAATTTGCCTTTTTTTTCTTTATTAGATATTTTTTAGTTTTATTATTAAATACTGTTACAGAATACTTTTCTTCTGCTTCAGTTATAGCGAATTTCGAATTCTTAATTGAAATTATTTTGGACCATTCTACAAATTCTATGATTATTATTATTAATCGATATTAGAGAACTAATTTAATTTTGAACTACTGAGCACATTTTATTTAAACTTGTCAAAACGTTCCTCTCATTAAATAATAACTCAAACAATGAAAGAGCCCGAATAAAACAGATTATGGTATTAAGCTCCTTTCTAGTTAGATAAATAAATCTAAACTATCTGCATTTGTATAAACATATATGAACATATATTTTGTCATCGTTCGTTAAGTGCAAATTCCCATTATCTATGCTTGAAAGAAAGTTTTGCACCAATGTTTATACCTAATGAGACGTCATAAAGTAACGAAAAGATAACACCATCATGGGCAATGATACAAATCTTATACAAGACGAAAGACGACTAAAATGTTCAATTTACGTAAGATATCTCGAAGTATATATGATCTTAACCCTTAGTAATGTTTGTTATATCGACTAAAGTACGTATACAGTTCGTGTTAAAGCCAATGTTATTTTTGATGAAATGAAGATTTGTCATGTACATAAGTCCCTTTCCTTTAATAGACATGTACTTTTTGTATTTTCACGTGCCATGAAAATTCCTTCTAACTCTTTTACGACAATGCAAAGAAAGGATTCGTAACATGTTTGAGGAATTTTCAATTTTGAAGTTTGAAATTTTTCATAAAATATTATACTCTGGAATAATATAAAATAAACGTCTTTAAAAATCACTAATTAAGTGAATTATTATTTTAATTGAATATTATCAATAGCAAGGAAATTTATAGTTCAACCGAACTAGGTATATCAGAATAATTATTTACATAGAACGCAAATATGTAAATAATATATTGAATCCGCTTCAAACAGATTTTATTAATTTCACATAAAATTTCGTTTCCCAAATTTCAGATGTTTTATAAATTCGTCCTATTTTACATCGTTATACACTCTTGCAAATTTGTCGAGTAAAATCATCATTGAAATTTCCTTTGTTAGAATAAAAACGGAAAAACTTTCTTAGAACTAAAGATGTTTTTTCACAATCCCTGTGGAAAATGTTATTATATTTTCATTGGGTCTTCAAAGACATAATGGCTTTTTCCGTCTTCTATACGACATTAAAGATAAACTAAAACTGAAAATTACGAACGCAGCAAGAAAGATAGGTAATCCAAGTTTAATACAAGTAATTCAAATTTAAGTTTATAATAACGCTTCGTTAACTTTGTGTGTACTTAATTTTAGTTTTTTAAAAAAAGAGGTGATTTATAGCCTCTTCAGGTAATAGACCAAAAAATGATATCCTTTTTCAGATTTATATTGGTTAATTGAATAAGAAGAATTTTTGATTGATTAGTTGAAAAGTGTTAAAGAAAATTTAGAAAATTTGATACAAATATCTGTTGATTATATTTTTGAAATGAATTGTTAAAGCATATGGAATTTCGAATTTTAATGACTTATTCCTTTTGACGTAATTTTCAAAACAGTCAGCTCTTGTAGGAACACCATATACATATTTTGAAAGTGATTTTATATTTTGATTTACAATAACAGATATCATTATAATGATTTAAGATATATGGAAAACTAAAATAATTTATTTTCAATTTTCTACGTGATTTACTTAAAATATTTTTGTTACCCAAGGTACCGATTGAATGAGGAATTTTACGTTCGTAAGAAATGAAACTCTTCTTGACGATTGAACAAAATTGAATGAAAATTTTATTAAATTATAATTATACAAGCCTTCTATTTTTAAAAATAAAATTAACTAAGTTTACATGATAATAATTTTTACTAATAATAAAGTAGCTTTTCTTCAGCTGAGTGGAAACATCCCGCCCACCTTGAAAGACTGATTTCAAATGTTGCAAAAAAATTATATTAATATTCGTTATTCTGAAGAAAGTAAAATACATAATTTATGAATCGGCCGATCCAAGACGCCGTTTTTTGTCCGAACACTTGCCACTCGTACTAAGCCATCCTTACCAGCTATAACCTTTGCAATGCGACCCATTAACCATCTAGATGGAGGTAGATTTTCTTCTTTAATTAATACGAGGTCATTAACCTTCATATTGCTTTTCCTACTCGCCCATTTTTTGCGTTTTTGAAGGGTACACATGTATTCTAAACTCCATCTTTTCCAAAATTGTTGTTCAAGGCGCTGCAAGTGTTGCCATCGTGCTGAATACGATATATTTTCATCGCCTAAATTTTCTTGCGGAGGTAAAAGTAAAGGACCTTGCGTAAGAAAGTGACCTGGTGTTAGAGCTTCCATGTCTTCAGGATCCGGTGATTTAGGAGAAATAGGCCGTGAATTTAAAATAGCTTCAACTTGACATAAAAAGGTAGAGAATTCTTCATATGTCAATAATGACTCACCTAGAACTTGTTTGATGTGGTATTTTACCGACTTTACCCCAGCTTCCCAAATTCCACCAAAGTGTGGTGAACATGCAGGAATGAAATGCCATTTAATTTCATTATCGTGAAGTTCCTTTGATATTAGCTCGCAATTCTGCATCAAAAACCTTTGAAATTCTGTGATGTTCCTCGCAGCACCGACAAAATTTCTACCCTTGTCACTGTATATATTTAAACAACGGCCTCTGCGACCCATGAAGCGATTTAAAGCTGCTAGAAATGCGTCTGTAGATAAGTCAGAAACGATTTCAAGATGTAAAGCTCTTGTAGCTAAACAAATAAATAGCGCTATGTATGCCTTCAGTTGTTTAGCACCACGACCATTCCAAGTTCGTATTTGAAATGGACCAGCATAATCTGTTCGAGTGTTGGTAAATGGACGACATGGTTGTAACCTGTAACCTGGTAGATTACCCATTTGCTGGTTACCACCTTCAGCTCGATAGCGAATACACCGTGTACATTTTTGAATACATTTGCGTACTTCGTTTTTACATCCAATTATCCAGTATTTTAAATGAATGATGTTTAACATTAATTGTTGACCTGCATGAAGATATTTGATGTGTGTCGTATATTATAAGTTCTGCTAGTTTCGTATTCTTCGGTACAATAATTGGATGTTTTTGGTTGTGACTAATATTTGCCATTTGTATTCGACCACCTACACGTAAAATTCCGAGTTCGTCCAAGAAAGGGTTGAGAGAAATTAATTTGCTCTTAGGTAGTAGAACTTTCCCCTTGCGTAGCATTTCTAAGTCCTCGTAATATTCTGTAGCTTGCGTAAATTTGATAATCGTATGCAGTGCATTTTGAAGTTCTGGTACCTTCAAAAACCTTTCGTGTACTTGTTTTCTTGTATTTGGTTTACAACACGTAATAAAGCGAAAAATCCAAGCAATTGTTCTTTGAAGTTGTGTTAAAGTTGAATAACGAGCAAGTAAAATAGATATAATATTTGTGCTTTCATTTGAATGTTCTGCGGTAATATGAAGACTAACAATTTTTCTTTCCAAATCAGTTTTTAAATTTGAAGATGCTGAACTGACTGTATTGAAACTTCTGTCCCGTAAAAAAGATGGTCCCTTCCACCATAAGTCAAAGTTTAATATTTCCTTTGGAAGTAATCCCCTTGATGCACAATCTGCTGGATTCTCGGAAGACTTTACGTGTCTCCAGTGCTGAGATGGTAGTACTGATAAAATGTATGATGTTCTATTGGCAATAAATGTCTTCCATCTTCTCGGGATTTCTTGTAACCAGGCTAAAACTATGGTTGAGTCTGTAAATGCTATTGTATCAATGGAATCAAAATTAAATGCAATCTTTATTTTGCAAATTAGTCTTGATAAAAGATGTGCTGCACATAATTCCAATCTCGGCAAAGATACTTGTTGAATTGGCGCTACTCTTGTTTTTGATGCAATAATATTGATGTGAGTTTGATCTTGATTCATCGCCCGTAAATAAACTACTGCAGCATATGCATTCTCAGAAGCATCTGAGAAGCCACACAATTGAAGATGTGAGGTTTTAGTAATGTGCAACCATCTAGGTATACGTAGTGCACGCAATGAATTTAAGTCGTTCCGATAGTGTTGATATTTCGTGACAATAGCTGTTGGTAGATTGTCGTCCCAATCATTACCAGCAACCCATATCTGTTGTAAGATAATTTTACCGACTACTATGCAAGGTGATAATAGCCCTAACGGATCATATAATTTTGATATTTCTGAAAGAATTGAACGTTTTGTATACTTCTCCAGTTCAGATTCAATATTGACTTCGTATGTATAGGAGTCGAAAGCTGGATGCCATTTTAATCCTAACGTCTTGATTGTAGCATCTGGTTCAAGTGAGAGAGGATATGAAACTTCACGATGATCTTCTTCTACGGTTGCAATGAATTCTTCTGAATTTGAAGACCATTTGCGAAGATCAAATCCACCCATTGAAAGTAGTTCACTTAATTCTTCTTTGACTATCAACGCTTCTTCTAAGGTATGACTTCCACCCAAAAAGTCGTCAACATAAAAATTTTCTAATAAATTCTTGGCACCTACCTTGAAACGTTCACCTTCATCAATGGAGAGTTGTTTTAATGTTCGGATCGCTAAATATGGTGCACTTGAAGTACCATAAGTAACGGTGGTTAATTCGAATTCTTCAATAGGATCCGAAACACAATTCCGCCAAAGAATTCGTTGATATGGAGTGTCATTTCGATTAATAAGAATCTGACGATACATTTTGGCAATATCGGCAGTAAAATTTACGAAAATTTAATAACAAATTCCAAATATCTCGTTGGATTGTTGGTCCAACCAACAACAGTTCATTTAAAGATGCACCGGAACTAGTTTTTCTCCAACCATCAAAAACAACGCGTAACTTTGTGGTAGAACTAGTTTCCTTAATAATAGCATGATGGGGCAAATAGAAGCATTCATTTTCTGGAACATATTTAGATACCTTCACCATATGATTAAGTTGTAAATATTCATCCATGAACTCGCTGTAATTTGTCTTAAGTTTTTCATTTTTCTCAAACCTTCGTTCCATGTGATTAAATCTAGTTTCTGCAAATTTCCTTGAAGTTCCCAATGACCGAAAATTCATTCTGTTATTAAAAGGTAGACGTACAACATATCGACCTTCAGAATTTCTGAAATGGGTACTCTCATAATGTTCTTCAATTTGTTGTTCTTCATCTGTTGGTAATATATCAATTTTCAAATCTTCTAATTCCCAAAATCGCTTTAATAATTCGTCAATGCTTGTCGTGCAGTGTAAACTAAGTTGTTCTTTCTTTCTTTCACTATAATATTTGCCGCATAGTACCCAACCAAACAAAGTTTCTTGAGCCATGGGAAAGTCTGGTCCGTTACAGATTTTACCTTTCTGCAATACTTGAAACACAATATCGCAACCTAATAATATGTCAATTTTATCCGGCTCGAAGGACCAAATGTTGTATGGTGATAATCCAGAGTAAGAAATCTGAAATCTTTATAAAATAGGGCTTTCTATACAACCAAATCACTGGCTGAAATTTTTCCACTTAATTCACGAAAGAAAGAAATAAAAACGAAAATTTATTCAAATGTTGACTTTGAAATACTTTTATTTTATTAGATTAAAAAATTAATATAAAAATATTGATAAAAACTATATTATAAAAAAAAATTATGAAAAAAACTATTAATTTTTGAAGGAAAAAAATCTACTTTTTTTAACAAAAGATTCGCGTTAAATACTTTCGTCCGTTTCTTTTATTATTTTGTAAAGAACTGATTTTACGTTAAAAACACAAAAAAAAACTTTTTTTTTTTTTTACTTTGATAAGATCTAATAAAATATGGAACGAATTCTGATATAGTTGTCGGTTTAGAGATTTTTTTTCAACTGCCTCAAAAAATCCCTTTTTTTTTCTTGTAAATTATAAAATACCGAAGAAAAAAAAGAAAACAGGAAAATTAACGCTCTATTTAAGTTCGTCGACCCATTATATACTATTTTCTTGGGTCAAAATATATATATAATCTATAAACATAGTAATTATTGCGGCATTTCTTCCGTGCAGTAATTGCTATGTTCCACGAACATGGAGTTTGGGCGCTCCGACTCGCCGTTTTTTGAAGGAATAGGAGAAAGGAACAAACAGGAATAAGGTATATAATGTGAGATATAAACAAAATTCAACATCTTAAGATTATACAACAAAAATTAAAATTATTTATTTTTTAGGTAACAACATACATCTAATATTCTTTTATGTGCTTTCGTTTACTTTGTTTGATGTGCATAATTCGTTGTCCATAATAGGTAAAAGGCATAATTTGACAATCGGTCTTTTCATTATGTTATGCTCAGTTCTAACAGTAGCCACTCTTACTAGGTCATCCTTTCCAGGATGAGCTTCTATGATTCGACCCAATTTCCAGTATAAAGGTGGTAATCTTTCATCTTTGACAAGTATCAATTGTCCTACCTTTATGTTGGATTGTTGTGACAGCCATTTTGGACGCCATAATGTTCTTGATTCGTTGTCTAGCTTGGATGACAGGATATAATTTAACCAATGATCCCAATGTTCTGTAGGTACATTAATAGCCTTTAATGCCCTCACTGATTCATTGATAGTATTGCATAATGATCGTAGTCCATCTGCGTTTGAGGAAGTAAGCTTTGGTTGTTCTATGATGAGTTGAAGATGCGACTCTATGATGATGTCTTTCTTGTCGAAGGTTTCAACAAGTTCTTCATAAGATTGGTCATAATTTGCATCACTTATACATATGTTCTTCAGAATTCCCTGTGCATTGCCAACTAAAGCTTGTTTTAGATATTGTAACTTTTCACAAGCTGAGATTTTAGTGTTATTATGTATAAGATTTTTATACAAATCATGGAATTCTGGCCAATCTCTATAACAGCCGTTAAATCGTGGAATTTCTATTGGTTGTAACCTGAATCCTGGAAGATGATTGGTTGAAACACTTGGAGGAATAACAGTACCTTTATTTGAATCTGAAAACTTGTTGACTAAAGACGCAAGAACTGTTTGATGTTCCATCAGTGCCTTTACTGCCTGTTCTAAATGTCCAATATTATTTTCAGATTCCACATTCTTTGAGTCTGATGAATTATTGAAGTCACTCTCAGATGATTCCTTCGTCAAAACCTTTATGTATTTTTTCAATATTCCTTTTACATTGAAATATTTGTTTTCCACCTCAATTCTTTGTGAATCTTCTAGAGTTGTGTTTTCTTCTTCACCTAATTCGGACTCGATTTTTAGCTGAACTTCGTTAAATTCTGCAAATAATTTATCGATTCTTGCAGATCTTTCTTCTAACACTTCTAACACCGCTTCACTTATGTTTAACTCGTTCACATACGTTTCAATGCGTGTTAATTGGCATTTAATGATTTTGCGTTTGGTTTTAAATTCGGCCATTTTACGCGGAACTGTGTGAATTAAGAATATTTCTTTTAAAGTTATTTTCACCACAATGCACTTTTTCAGCACTAATGATAAAAACCGTAAACTGTTCCGACGTAATACGTAAGACGTAACTAAATTGTTTTGCGAACTTTTAACCGAATCGTGAAAAGAGTTTCGAAAAATGTATTTCTCATTCAATATATTGACTGATTTACTGAAATCTGGCTTGCGAAGGACCAAAATGTTACCCAAGGTACCGATTGAATGAGGAATTTTACGTTCGTAAGAAATGAAACTCTTCTTGACGATTGAACAAAATTGAATGAAAATTTTATTAAATCATAATTATACAAGCCTTCTATTTTTAAAAATAAAATTAACTAAGTTTACATGATAATAATTTTTACTAATAATAAAGTAGCTTTTCTTCAGCTGAGTGGAAACAATTTTCATTATCATTTCATTATCAGAGCGCACCAGCGTCCATGTGTTAAAACAGTTCCAGTTTTAGTAAACATTGAAATGATTTCAAATACAGACCAAGATTCCTTTCTTTTATCTTCGAATATTTTATTAAAGCTTGTATGCATATCACCATTCTCCTAATTAGTCACAAAATCAGCTCCGGATCATCTGTGTATAAGTTATATCATATTCTTGAATTTACAATAATGGTTTGAAAAAAATTTTAAGTCCTGTGCTTCTCTGGAGTATAAACTTAATTTTACTACATTTCTTTCTATAAGCGTAGAACTATAAAGGTAAGAAGGATAAAATTTTTGCCACCCTGTAGGAGATTTTTAGAACATTTTATAATCCTAATTTGGAGAAATATATTATTGGGCTTAGTAATAGAAATTATAAACCTTTAATATTTCTGTTATAGTTTTGTTTGGTTGTTAATTAAAATTTCATGTCTTTAATGCCTCCAGCTCCCGAAATTATAGAATAATCAAAATTTACTAAACAGAAATTCATTTAGCCATAATTATTAGGGTCGTTATTTTTTAATTCAGTAATTTGAAACAAGAAGAAACTCGTCGCAGTATACTTTGACCATATAAAAGGACCAATTGAATATTTTGGAACTAAGAGCGAAAATATTTTATCTTAAATATGTTAGCATTCCAAATTTGTGCTTCTTTCTTAATGATAATTATTTTCTGAAGTTGATTAAGTATATTTTTTTTTATTATTATGCTTTTTGTTATTTCCTTTGGTATTAATGTTAATGAATGGAAAAAGGAAAAAATAAAATACGGACATACTTTATGCGGGATGTTTCTTTTATCCAACAACATCGGGCTTCATTACACTAATTCAAGTTTAATTGCGAAAATAAAAGCTCTTTTGTTGGATACATATTCGTTTTAGTTTTTTTTATGGAAAGGTGATGTAACGGAATACAAGCGCTTTTTAAAATGGTAAGTAACAACATAAATTCAGTTTATTTTCAACCAAATTATTCATATTTTATGCTTTTACATTATTCCATAATTAAATTATTCAACGTAGATAGATCTGCCTGAGATTAACTGAAAGAAAACTTGCTTCAAGGTTCTTCTGATAAAACAGAAAATGTTTATAAAATGAAGTTATATACTATGTACATTAGTCCATTGTTACCTTTGTGTAGTTTTGACTTAGAGTGCAATTATGGAGAACACAAAGGATTCCATTTGTAATTGTGTTGAATATATTCCTTTTGTAATGTTTAAAATTAAAAATATTCTAAAAATCTTGCAGAAAACTATATAAGTACAAAAATATGTTATTTGTTTTAGGGTTCTGCCATTATGCGACAGTACAATCCTATTCTCAAATTGACCTTATTGCAGGCCCTGGCAGACATTATTTGTGTCACCAAGTATAGTACAGAGTTAAAGCTGATCGAAATGTAAGCATACTCTCCATTATATGACTCCAGTAATCGATTTATGATTGCTGAAAAATGCTGGCCGCTATTACAAAAATAAATGTATGTGTATGAATCCCCGAGAGTAAATTGCGATTTCTTTAAACAAATACTATCCTCAATTGGAATTACTCTATGGACACAGTATAAAATTAAAACAGTTTTGCAGACTGACTGATATTTCGAAGAAAAAAACAAGGAAAGGACTTTGAATGAGAATTTAAGGATCAAGTTTTTATAATTTAACACCGAAAATAACTAAAAAAAGTTATTGTTTCAAAACTTAATTTAAGACGTAAATGAAAGTTAATATGTTTTATGCATACATACATATGTATTTTAAGTTTTCTTCAGGCTATATTCTTTCCATACATTTGTATGCAGGACCGTAAAAACTTTGCCGAAAATTAATTTTAATCCAAACAAAAGCACACTTATGGGAATAGTGGTATTCTTCTAAAAGTCATTATTTCAGTATTTCTTATCATTCCTTATACATTCTACATGATAAGAAAGTATTTAAGAAAACGATGGTATCATAATAATAAGACAGACAGACAATGAGAATGATTGGAACCGAAAAAGAAAAGTTTTATTTCAATCAAATTCTATTTTTGGTAAATCGAAACTGTTGTATAGTATCCGGTCGAAGGAAAAGTTTTAACTAGAATTGATCGAATTCAAATTGGATTCCAATCAAAAGGGATGGAAAATTCTTATTATGCATCTTTAGAAGGAATTGTTAGCTAAAGTTTAATAAAGCAGTTTATTTTTTTTATTCAAAAATGTTTGTGTATCCAAGTTTCTATAATCTACTTCATTATCCTTTATGTCTTTTTATAGTACACATATCAGAAGAATCTATTCAACAATGTTGTAATTCTTTAATAGAAAAATGAAAAGCTTTAGCAATTCAATTCCTACAACTAAAAATTCTAGTCGCCTTGCAAAATCAGTTATAGTAACTTGATATATAATATAACTTCGATAGTATTGTAAGTTTATAGTATGTAATTTAATGTGTGATTCTGATTAGTCTTAAGTTCGATTTGTTAGTCTGGACATTAACAAATGTTTGAGATTTAACTGTATTTTGACTGTTACGTTAACATATTTGTGTACAGAAAACTAAAACTAATCTGAAATAAAATCCACTACAATATTATTTCCATTAAAGAATACGGAAACGGTTCCGTTGATGTAGCTATAAGCTACGTGGCTTTATAGTTTCTTGAAAATTGCATTATAAATAACTACGACTATATGCATTGTTATTACATTACAAAAACTAATCAAAACTTTGAAAAAACTAATTTGTGAAAGTATTCTTATAATAAGAAAAGTAAATTCTGTAATATTTTCTTTCAGTTTGTTTTACGAAATATTTAAATTTGTATCTACCGAATTAAATATTTGGATAAAAAAGTTTTTTGAAGGACAATAATGGAACCTGCTCCAGAAATCGAGACTTCAATGCTTCAATAATCTTAAGAAAAACGACCACTTTACACAACCAAACATCTATAAAATCTTTCATATATGACCTCCAATGATTTTCTTTTCAGTTCCTTAAATTGAATTTTCTTTTCAATACGAATGAAAAATCTTTTTTTTTTCTAAGGAATTTAATTAAGGAGAAAGTTCAACACGAACTTTTACCTTCTTATTAGAGTTTATTGACTTTGGAATGTTCTAAAATAATATTAAAATATTTTCACAATATTTTGATAAAAGCCTTTCAATTTTAGATTTTTTTTAAATATTTGTGTACAAACATGATTTTTAGGAGTGGAAAAATAATGGGCATTTGTATTGTTTAAATTCAAGAAAATAAAAGAATGACTGATGTATAATGGTGAGGCGTTCGCGTTACTTTAGGACTTTCGCCGCTCTGAGACACAGTTACAGAGTTTAGTTCCAATTTTAATATATATCTTAAGGAAACGGTTTTCACTTTCTTTGAAACTTGTTTCAACATACAGATATGAGTCTTAGTAGGAGCATCCCAATTTAAAGTGAATTCAAATTATATTCTTGCATATTTGGAAGCACGAAATTCAGCTGGGGTTTTGTAAGTATTATATATCCAATATGTATAGTATTATATTATCTGTGGTACTAATCGACAGAATATTCTTGAATGGATATCTAAAATCTGAATTCGAATTTTCCTCAAATTCACTAGAATCTTGTGTATTGATATAAAATATTATACTTGAGGGTTATTAATTGAGAGGAATAACACATGTATGAATATACATATAATGTTCAGTAATAGAGTTATTTAAAACCACTCTAATAGAAATTTCGTGTCCCCAATTCCTAATGTCATAAAACAAACGTTATCGGAAACATGAAAGAGCTTTTAGGATGTTGGACAGGAGTTATGATAATGATGAAAGTCGGATAATGTTTATGGAAAATTTTCGCAAAGGCTTAACTATACACATAGAATATAATACCTGAATTTTAATCATTAGTAAATACACTTTATATTTCACGGTGTAAATTTTCGAATATTTAATTAATTTATGATAATTCAAATATAACCAATGTTCATAGAGAAAAGCAATCTCATAAGTTTTTCTTGTCAGATGATGAGTTTTCGAACAAAAAAAAAAGAAATTCTCATCAATAAAGGAAATGTAGTCCAATACTCTAGCACACTATTATTTATTATACTAACTTTTCAATAATTTATCAAAAAATCATCCAAAATAGATTTCCCAGTTATAGACTCATTTCCGAAAGTTTATCCTTGGTGGAAATTCTCTGGAATCAATTCGGTTATGAACAGAAGTGACGAATAATTAATGACTTCATGAATTCTCCAATATTATAGTGGGTTGGATATTTTCGGAATCAAGACGCATAACAAATTGTTGTGGAAGTTTTCTTGAAGTTTTTTCTCATTAATTAGTTTGGAAAATTTAATTCCAGAAATTGAAATACAGATTTTGGAGCCAGTCACGAATGCCATAATTACTTTTTTTCTTTTCTTTTTTTTTTTGTTTCATATAAATATATGCAAATGAATTTCTTTTTGTGATGGCTTTGAAAACTGTTAATAATCTTAATTAATTATATTAAGAAAAAAAAAATGAATAATTTCTAATATTCTATAAAAGGCATACGTATTCGTGAATGATTAATATTTTGCTGGGCCTTCATGTCTACAGGTTAGATGCGTGATAGACAACATCTTTGTCTGAGACAATATCTTTGAACTCATATATTTTAGATTTTCGTAGTTTCAAGATAAATGGGAATGATTTTTCATTATATACTGTCATCTTGGATAATTAATTAAGTATAAAGTATAATCAACTAAAACAAAAGAATATATTATGATAATGACAATGAAAAGCGTTGAGGTTGTTGGCTCAATCAATATTATTGGAAAAGATGAATGTATAGTAAACTTACAGAATAGATAAACTGTATGGCATATACTAATGAACAGTACAACTTCCATGAGTAATATTTTCCTTTTAAAAATTTAAAATAAACGCAAAAATGTTTTGATCAAATTTCGAAATATCCTAAAATAATAATTTGAATAAAGAAAATTGATTTTCCAGGAATTAGCTAATATTATACAGAAACAAAATAGATTAGTCTAGACTCTACAGCTTTTTCAATAATTTTTTATTACATTTGGAATAATTTAGCACTCTCCACAATATTTCTATGTTTTATCAAGGGACGGAAACCATTGAAAATTACACCATACTATGGTTCATGGTTTTTCTAAAATATACCTAGTGTTTTTAGGTGACGGTATCGTTTCTTTTAAAAATGAAACATTTCAGCCATGTGATTTGAGTTTCACGTGGTATAAAAAATCAATTTTAATTTTCCCAGGGCAAGAGCGCCACTATTCTTACTTCGAAACGCCTTAATATACAATTTCATTGCAGTTTAAACAATTTGTTGTAATGTTTTGCAGTACTTTAATTCATACTAATGCTCAATTAAATAAAAACAAGTTCAAAAAAGTAAAATATGAATCCCTATACAGGATAAAATCCGCTCTGAATTAAGTTTTAGAGAAATTTCATACAAAATCTTGAATTTTCGGGTCTGGTGCACATTCCTAGACTCAACAACAAAATTATTGTCATATATTTGCAACCAGTCAGTATAAATTTTTAAGTGGGGCTAGCGAGCGGAGCGTATAAATAAATAACAAATGTTGATAGTACGGAATGTACACCAGACACAAACTTTCTAGAAACATTTTTGTTGATGATATTTAATGTCTATTTTATAAATGATTATAACATTATTTTTTTGAAAATTAACATCCTCATTCATAAATGTCTTTTCTACATTAGTATAGATAATCATCAAAATCATAATCCTTTCTAAAAATGAATCAATCCATAATGTTGTGGAACCTATGAAGGACGTGGAATAAATTTTAAGGCCGAGAAAAATAAACTGTGTTGTAAAATTTATTCGAATTCCTTCTTCCAGTACCCAACTAATGAATAATTCAATATGTTCTACGTTTGAGGACATTGTTTCGTTTTGGGTTTTACATTTGGTGCTATGTTATACCACATTTAAGTTGCTTACAAATTGCTTGAGAAATATTCTTCATATATAGTGAAAGCTTCTTAGTTTTACGATTCTTAAAATTTTTATGTTTGATACCTTTTTTCCAAAATTCAATAAAATCGATTTTTAACAAGGAAAAAAAAATAGAGCAAAACGTATTGCACATTTCATAAAACATTTTGAGTCGTTTTAAAAGACCCTTAATAGGATCAAACGAATATGTTGGCATCTAAAAGAAGGAATAAATATTATAATCTAAATTGTATTTGAATATTCGAATATTGGAATTTGAATTGGTTTTATTTCGAGTTAGGTATAATTTTGCAATTCATTCTTATTGCTTTTTTTATTATTATAAATAATCCTTTTTATATCGGAAAAACATATTTTCACAATTATTGAAGAACTCATAAAAATATAAATTAATATACGAAAAGTTTGCTACTTGAAATTTATGTTCTTATTAGATTCTTAGGATTCTTGTTTGCAAAATTTTCGCATCAATTGATATAATTTAATTTGGTTTTGGAAATAATTTTCTTTAAATGAAGTATATATGGAAAAGTCAGAAGTAATACGACAAAGAAAACGTGAAAATTTAAAACAGTTGATGCTAATTTGAGTTTTAAAAGAATTTCCAAAGAAAATTTATTATGCCTTAGCAAATAATGTTGTTTGTAAATAATTACGAGTGGATATGAAAGCATTAATACATAACTCTAATTAAAAACTTTAATCAAGTGCCTTCTAATATCTCGACATTATCATCAAACTTTGTCGTCGTTGTTTCTTTGAAGAACATTAAATTTTCGATATAATAAAAACATGCTATTATACATGTATAAATGTTGTCTTCATAAAATTCCCGAGTTTTATTCTATTTAAATACCAAGAATGACTTTATGAGAAATCAGCAACCATAAAAAATTAGATCTTATTATGATTAACGTATGAACAATTCAAGAATTCTCAAGTCTACGTTAAATTTCAGCTAAAAAAGAAAAAAGACAATTTATTTAAATTTAAAGATTTCTTCAATAATATTCAATTCCATAACAAACTGACTAACAAATAATTATTTTTATTAGCTTCCGAATCTATTTTTATTACCTTTCTCAAGTAAAATTTAATCCTATTTTTTTACTATTAAACCCATTGCTGTAGCTTAGTAACTTTTACTGTTCTCTGATTTAGCTTTTACATATGTAGCAGTGATGCTTCTAATCATGTTATACGCAACTTGGGTTGCTTAGCAAGCGTTCATATATGTAAGGAAAGTGTCTGAAATACTGAGATGCATACGAAAGTTAGAACAAATCGAATCCTGAAAAGAGCCTTTGGTATGTACTAGTGCATTGTTTGAATAATCGATTACTTAGAATTAATCCAATATTTTGAGTATTCAACGCCAAACTAATTAATTATTTCATTTAAGAGAAACAAAGCAGAAAAAATTTGGAAAGAGGAAATTGGACGGAATCTTCCCAATACCTTCTATGAAAATGACAAAAACAAAAACTTCCGCACAAAATAAGGAAAGATAATTATAATTTTTCATTAGAAAGAATAAAGTAACCTATAAAAATCAAATATATTCTATTTTAGAGCGTGCTTCTGTAGGCAAAGAAAAATAAATACGTGAAGAACCGACCCCGGTATTGAACCCGGGACTCATCAGCTTCTAGAAACGAGGTCTTTACCAACTCGACCATTCAACACTGTGTTTATCGATCTGTTCATTTGCCTTTTTCTAATCTAAACATTATTCAAACAATACAACTGTTATTCGAAATATAACAACTATTCCATAGCCTTTCAATTGCTATGCCAATTATTTTGTATTAAACAACTATTAAGAAACTAATACTCCTACACTTCCTATAAGATAGTTGTAGCAAGCGAGAGCATTAATAGTCTTATAATAGCCTAAGATTCTTATTTTTTACATAACTGTTAGGGTTGTTTATTTATGTTTATTATTTCTGTTGCACTAACATAGTGTAATCTGAAAAAATTATAGATAGCTAAAGAGAATCAAATGTATTTGTAAGAGAATATTTCTTATTTTATTTTTATTATGCTTTTTCTTTTTCTTTCATATAATAATTTATTTCTCTTCGTAAGCACTAATTTTTGCTTAAAAATTTTGACTTTTCGCTTTTAACATAGTAAGGAATTAATCTCTTTAAGACCACCAATTACTCGATTATTCACTAACCTCGAACTACTATCAACATATGTTAATTATTTATAAATGTTTTTTTATAATTTTATTTTATTTTTATGCAATTGCTAGTCACTTAATGCATGCTCGCTGCGCTGCGCTCTGCTGACTAGCCGTACTTAAGAATTTATACTGCCTGCTTGCAAATATATCACAATAATTTTGTGGTTTGGTCCGGGAATCTACACGAGACTCCCATTTTAAATACAATATTAACCAGAAACTAATTCAATTTGCTGAAAATACGTACTTAGTATATAGTAGCATGTGTATTAGATTATTCTATTTTTCCATTTATTCCTAAAATATTAATGAGATGCTCTGTGTTTTGGAAATAACATTATTAAGTTGTCAAGAAGAATAAATGCATATTTTGGTAAGCTTTTAATATCATATCTAATTATACTAACTAACTTTGTTAAGCTTTTGTTTATACATTTTTAATTTAATTATATTGAAATTATTTATGTAAATAAAATATAAAATTTTTGAAAATTTTAATAAAATACTAAAAACTGAAAAAATTTCTCACTCTGTATTTTGTGTTTATATTTTTTTTACAAAAGTATTGTACAAGTACTTGTATTAATTATTTTATGTTTAAATAAACGATAGAAAATGTATGACGAGAAATAGAAACAAGAATACTATTGGCAGTCGTATGATGGAAGTGGCTTTCGAGCAACTTTGATTAAGATTACCCCAAATTGAAATCTTTTGAAAAAAAATCTCATTTCTCTGAAAGATTTTATTTTCCGAAATTGTATATTTTCTAACATAAAATTCAATTTTAAATTCAATTGTTACTTTTTGCCAAATCCTTTTCATTTCCTTATTTTCAACTATCAAAAGTGCAAATGCGGAAACAGACGAGAAATTCTAAAGAAACATATGAAAACTTGAAAATTGCGAAATATTTTCTTTATTTGGATAAAAAGTTTACCCATTATATCCTTCAAATACAAGAAGTTTACTCATGTGAAAATTCCACTACATGAAATTCATTTTACCGACATACACTTAGCACTGTAGTATTTTATTTAAAAGCTTTATATTTATCATATTTTTTTTTATTTTCACATCATATTTAATCTACTACTGTGTTAATGTTAAGATGATGAAAGTAATCCATATTAAGCTAAAAACGACTACATACAATACAAACTGCGACACTTTATATACCACCGACTTCAAGTATTCTGCAAGACTGATTTTTTAAATTATAGAAAACTGGGTAAATTGTCTTTCAGTAAACATTTTATAGCCTATAGATAAAAACCAGGAATACACATATTGTTAAATATGTTTCACTCGCAATTCTATTTTAGTTTCCTTTTATCTTATATGTAAGTACATTTCGTTAAAGTGAAATACTATGTTTATTAATCACGTAGAAACCACTCACTTTCATTTAATTGTTAATGAAAAGTTAATGAAAATTTTATAAGTTTTCCGTTTTGCTAAATCATAAAAAAGATTGTCATGAGTTTTAACAATTTCAATTTAATTTCAACCATAAGAAATCTATATAAATCTGGAGCTTATAATATTTCACATGCCATGTATAAAAGTGTACATATAATATTTAAGTGTGCATAATTTACAAGGTTATAAAAGCTCAAGATTCGGGTCAAGTCAAGCTGTAATAAGTTTATTCACGTGATATTGCATAAACTTTTATAGTCTTCAATCAACACACAATGTCATAAAAAATATGGAGTATCCTAGTTTATTAGTTTTACAGGAATCCTTCAAAAACTATAGGAGTAAGTTGTTTTAAATCTCACGGAACGACAATCGTTGTGTTAATAAATTAAACAATTGCGAATGTTTATTGTATGAATTTACATAGCGAGACACAAAATTATGTATTGTGGAATAAATTAGACCGACTAATATTATATAGTATACTATATAGTATACATAGTGTCTACTTTAGGTCTTTTTTAGTACGCTGAGCAATATATCTCATCATGCTGTGAACAACCACTTAATATATTTGGGTATAGTCTTGTCTTAAGTAGATAAATAGAATTTTTGTTTTAGGTTTTGTATACCTTAAAAATATATTAATACTATTTATTACTTTAATGAAGAACATATTAATAATAATGAGATAATAAATGAAATTAAAATATATTTTTTTTCTGTATCTAATTCATATAATTTTTACTTAGCTTCTGTATAGTTGTAGCTCTAATTTTGAATTTTGATCCCATGCATCAGAAAAATCCCTCAGCTGTTGTCACTAATATATACTATTAAGGATATATATTATTTTCAAAAAAACTATCAATTGCAAAGAATAAAATATTCTATAAATTTCGAAAATTTTGCACAATTTAAAAGGACTAAGTTAGAAGTGCTTAAAACTTATGTAAAAACAATGAAAATTCAATTAAAATTCATAATTGTGAAGAAACATATTTGAATTTTATAATTTGCGTTCATAAATGGTGTTTGAAATTGATTATGCAAAAACAGAAAAGATGGAATAAATCTTAGAATAATTTCAGATTTCAAATAAATGTACGATTTCCATTGTTATAATTCCAAACTGCATTTACATATTTGATATTATTCTATCTCATTATGCAAAGTGCATAGAATCCGCATTCATTCGTGTACCAACATTAAAATATATATTATAATGTCGAAATATGTAGTCGTCAGTTTCAAATTAAAATTAAAGTAGTTCACTTATGCTTATGAGTTTCTTCATAGAGCATTCATAGAGGAAGACAATAATGGAACAAAGTATGTTCGTACATAAAACATGTCATATTTTAATAAATTTCAATGCATAAAGAATTTATTAGTGGGAGAGAAATTTATGAAAACATTAAATGAATGACAAATAAATTAAATTCAAAAACAAAGTTGCACTATTTTGCACAATCTTTTACACCAAAAGCGACATTTTAGAAAATTATAAATAATGCCAATTGAAAGGTAATTGCTGTATTTTATTGGGAATTCTATCGGGCGCTAATTTACTTTCTCAAAAGAACGATTTCTCTTATATAAATTCTTAATTTCGAATATTCGAACCATTGAATTTATTTGAAGGAATTATTTGGTTGCGTACCCAACTAGAGGAATTTTTTTGAGGTTAAAAATATTAAATATTCTTTTTTTAGATAAATAATGAAATTGAAACAAATAATATTTCACGAGACGGCTATTTAAAGTATTGTTTGAACTAAATAAAACAAAAAGGAATAAAAATAATGGAAAAAAGCTGACGAAAAGCAGGCATGATTCAAGATTCAAACCAATTTTCTGTTATTTTTAAATATTCCAATGAAAAAAAACCTTTCATTTGCGCCATCTACCATCTGGCAGATGTGGCTTAGTACATGTTTTCTATCGATCGCTAATTTAGCGACCAATATTATACGTCGCTAAATAAGAACCTATAAAATGAATTCCCAATAAAATGCAGCAAATATGTCATAAAATACATTTGCGTTTTTTGAATGGTTTTTTTAAATGTTCTCATAAATGTTTTTAACCCAAAATCACTTTTCTTTTAAAGAATATTTAGTAAAAGAAAATCTTTAAAATTGTAGTTTGAATATTCATAATAATAACTTTACCAATTTCCGCTGCTTTTGCTTTTCAAATTTTAAAAAGACTCTCCGATATAAGCCGTATATATTTATGTGACATTTTAAAAGAATCTACAGAAAATTAAGTCCCTTGGGGTCATGAAAAATGAAATGAAATCATCGTTCCAACTTAACTCAAATATTAGATCGCTGTATTGGGTAAAATAAATGGATATATAGTAGTGTATAGAAATATGTACATGACTTATACATTTTGCAGCGAAACATTGCAATTTAGCCAAATAAATAATCAGTCATTCGAGGGAATAGAGTATATGCAACAATACGACCAAATAGTCAGTCAAGGAGAATTAGAAGCTAAGAATCCTTTTAAATCTATTAGATAGAATTTTGCATATATGTTGTCAATGGTTTGTATAAATAATAATAGAAGATTCAGTTTAAAACAACCAAAACATTATCAATTATTCTATAACATTATATGGTTGATAACAATGTTAACATTGTTATTATTTTATCCAAAAAATTTTGGCAAACCAATAAAGAGAATATTCCATTAAAAGTTATTTATTCTGGATGAATGCCATCGAAATATTTACATATGAATAGATTGGATAGATTTTCTTATTGATTTAACTTTAAACGATATAAAAAGTTGAATTGAATAAATAATTTTAAAATTGTTAGAAAACCGACTGATTTTTAAATGATTTTCTGTATATGACATAAATTTGAAGTAGGTAAAATTAAGATACTATGCTATGGACAAAAAGTAATGAGACAAAATTTTCACAATTACAAAAGACGCTGAAATTTTTAAACTAACAAAGCAAACATCATGGGATTTCTATTAGCAACAGTCATAGCAATCTATCAAATAAATACACACATTGATATTCATTGCGTATTTTTAAAAATACAGTCTCATTACTTTTTGTCTAAAATAGTACTTATCGTACAACCTAATTCTAAGAAATAATTGAGACTTAATTGTATTCTATGTTGGCACTAATTTTGGAAGTAAATATGTAGAATAGCAAAAATTTTTGGAAACTTGTCATAAATTGTTTGAAGCATTGGTATCATAGTACTGGCACACTACCTTATATTTTGTGGCCCGCAAGCTTTCCGCCTTTCTCAATTGCTTTCTTTTCTATTCAATCGATTGGGTACGTTGCTGTAAACTGTAGCGTTTTACTAGCCTAAATAATATGGAATGTCTTATTCAAAACTATATAACAGCAATTTTAACAAAATTTACAATAGTCAAAATCTTCGTCAAATTAAACTATCTGTATAGAAACTTATATAAAATTTTTGGCATACTCATTCTTGTTTCACGCGATAAATGAGCCTAGCGACTTAATACACAGAAATACTATATAGTAAAATTTGATTTTTGTTTGATTCTAATGTTTTTATTTATTTTTCTGTTTTGAATTTAATAAATTTCCTTTGTAACGTTATAATGCATAATAAACACCTTAAATGAAGTCTTTACGAGCTTCATATTCAAAATATTATCATGATTAAGGTGAACAACAAGGATAATATATTCCTATTATAGAAGAAAACCCCAAATGGCAATACTTACTACTTAATATACTATTTTCATACATATACCGCCATATATTTTATATGCAAAGTTCTTGCTTTAGGGTTAATATTTCAATCCATTATGCGATCCCTATGCCTTTAAAATTTCTCAGTTAATTTCACCCTTGGAATTTACGTATGAGAGCATGATTGTGTTATGTATAATGTATTTTCACGTTGATATTTTGTATAATTTTTTTTTTTTTTTTTTTAGAATTTCATGCTTGTTTGCCAAGTGAAACAATTTAATACAAGCTGTGCTTTAAAAAAGTCACAACCTATTGGGAAGACGTGTCCCATGCTCTTCTGAGCATGACACGAATTGTATTACTAAAAAGTTGACATATATTTTACTGTTTCGTTAACTTGTCATGGGATATGAAATTTTCATTTCTGTAACAATGAATATCGTTATTTCAAATGGGTTAGGATGGATACATTTTAAACTTCTGTTGGAATTTTTGCGCATTATAATTTGGTTATATTGATACTGTTTCACTTCCCCCAAAAAATAATATCGAAATTGATGAGAATGTAATTGAAAAACGTACAAAATAAATAAAATAGAAACGAAATAAATTCAAAATCATGCAAAAGGGAATTTAATATCCATAAAATTTTATACAATATTAAAGTATTAATAACTGTTTGGCAAATTCTCTGACAACTTCTCAGAAACTACGAAGTTAGCATAAAAGTAGAATGTATTTGATTAATTAGCGACAAAACATTTGAAATAAAATATTTTATAATTGCTAACTATTTACTATTTCAATCAAACAAACTTATTTCGCACTACCTATATTATATTCAGTTTCACCTACAGTCTCCCTTGAATACAATTGACGGAATTATACCTTAAATTTAAATACCGCACAGTATTCAGCGAATTAAGAAAAATTTTCTATTTTTGGCCTCTGCAACAACCCTTCTGCAAGCTAATATATCTTATGCTTTAGGGTGACATATCCAGATAGAAAGTTTGCAATTTTCATAAAAATCCACTCACTATTAGGCATTGTATCTGTTTCGCCAACTGGTTATATAGTAATATCTAACTAAAGGACTGAACAAAAAAAAAAAACCTAACCAAAAAACTTTTTGTATCTCTGTAGACAATTCCATTAGTTTTTCGGCTTAATTTATACGCACGTGAGTAGAGTTTTTAATATTCTCGATCAAAACAAAAAATTAAATAAATAGTAATAAAAGCTTAAAGTCAACGACATGAAACGTGACTTTCGACCTTTCCACGTTTCAAGTTGTCCTTATTCGCGAAATATCTTGAAGGCAATTAGGATTTTCAGAAAGAATACTGAACTCTGCACGTGACTCTCAAACGTTATTAAAAATGAAAATATTGTTCAAAATATACACGTCAAAGGCTGGTCAAAGGCAAACATAGTTGAATTTAGAATCATAATAATAAACTTAGTTTATACGTATATATTGCTTTTTTCATCTTTGTTGGTTCACCAAATACCATCCATGTTTAAAATACATTACAGTATATAAGAAAATATAGGATCTAATAGTAAAGCTACTCTTTTTGATGAGGACAAATCGTTGTTGTAAATATATCCAATAATCTTTTCTAGACTTCCTTCAAAGGCTATAGTTTCCAACAATTTTGTATGTTGGATATGCACATTTGATGATTAATGGAAAATATAAATTTTTGACCAAATGAAAAGTTTTCATTAAATTTTTCAGAAGAAATTACATTTATACTCATTTTATGGATCTTCAAAAGTATATTTAGCATTACAGAAAAGTAGATATTTTGCCATAGAATATTAGGAAGTAGAGAAAAGCCAAATTACTACGAAATATGTCGCAAGATGTGAGGACCGTAAATACCCATTCAAACATTACTTGTTAAATCGTTATTACAAATTCCATTGCGATCAATTTTCCCAAATAATCTTCAAAAATGAAAATATGCAAAAATATGCAAAAATGAAAATATATTTTAGTTTCTGAAGGAAGAAAGAAGAGTTATGAATGAGTGCATATTCTAGCATTTGTTACGAAGTTCTGAAAACCTTAAGTTTTTATAAAGAAACGTTTTGTAGCTGTTTCTATTCAGCTAAGTTTATATTTCAAAATGAAGAAAAATTATAAAAATTATGAAATTGTTCAATACAACAAAAGTACATTGAAATATTGTATGTCTTTATTTGGATAATATCTTGTATACTTATTTTTATATACAATAATATAAATTGTATAAAAGACAGAAAGAAAATGAGTGCTACGAATGCCGCAGTGTCAAATATCCAGGAGAATTATTTTCAATCATGTTATGGGTTAATAGAATGCAAACGTAATCATAATAATAATATAATAAAATATCCTAATTTGCTAATCTAAGAAAAAACTAATTGCTATTCGGCTTTCCCATCCAGAATAGGAATAATATTCTTCTTCCAGCTGATATAATATATATTACATAATGTAATTCCTTTCTCATTCAATATGGGTTGCTAAATCTTATTTTCTAATAACAATTTTATATTAAAAAATGTAAATTACTGAAATTTTATATATATGCAGATATGACAAATTTCCATATAATAAAGTGAAATAATTTTCCTTTTGGTATGGAAAAGAAGAAAGAATAAAATCTAGAATTTCTACTTATTATACAGAAATACTTATGTCATCTAATCTAAGGATTTCCAAATCGAATAAATAAGACGATTACCAAATTAAGTTAGCCGTTCACATGATAAATCCGATCTGATAACTTATACTTCTTAAGTTAATCTTGAAGAACGAATATAGTGCCGACAACATGAAATAGTATCTATTATTACATAAAACCTGTTGCAATTGTAAACTGATGTTAAATATTATGAGATTTTAAATTGCAATTAAAATAGCTTTAAAATAGAATTTAAAAAAAAAATACAAAAATTTTAAATTTTAATAAAAACTTAAGTTAATAAAATATTGCATATATTTAGGCGAAAATAATATTTTCTTTTAGAAATGAATCTCTCAATACTTTCATACTTTCAAATCTGATTTATGGATCACTTTGCTTAAATTCACTTACAATGAACAACAAATTACATGATCCACCTTTCCTTTTGGGGTATAGAAGTTTTCTTCATTAATTTTTCACTAACAAACACGTACATACTTATATTTATTACGTGTTATATTAACTTTGTATGATAGTAAAAATTACGAAATTACAAAAGCTTTCATATATAATGTTTAGTACCTATGCGAAGGAATTGCAATATATTTGACTTAAGATGTTTTTTGCACTTGCTACAGCATCACTTATTAAATTCCACTTAGAAAAGCATTTAATTTCTTCTCATTGTTCTTTATCATTTAAGTCGGTTCTTTTACACGGAGTTAATTACTAACAATTTGGGCAATTACTGTTTCCAAGCACGAAAGCAATTTTTAACAAGTTTTAGTGTTAATTGAATTCATGACTAATTGTATATTACCTTGCTACTTACGTTCCACGAAAACTTTATGCACATGAAATTTATTTTTAATAATACTAATTTTCATTTTAAATGCTAAATAAGATGGAAATTTAATGAAGCATTCAAATGTGAAATTTGAAAACTTATTAAGTTAAGATTTTAATTTTATTTTATTACATTGTAGGTAAATGAAAACTAAGTGTTAATTGATACGAGTTTAAAGAGACTATACAAACAATTCCTTTGAAAAAAACTTTTATCTTCGATAGATTTGATTAATGGTAGTTTTTTTAAACTATTTCGAGAGATAAAATATTATTAATCGATAATAATATTGATACTGTGCGTATCCTTCCATCACAAGTCAAAACTCTTTATTACCTAACTAAATTGTAAAGCAAACAGTTTTCAGTCCATAAAATTGTTAATTCTATTGAAAAAGGCGTGTACACTGCGAGAAAATATAGGCTGCTTTTTTAGAGGCTTGTTTTTCGAATTGACAACAATTTTTCCAGCGATAGCCAATTTGACAACTGATAGATAATTTATGGTCAGTTTGGTTTGCCATTTTACCATGAGGAACGATGAAGAAATATCCAAATTTGCCTTGATAATCGGTCGGGTTTTTTTATTGCAAAGTTGTGGACAGTGTCAAGACTCAAAGGGTTTATTAATAAGCAAAATTGTCGTTTCTGGAGTGAAATCAACCTAGAAGAGACTCTAGAAACCCCATTACATCCAGAAAAATGAGGTTTTCTGGTGGTATCATTGGTCCTTATTGCTTTAAAAATGTGGTCAATCAGAGCATTACCGGACCATGATCAACGAATATTTGTTTGAAAATACGGATGATATGGATCCTTCTAACACATGGTTTAAAGAGGCGCTTCGTGCCATACAGTTACAGAAATCATCAATTTATTGAATAATCTGATATTTCAATCCAGGTATTAAGTTAATTTAATACACGGATTTTTCTGGGTGTAGCCTTTTCATCTATTCTAACCTAACTCAATGGAAACCTGAAAAGCAAAATATATAATAAATGGTTTTAATGAAATATAAAATGAAACTATGTTAAATGGAGTACAAAATAAAATATTACGTTAATTTCTTATTCAAAAAATATTATTGATTTACTATATCGATATTCAAACATCTCCATTATGAATCCAACCACTCAATCAATTTAACATAGATTTTATTTTTCAAAGTAAAAGCAACAGGCAATTTTCTTTTCTATTCAAATAAATCCAACGTAAAGAATAGAAAATCTTGAAGGACAAAATTTTCTAGGAAATCTTTTTTTAGATGTATATTTTAAAGGGTTAAATATGTCTTATAATACATAAATTTATATGCGTATACGCATAGCTTAGACCTCAAAGCGTACATAATGTGTGTATAGGAAATAAAGCATTTTTTTTTTAAATAAATGTTTATCTACATGTTCTCAGTCGAATTATTTTCTTTTCTTATGTATTATGTTTCTATTTAACATTCAATCGACCAAAAAAATATTTACACTCAAAAGAAACCACTGAGTGTTACATCCATATCACATTTTATAATCAGTAAGTATGTAATGGCCGCCAATAATGTTATAGGAAAAATTATATAAAAAGCATGCTGGATGAGGTCTAAATTCAAACCTGAACTTCAAACAAAAACCTTTTAGATACATATAAATTTACATCAAGCATTTTAATTTGCCAACTTTTAGGCGGTTGTAAATAAATTCTAGATTTTTTGTTATTTTACGGGTCTGTAATAATAATTTTGCCTGCAATTTAAATATCTACAAATTTTTTTATGATAAAACAATAGTCCTTGAAAAACAAATATGGTTACTGCAACTAAAGCCCAATTATGGTATTTCTTCCAGTGTAGTTTTTCTTTTAACAATGCCTAGCCTGAACATATTTTCCATCTAGTATTTATTCCAGAAAATATAAACAAAACGTCTTTAACCGTCTTTTTTGTGACGTCGTATTACTAAGAATTTTACTTTATTATTTTATTCAATACGTTGACTTCTTAGTTATCCATTTATTCATTTATTTCAACTTTTATAGAAGAAAATAAATTTTGTACACTATGTATTTATTTTATTTTCGAAATAGTATGCATTTTTCGAAATTGATCTGCTAAGAACTGGTACGATCAATAAATATTATAGAAAAAGATGGTAGTGTAAGGCAGATAAATTTGTTGAATGTATTTCCTTCGTCTTTAAAATTATTGATTTATTGTATATTCGTTATAACTCAGTAAAATATATTCTCCCACAAGGAAAAAATAATGTGCCCACAGAGACTTTCATCTTTCCAATAATTGTTTTTTGTTTCACACATGTCCATGTAGACTATACTTCTTGCAAAACTTACTGGAAAAGCATATTCTGATTCTACAGTATACCATAAGAAATATTTTCCAATCGAATCATAAATCAAATGCCATTTCATTGAAATTTTATTTTGGCAAATGTCCAAAATTGATAGAGCTTTCCGTTCCTTGATTAATGTGAAAATCATTCACTGTGTAGTATAAAATTTACCTCCATTAACCATCTTTCTTATAAATTAAAGTTTAGCCCATTTAAAATAAATATTTACTTTCCTGCATTTAAAAAGAAATTATTTTAAGCAATTTAAGAAATACGAATTGATTTTGGATCATATTAAAGTTGTTTTTGGAAATTTCTTGTACCAGATGAAATTTGACTAGTACAATATTTTGATCTTTTCATAAAATGACCTTGCTCAAACCGAACTAAGGTAATCTATAGAAGAGGAATGCGGAAAAAAGGAACTTGAAATTGGGATAAATTTCTTTGATTTTTTAAAAGGATCAAACAGAAATATTTATAAATCCTAATGCTTATTCAGACAATTACACCGTTAAGAGCATCAGAATTAACAAGACAGACCTGCTTCAGCTATATCTTTAAAAGTAGTGATCATATTAAAAACTTTTTAGAAAGAAAGTTTGGATTTGAAAAAACCACATTGGCCTTAAACCTTGAAAACGTCACCCAAGGGAAGGAGAAAAATTACTTTCTTCTAAACCACTTGTTTTTTGAGATATTTCCATTTATAATTTTAAATGGGATATGCGGTAAATGATATATCCTATATCAAGGGTGTCCAGCCTTTTTGTTTCCCTGGGCCACATTGGAAGAAGACATGGTGTTTTGGGCCACAAGTATATTACTATAGCTGGCGAGCGAAAAAAATGTAAAATATACAGTTTTCATGTTTAAGTAATTTAAAATTTATTAGTTTATGCACTTTTTTATTATAAAAACAGAACATGAAATTCATTTAACATTGTTTGATACATTTTATGTATAAAATCCATATCATAAAATTAATGTGATACTTGGCATTGATGTTGAGAAACTAAAGCGTCAATATCTGGTTCGATTGACGTGGTTGCAATACTCAGGAAGTTCTCCAATCTGTTGGTTCTAATTTTACACTTAGTATGTTCATTCTTCATTTAAACCGCCAGGTGACAAACAGCAGAACAGTGTAGCGAGCAACACAAACAGAAAGATAATTTAATACACAACGAAAAAGCTTTCTGTTCTGTTCCTGTTTCTGTTATTTGTCACATGGTAGCTTTAGCACGAGAGCGCACAGAACACATAAATCATTCCTCAGAAAATGGACATGCTGCAGTAACTTTGAATATTTTCGGGCCGCATTGATACTTGCTTTGGGCCGCATGCGGGTTGGACAGCGCCTTGTCCTAAATTTTCGAGTATATTAAAGAGTAAAATTGTTATAAAAAAAACTTCAAACACTTTAATATTGTATTTTCTTTCCTGAATCAAATAAATCGAATAAATGAAATAAAATAATATATTAAATTAATAGAATCTTAAAATTTTAAGTGGCTTTATACCTACTTGAATTCCCGAATGATGGTGAAATTAAATTTAATAGCAGTTCACTTAGAAAATGTTCCAATTTAATTTCAATTTCATTTTTCCAAGTAAATCAAATTGAAAATAACAAAATAAAAAGAAATCAGTAAATTGTTTTCCTGTAATTACAACAATAAATTATTTTTTATGGAAAATTATAATCGGAAAAGAAAATCTCTTGATATTGCATTACATTTCCGAAGTACAAATTTTATAGACTTCAGAATTTTCGATACAGGCACAATTCTTATTGGGTACCATTTTAGTGTTTAGGTTAAAAATTAGATTTTTAATAAATCGGATCACCAATTTTAATAAGGAATCTCTTGTATGGATTCAACAAAAAAAACTTCAGCTCAATTTTATTTTTATGAACTTTCACTTAAAAGGCGAATTTTCGCTTAAAAAGCTTATGAAAAAATGGAAAAAATATTATGAAAAAACGGAAGTATATAAAATGTCGTCTCTCATTTTTTGGGTACTTGCCACGATTACATAATTTCGGTCCATTACGGAAACATTAAAATATCATCATTGGTGTCGGTGATGAGATTAACTTTGATAACATGAATCTCTATTGACTTTCAGTATTTTGGAATAATTGTTTTGTTTCCTTCTTTTTTCATTTTTATATGATAATAACAATAAATGGAGGAAATTTCTTTAAATGAAAACGATTTCCTTTTAACTTCTTATGGATTCTTTTCTGGAAAATATTTCTATATACAAATAGGAGTGGACATTTATGATATCATTAAAATTGTTATTAATTTAGTTTAGAATAAAAATATTTATATGAAAATTTCTGAAATATCGTGACTATTATATATTCTTTGATTATGAATATTAAAAAAAGCCTATCCTATTTTAATGTATGGAATAGGATGAATTAATAATAGTACAATTAATTAATTAAATAACCAACATATCATAAATATTATTACTTAATTCAATCAAATTACCAACAGTAGTCATAATGAATTTTACTACTTTCTAATTAATAATTTTGTATTATATAAAGCCTTGCGATGTTCTGACATATATGCTGAGACCATGCAACATTTACCATATGTTATAACGACGCAATTCCTAATATGAATGTTATTGTGTAGTTAACTTCAGGAAAATAACAAACATATGAATTCATATGTAGAAATTGTAGAAACATTTTGGACATAATAATTTTTATCCATTAAAAATAATATTAAGTAAATATTTTGTATAAGTTTTCATGAAAAGTCCCAAGGACGAATTGGGAGCATCATCGAACCCTGACGGAGCCGATCGTGTGTGTATATATGTATTGGAAACGAATTCATGGTACACAAATCACTATTGGACTTTAAGGCAAATAAGGTTCAAAAAATCTCCCAATAAATGCTGATTAAGGCACATATACTATATATCTTTTATAATAAAATTATACAACCCGAAAATAATTTTTATTATCATACTGTTGCACTTTTAACCCGATCAGAAAATTGTTAATAAATCAATTTCGTGTTTAATGTGAATCTGGGGTAAAATAATAGGATAACGAAAAAAAAGCACATATGTATCTTGAGAAAATCTGGAAATAATACATTACATAGCAATTTTATGGAAAAAACAGAATATACATCATTCATGCTCATAACTCATCCATTTGGGTTAAAGATAATCTCTGATGGGTAAAAAAAAATTCATTTTATATCTAAAACAAAATAAAAATATCCAAAATAGATTATTGTTTTTCCTTTCAAGCATAAACATTTTTTGGTTGTTTCTAAAAAAATAGAATAAAAATGTGAAAACACAAAACAAACCCTTTTTATGATTTAGTAAAATGAACAAAGTAGCCGTGTACACCACTAGTTGAAATAAATCGTTTTCTACAAACTCATCCTGGAAATATTTTTCTAAAACACCCACAATACGGGTCGCTATTATACGCGAGGTCAATATTTTATAATGTTCTATCGAATGGAAATGTATTGTAACCAGAAGTAGAATTTGTAGAAACTCTAGTTTAACCTAAATTTATAGAAATTGGTTCGGATGTAGTAACTTACAATAACTGTATGCTATTTCGTATTATATAACTAGAAATTCTACTAGAAATTTCCATTTCAGTTTTCCGTGGATTTAGTGTGTTTTGTATAAAATTTCCAATTATCAGATATTTCTTAAATATTGTAATTCCTATTAATAACTGTAAATTATGCTATTTTAGCTCTTAAGTTCATGCTAAAGTCTTTAGTTTTAGAAAACTTTCAAAACTCTGGATTTTATGTAAAACAAATTATAAGTAACACAAGTTATATTATGAATCCAATAAATATCAAAGAAATATTTAACAATGAAATAATAGGAACGTTTTTCTATATCAAGCGGGATACCGGTATACTACGGGTACAACACATATCCTAAAACACTCGAATTTGTTCCTGTTATTGCGTGCTAACCCTCTGGTTCGAATGCTATAAAATGATAAGACTTTGTATTTATGTGAATTTAGTCTATAAACTTTATTTACAATTATTTCTGCGTTAACAATTAGTCTTAAAAATATTTGTCTATCAATTATTATTAATTCATACAAGATTAATTTATCCACAATTTTTTTACAATCGAAAAACACTATTAATTACTAATTAATTACTAATTAATTACTAATTTATTAAATCACTTAATATTTCACTGTAGTAATCGCTTTCCGAAATCTCTTTGATCATCACTCGGTCAAGTTCTGAATTGAGCTGTGCCTTGTTCTATCGGTGTTTCCATCTCCAGAATATTCCTGCATGTAAACGTGCTTTCAATGAATGTGAAGAAACTTATTCTTCGAATTTCTAGAAATGTCAAACCAATTATATCTGAAGTGTTTAAAAACAGTGGTCATTTTGTGTTCTTGATTTTATAGAATATTTAATGGTTTCGAAAACCATAAAATATTCTAATTTATTCCTTTTTGTTTTAATCAAAAACACATCAGTGAAATATAGTGCACTGTCAAATTTCTTAATGGTTCTAAATTGGGTGAGTAATAATAATGTTCTTTTTTCATAATTCTTAATTCCAAAATCACTTTGTGGAAATTTAATGGCATACGAGTACAAAATTTTGTAAATTTTTTTGACTACATATTTTACTTCATGTAAAAAATAATGTATTTAAGTAAAGCTACAATCAGATTTGATTATTAAGTTTTTATTCAAAAGAAATTTTCAACGTTCAATTTCAAATAAACTTTAAGTTTTATGTTAGAATTTATCTTAATAGTAAAGAAAAAGGAAACGTAAATACTTTCTATAAAAACAGGAAAAATAAAATGAAATGAATAAAAATGTTACCCAAAGAAACAGCATACATATTATGTAACTGTATCACATGCTTACTGAGGGGCAACAATAAATTGAGTTTGTGGGACCTTTTATCTTCTTTACGACACTTGCGATAAAAATGGATAAAATGTAAAAAGCTTCACTATACCCATATGAAAAAATATCATATCCTCGGCAAACAAACAAAGTTAGAAGAAAAGAAAGTGTTGTTATAGTACTATATATAGTACATAGTAAAAGAATTTATATCTCAAACATGAATAAGAAAAGGAAAATCTATGTTTGGATATAATTCTTTACATTACTTTTAGTTCTTATTATTGTGGTGCCAAGGACCTCTAGAACTGTTTCAATACATTTTTTCTATACCAGAGTTCCATTTTTCTCTCTTTGGGATTGAAAGGAAAAATAATAATAAAAAAAAGGAAAATTTAATGTCAATAATTTTCATGACATTCAATTCACGTTAAGCAAGTAAGTTTTAAAACATACTAATTGGCTATAAAACAAGCATTTTATGATTTCCGCTAAAAAATTTAGCACAAAAATATTCAGGAGGCTAGTCAGCGTTATCTCAAAATGGTCGACATGATTTTATTTGATTTGAAAAGTAAATATAGGCAATAAATTCAATTTAATTTATAACATGTTTAATAAGTGTAAAATTCGAAATGTTAATTCAAGTGTTTCAAATTGAGGATATTTCACCAATAACAGAATATCTAAGAATTTTGAGGTCATGCTTGTGCTAAATATACACTCAAAGAAGTAAGTTTGTAACTTAATCCGTATTTTTAGAAAACTAAATTTTATGGAAGCTCTTCCTAAGTTTCAACAACATTCAAATGTATTCTAGATATTACGATCCATTATTATGGCTACTAAATGTAACTCCCATCTAAAATTTGATAACGATTTCCAATTTCTAATTTTATACGCTAGGTGATTTCCGGATTTTTCCTTGGAGTGTTTACTTTCAGAATTATTTCGTGAAACAAGAATTTCTACTGCAAGAAGTGATACGTATAAATCCTCCAGATTTGAAAGAAAATTCTTAGAAATTTAATTTTCTTTGCAATTCTTCGAATATGTTCCCAGATCACTATCGAGTACTGATAACATGACGGACATGTATAAATTTCTACGATATTTATATTTTTATATTTCCTAAAGTTTTAATTTGAATAATTGTACAAGAAAATTTAGCAATTTGCCGCCATATCACATATTTTATTTCAAACATGATAAGAATATTTCCCCTTCACAAATATCCTTGAACGCTCCTTGAAAACATGGTATATTATGTACTGTTTATTGTCCTTTAGCAATTCGACTAAAATAAAAAGATACATTATTCGTTTTAATATGGCTCTTATATATTTAACTATTTGAAAATGTAATCTTTGCCATTTTGTAAAGGACATAAAAACATTCATAAAAACTTTCAATTTAACAAGCTTTTTTACTATCTAAATAAAAAAAAAATTATATTGCCACATTATACTTCATGAGGAAAAAAGAGGATGTAAGTATATTAAAATCCTTCTTAAATATCAATTTAACCATTCTTTCTATGTTCATCATTAAATACTTAGATATCTTTTTGATCCCAACTAACTTGTTACAGTTGTTTGAAAATGTTTTCCAGATCATGGCGTTATTTCTACAGTATTAAATGAGATTGTAAGCATTTGAAAAAGAATTAACACCTTCCTTTTTATTTGGGAATTTAATTGAATTAAGGCAATGTTTTTGTCCAATATAATATCATTCAATATACCATATTTATTACATACCTTTGTGGAGATAAGATTGTTTTAAATAGTTTATTGTTTTCAACTGGATCTACAAGCCGTCAGTATATTCATAACATCTTGATCTTTTATGGCTGATGCAAAGGATCTGCGCTTAAATAATGATTCGGTATCACAGAGACTCAACTGGATATAATACTATGGTTTTATAGTATAGACTTTTTACGTATTACTGTTATTATAGATAAATATATTGTGCTCGAGTATGAAGAAGTTATGTAATAAAATGTTATTTGATTATTTCTAATAATTGCGGATGCAATTATAACCCGTCATCTGACCTATATACCTATTATTTCTTCATGATTCCTATCATTTTCTTATAAGAAAATTTTTGAATATTTCCTTTTTAAGCATTTTCAGATGAAAAGAAAATTGATTTCTATTGAATCAGAAATATTAAAGAAAAAATCAAACAAAAATTTTCCAATTTTCTATTCAAATCATTTTCATTGCGTTATTGATACTTTCTATTTTTCATCGATATCTTTTCAGAAAGAGTTTCAATTCTTTCAATAAAAACTCATATGAAATAAAAACGAACTTTCGAATAAACTTTTCCAATTTATATCTCAGTGAATTGTAAATTTTTGAAAATAAATTTCATTCCGTGTGCTTAAATTGATTGCCAGCAAGTTTTCTTAGCGGTCATACCTTATACACCTAAAGGAAATGTTCTAAAGAAAAGTTGAAATACAAAATAAATTAGAATACAAAAGAAAGAATTAAAATAAAATTATCGAGCAAACTTGCATGTATGAAAGTTGTAAATTTTATGATATTCAAATTGAAGACAGAACGTACATGTTACACGTTTCTTGCATAAAACTCTTTCAGTGTTCATTAGTTTTGAATTAATTACTTCCTTCGTTATTTACGTTGAAATCGTGAAAAACTACTATTTTGTAAATTGTTATTTGTAATTCCAGCGATATATGTATTTTCATGAAAACAAATCTAAATGAAAAATCATGTATTTGAATGCAGCAAACCAATAATTTAACCAACAATCTATTTCAAATTACCATTTCTACATATTCGCTAACCGTTGAAAATCCATTTCCACAATGAAGAAAAACATAAATCAACAACGCATTTCAAATTCATTTTTTGAACAAATTTTTTATTTTTGTTAAACAACATAAAGTTTTATTGGACAGGATTGAATTTGATCACAACATCGTTTGTAGGATTTGCTAAATTTTCCTCGGAATAGACAATTTTAAAATCGTGTCCTGTCAATATTTCTATCGAATTTTATCCTTAAAAAAGGATGGATGAGTTGAGAATACAAAGGATTTATTGTTTATGGTTATTAAACTATGATTTATAAAATTCATTTTTGCCATCTCCACGTATTACCTTATTCAGGAAAATAACAAAATATTGTTTTAAAAATCATGAATCAATATATCAATTAGTGGAACAAATAGTATGAACATAATCCCTTCATGAGAGATTTTAAAAAATTTTCAGTGTATGAAATTTTATACAAAATTTCAAACTCTGAAATTGAAAATTGCTCAAACATGTTACAAATCCTTTTCATGCATTGTCGTAAAGAGCTAGAAAGAATTTTCAGGGCACGTGATAATACATGTCTGTTAAAGGATAGGGACTTATGTACATGAGATATCTTCATTTCATCAAAAATAACATTGGCTTTAACATGAACTGTATACGTACTTTAGTCGATATAACAAAGGGTTAAGATCATATATACTACGAAATATCTTACGTAAATTGAACATTTTAGTCGTCTTTAGCCTTGTATAAGATTTGTATCATTGCCGTAATGGTGTTATCTTTTCGTTACTTTATGACGTCTCATTAGGTATAAACATTGGTGCAAAACTTTCCTTCAAGCATAGATAATGGGAATTTGCACTTAACGAACGATGACAAAATATATGTTCATATATGTTTATACAAATGCAGATAGTTTAGATTTATTTATCTAACTAGAAAGGAGCTTCATGCCATAATCTGTTTTATTCCGACTTTTTCATTGTTTGAGTTATTATTTAATGAGAGGAACGTTTTGACAAGTTTAACTGAAATGTGCTCAGTAGTTCAAAATTAAATTAGTTCTCTAATATCGAGTAATAATAATAATCATAGAATTTGTAGAACGGTCCAAAATAATTTCAATTAAGACGAAATTCGCTATAACTAAAACAAAATAAAGTAAATTTGAAGTACAATGCTGCCAATCAAGATATTCGCCTATTGTGGCGGGCAAATATTCTGCAACACTGTTTAATAGTAAAATTAAAAGATATCTAATAAGGAAATGAAAAGCAAATTATACGTTTACAGCTAGTACCTTTTAGAAAAACGTGTACAACACTTGCTATCACTTAAGTTAAGTGAAACACCGAAATAAAGAAAAGCTTATTACGTAGAAGTCATCCAGTCGTGATCACAATAAAGGTCCATTACCAATATTCCTAACTTTAATTTCACAAAAGCTAAATAATTGAGGTAAACAACAGTCCTCAAACAATGAACCCATAAATATGTTTTCCCATTCAGAGCTTAATTACGGTCGATTTTGTTATTTATGTTTTGTTTCATCCATAAAATCCAATGGTTGATTACATATCAGATAATTAACGTTCTAACTTCTTTAATATGGGAGATATTCACGTGTTAAAATGAAAATTGCTATTTGAATACCCATGTCATGTATTGTTGAAATCATAAGAAAACTTATGATTTCAACAATACAATGATAATGGAATGTTAAATTTGAAAAGATTTAGAAGAAGTTTTTTAAGAAACGAAACTACACTTTTATAAGTTGAGAAATTACAACAGAAGAGAATTTCCTGTATTCGTTTTAGATCCAACTCTACCATATTTTTCTTTATCATCAAATATCACCTATAAATAAATCAACCATCGTCCGGATTCTAATCGTTCCCATTATTGTAATAACATGTCTTCTATATTTTATCATCAAATATCTTACAATTCTCAAATGTTTTCTTCGAAAACCTTAATATTGCACTACATTGCACTCGAAATTGCTAGAAATATTCTATTTCTTTTATTTGAGAAAAAAAGAAATAAGAATATTTCTAGTAAGCACTACATATATTTCACTAGAACAAAACCGAACAACAATTTCAAAACATATCCAAGAATTTTAAATGATTCTGTCAAAAATAATAAGACATTTTCTATTAGAATCCCGAAACACTCTAACTGGTATAAAGAGCCGCAGAGATTCAAGTATAAAACAGTTGAAGTCATACTTCGTCAGAGTTTGAATCAAAAAAAGATTTGAAACGTGATCATTTCGGAAAGCGATTACAACAGTGATTTGATAAAAAAAAAATTGTGATAAATTATTGGAAATAGTGATTGTGTATTTTTAAATAATCTGTGATAAATTAATTGTAATAATTAATTATTGAAAGGCAAATATTTTTTAAGACTAATTGTTAACGCAGAAATAATTGTAAATAAAGTTTATACGCTAAATTCATATAAATAAAAAGTGTTATCATTCTATAACATCGAACCAGAGGGGTAGTACACAACAATATTCTTTATCACAAAACACATAAAAATAAAGACTGCATATCTACACTAGGCCATAAAAGGTGTTTTGGTTCTAAGAAGTCAAATTCATATTGTTCATATAAATAATATTTATTGATTGACTGATTTGATAGGAAATGCTACTGGAAAATTCGATCATATACTACAATATACACAGGTGTTATGTGGAAAGTACATATTCAATATGAATTTAGTGGGAAATAGGTAATGAAAATTGTACTTCTGGAGAGTGTGAAAAGAAATTGAAAACTGGAGTTTAAAAAAAACAAGTCAATTTAAATCGATGTTACACGTGTGTGGAAATGTAGAAAATGGTTCATACAGAATGTTCTTTAGGGGAATCATTATAAACGTGACACTTCAATATGCTATTAACATACAATATTGCAAATTGGAAATTGGAAATGTTATTGAAGAATTTGCTTGTCGAGTAAATTGAAAATGTTCAAAGTATTAAATTCGTTTCATGATTATTTGGAAGTAATTTTCTGTTTATAAATCGTGTGTCTTGGGAAGAAGAAGTTATTGATTCGAATTTTAGATTTTTTTTAAACCTTAAAGTTGAGCTAATTTCAATCGATTTTTCTGTATGTGATATATGGAATATTTTTCTTATAAATATTAAATATCATACAGGGTTTCGAGTTACAAGAATAATTGGTCCTGTATAAGTTTCAGCCTATATGGATTAAACTTTTAAATATAAAAATCGTCTCACAAAAATTCGATTCTATACATTATTGCCCAAAAAAAAAAAATGCCAGTATAAAATATTGATCCTTATGTGTGTCATTCTAAAAATCGCAACAAACCATGATGAGATCTATCAATTCTTCCTGCCTTCCCATTTCTATCTAAAGAATAGCGATTTATCCCACTTTCGGCAGGAGTATACTTCAGTTATCAACATTTTAAATTACTTCAAATAACTTATTCACATTTTAAAGATAATCCTTTAAACGTTTCGTAATCAAAAACTTCTCCTCCTCAGATTATTAAATTCATGTACTTTTCACATAATAAAAAAATTTCAAAATGTATCACCAACTTTAAACTTATAAGTTTAAAATTTGTGAACCAATTTTGTTTAAATTAATTATGTTGGTTAACTACATAAATAGACCATGCTAAATCCTAAATCTCAGTAAAATCGGTCCAAGTATAGTGGAAAAAAAAATAATCCTAAGAGAAAATAAGCCTATTCATAAAGTTTTTTTGATATACCTTAAAAACTAATACACCGATTTGAATAAAATTTACAGATTAGACTTCTGCTATCAGGATCTGGATTACCGGCAAATTATAGGAAATTTTCAAAAGAGGAAATATTGTTAGTTTTGACAGTTTTTCTCTCCAATTTCTACCTTAAGGCATCAAAAAATCGGCTGTAGGCAGATTTTCAGTTATTACCATATATGTTTTCTTTAGGTTTTGATTAGACACGCCTGTCTTCATTTCTAAGGAAGAACTTGGATAAGATTTGAAGACCATTCCAGTTTCAAGGCGGAAAGAGATACAAGAAAATATCTAACCATATTTTCCTGAGAGGTGAGTTATCGTCAATTTGGTATAGAATTTTTTTTCCAATTTTATCAAATTTTCGTAAACTTTATTAACAGTTTTTTGATTTTTGTTATAAAAAAAAGCTAGCAATTTAAATATTTATAAAATTTTATTAATTCGGTAGAAAAACTATGAATATCATTCAATTGAATTTCATTGAAAGCAAATTTCATACGGGATAATGAAATAGTCAAATATATCCAAACGTTTAGTAATACAATTTATCATATTATGATCACAAGAACAGCCGCGTCCTTCGCGCGGGTTGCATTTTCGTAAAATATTCAAGTTGCATTAAATTGTTTTGTTTTAGTTTTTTTGGAATTATTTATTTTTGGAATTTTATTCCTCTCCGTATAAGATTTGGAAACTAAAATAACAAAAATCTAACCACCAGCTACAATCTCTTTTTAAACGATGCACACGATGCTGGCACAATATCTTGGCTTAAACGGTTCCATTCAAGAGTCAAATCTTTTTCTAAACCAGCAAGCCGCTGCTTATAACATTCTCCAAATGGAATAATCCATTCAGATCTGGTAAATACGGTGACTTTCGATGTTTGAGTTTCCAATCAAATGAAGCGCAGCAATTGAATTTCGTTTAAGGTCCATTATACAAAAAATAAGAATGCGTCTTTTCACATTTGATAGCGAATTTGAATTAGGCGGACACTTCAATTGTCGGACATGGTATTTACTTATTCCTCTAATTATTTTGTTATTTATACTTTTTGATGAAATACCCGTTTCACAAATTTAAAATGAAAAGAAAAATAGAAAATCCAATAAGGAAACTTTTCGAAATCAATCCCTGCAACAAAAATGATCCTTATGTGTGTCATTCTAAAAATCGCAACAAACCATGATGAGATCTATCAATTCTTCCTGCCTTCCCATTTCTATCTAAAGAATAGCGATTTATCCCACTTTCGGCAGGAGTATACTTCAGTTATCAACATTTTAAATTACTTCAAATAACTTATTCACATTTTAAAGATAATCCTTTAAACGTTTCGTAATCAAAAACTTCTCCTCCTCAGATTATTAAATTCATGTACTTTTCACATAATAAAAAAATTTCAAAATGTATCACCAACTTTAAACTTATAAGTTTAAAATTTGTGAACCAATTTTGTTTAAATTAATTATGTTGGTTAACTACATAAATAGACCATGCTAAATCCTAAATCTCAGTAAAATCGGTCCAAGTATAGTGGAAAAAAAAATAATCCTAAGAGAAAATAAGCCTATTCATAAAGTTTTTTTGATATACCTTAAAAACTAATACACCGATTTGAATAAAATTTACAGATTAGACTTCTGCTATCAGGATCTGGATTACCGGCAAATTATAGGAAATTTTCAAAAGAGGAAATATTGTTAGTTTTGACAGTTTTTCTCTCCAATTTCTACCTTAAGGCATCAAAAAATCGGCTGTAGGCAGATTTTCAGTTATTACCATATATGTTTTCTTTAGGTTTTGATTAGACACGCCTGTCTTCATTTCTAAGGAAGAACTTGGATAAGATTTGAAGACCATTCCAGTTTCAAGGCGGAAAGAGATACAAGAAAATAACTAACCATATTTTCCTGAGAGGTGAGTTATCGTCAATTTGGTATAGAATTTTTTTTCCAATTTTATCAAATTTTCGTAAACTTTATTAACAGTTTTTTGATTTTTGTTATAAAAAAAAGCTAGCAATTTAAATATTTATAAAATTTTATTAATTCGGTAGAAAAACTATGAATATCATTCAATTGAATTTCATTGAAAGCAAATTTCATACGGGATAATGAAATAGTCAAATATATCCAAACGTTTAGTAATACAATTTATCATATTATGATCACAAGAACAGCCGCGTCCTTCGCGCGGGTTGCATTTTCGTAAAATATTCAAGTTGCATTAAATTGTTTTGTTTTAGTTTTTTTGGAATTATTTATTTTTGGAATTTTATTCCTCTCCGTATAAGATTTGGAAACTAAAATAACAAAAATCTAACCACCAGCTACAATCTCTTTTTAAACGATGCACACGATGCTGGCACAATATCTTGGCTTAAACGGTTCCATTCAAGAGTCAAATCTTTTTCTAAACCAGCAAGCCGCTGCTTATAACATTCTCCAAATGGAATAATCCATTCAGATCTGGTAAATACGGTGACTTTCGATGTTTGAGTTTCCAATCAAATGAAGCGCAGCAATTGAATTTCGTTTAAGGTCCATTATACAAAAAATAAGAATGCGTCTTTTCACATTTGATAGCGAATTTGAATTAGGCGGACACTTCAATTGTCGGACATGGTATTTACTTATTCCTCTAATTATTTTGTTATTTATACTTTTTGATGAAATACCCGTTTCACAAATTTAAAATGAAAAGAAAAATAGAAAATCCAATAAGGAAACTTTTCGAAATCAATCCCTGCAACAAAAATGTCATTTGTCAAATTAATGGATGAAAAATTATTTCCGAGAATACAATCGTAACGTACGTTTTAGCAGTACCAGCTGCACAAGTAAACGTCGAAAGAAGCTTTTCGATTTTGAAATTAATTTTATCAGATAAAAGAACCGATTTAAAAGGCAAGAACTTGGAGAACATCCTGATATGCAAACATCACGCGGAGAAATCATTTTGGGCAAAAACGTACTTAAAGGGAAATAGCACATCCGATTTTAAATTATCGTTATTTCTTGACCTTTGGCTATACTTTCAAAAAAATTTCCTTTATGTCTTTTAAGAATAATATAAGCAAGCAATAGCGTAAAACTACTATGAAAACTTCAATACACATCGATCAAATTATTTTATTCAACAATATGTGTTTTATAATATTACGTTTCGAACTTTAGTCCGAAATTTGTCTCGAAATTTCAATCAACAAATCCGAAATTTGTTTCCGCAGCTACCCGAGGTTGTAATTGGATTCAACTGATTTTCGGCCACAGTTGTTCTTTCGTTGAAAAAGTATCCTGTACCAAATTGCATTAAAATCGGTTTTTCAATAGCATTAGAGTACACTATAAAGTTTTGTTCGATCGAGCTCAATCTTTGAAACGAAGGTTCTCATGTGCAAACTCTACTCCTAAACATTTTCATTCAAATCGCTCCAAAAGTACCGCCGCAATTTTGCATATATACACCCAGGTAGACAGATATTGGATAAGAGTGCTCGGAAACGATTTAGAGTCTTCTGAAACGTGGAAATTTGTAATAAAAAAATCTATTTTTGGATCATGATTCCATTTCAGTATATACTTTGTATAGAAGTTAAAAATTCTAATTAGAAATTGTATATCATGTTATTACTCGGTACAGTATTTCGGAACTGCAATCAAAACCGAAACTATTATTTGATACATTAATTTAGAATTAGTTCGAAATTTTAGCTACTCAAAAAAGGTTGTGCATAAAGTGGACATTTCTGAATTTTTCTTAAAATTTCAAAGTTTTCTTAATTGAATTAAAGAATAACAAATTTTGTATAATGTCGTTTTGTAACGAATATAACTTTCAGTGGTATGAAAAGTTTGCAATCAATATGATTAAAGTCGGTCCAATTCCTAAACATATTGCTTTCATTTCCGATGGAAATCGTAGATATGCCCGTAATCGAGGTATAAGCTTTTATGAAGCGCATGTTATTTCATTTGAGAAAATATTGAATATGTTTGGGTGGTGTTTCCACATTGGCGTTAAAGAAGTAACAATATTTGTATTTAGCACTGAAAATTTCAAACGTCCGCAAATTGAAATAGAAGAGCTATTCTCATTGTTTAAAGTTAAACTTCAAGCTATATTTGATGATGCGGAAAACTTTATTGAGCGTGGAATACATATTAGAATTCTTGGAAATATGTCTATTTTGCCTCCAGATTTACAAAAACTTGCGAGCAAAATTATGTTAAAAACTGAACATAATACAAAACACACTTTAAATCTTGCTATTGGGTATTCGTCTCACGAAGATATAACCAATTCGATTCAAACCATAATTGAAGGTGGTGATGAATTGGAAACTGAAGATATTACAGAAGATCTTATCGGAAAATGTTTGTACACACGAGACTCACCGGATCCAGATTTATTGATAAGGACCTCTGGAGAAACTAGAATCAGTCATTTTCTAATGTGGCAGGTAATTCTTATTTATCATTTCGCTGATTTATTTCTACCTTTTTTACATTTGATGTTTTTAAATTAAAGAATCTTTATGATGTTTTGTCAGATATCTACAACTATATTATTGTTCTTGAAAGCTTTATGGCCAAGTTTAACGTTTTGGAATTTTATTTATGGACTCCTCTATTACCAATTATCCGTAATCAAATTGGTAAGCTTTAAGAACACAAAGAACGCATATAAACGGATGGAAATATTACCCGAAAGAGTTCAAAAGTTTTTACGTCACGTTGATGAGAAACGTCGTTTACTTAATTTAGTTAGTGAAGACCTTAAAGATGAGCCCCATTCAGAATGGATAAAAAATATGAAGAAATACTATAATTTTTAAATCTAAAAATTATCAAGTTTTATAAATGTAGGAGAAAACGGTAACTAGGAGTGTAAATAAGTTTGCAATAAAACATGATATTAACTTTAAACTGAACTTTGTTTATTTTGTGGTTCTTGTACTGTTTGCTGTTTTCACTTGACTGGCGCTTAAAGCATCATCCTTTTTCGTTCATCCTTCGTTCTTCTTTCTTTTACCATGCAGTCATCTTATCTGCATGATTATTACTAGTGCAACTATATATGTCGTCATGTAGGCATATTATCTACAAGATTCATATTTGACTTAAACCTTTTCTTAGTCTTATGCTAAGTCATTATGCCTTTAACATCAGATCATCATGTAGGCATATTATCTACATGACTCATATTTACCATACATAGGACTTACTTGGAATCTTACCATGTATCTCTGTCCAGCTGTTTGAATTTGTAATGTTCCTTTATTTAATAATTCATGTTGCTTAGCCATCCTACATAAATAACTTTTAATGAAGTTGGAATATGAATATTTTTATTTTGTTGTATGTTTTTGAATTGATTAATAAAAATTAATAAAATTGAAGAGTATTTTCGACTTCAATATGCAGAAGTAAAAAGATATGGGCGTTTTGTAGTTATGTGAATTCATTCAAGCTACTTTGTTGGATGCCAAATGTGGACATGGAAGAGTTCGATTTGGTAAATCGAAAAATGCTTAATAACTTCTACCACAAATATAAGACCGAATCCATTTAAGAAGAGATCAACCTAGGCCACTAAGCTTGAGTAGCATCAGACGGTAGGATAAATTATCAAAAGCTTTACTGAAGTCAGTGGTAATGCAGTTCACACTGTTACTCGCGAATAGAGTTTTTCAGCACTGAAATTTGAAGTTTGTTTGAATACAAATTGCAATTTTTAAAACTGTTTATATTGTTTAGAGTCAATTTAAGTATTTGTTTTTTAAATAAAAAGTTTAAAAACAACAAGGTTTATAACAGAAAAAACTTCACACTAAGAACATTTACTAGCATTGAATATTAATATTTTAAACTATTATATTTGGTTTGAAAAATATGAGATGCAATATGATTTAGAAATACAAAAACAATCACAAATTGAAGCAATGTATGAATCGGAAGCAAAACATAATTAAAATAATAAAATGGAATGATATGGAATTATATCTTGAAGATAAAATCACGGAGAATGTAGCACAACAGAAACGTTTAATTAATATACGTGAAACAGCAATTGAAAATTCCTATGATAAATTGAAAATATTAATAAATGAACAAGAAAATTCAAAACTAAAAATAAATAATAAGAAAAGAAATACTGCTAATAAAAACAATGGAAATAAATCAAATGATTTGAGTGATGATAATAAAGTACCTGGAAATAATTGTGTCTTGAAGGATTCAAATACAGATTATCCAAGATTTGGTCGAAAGAAAATTGCATGGACTTAGTTTTATGTAAATTTTTTTTAATTCTTGAAGGTTTCTATTTCCTTAAATTAAATACATTCATTATTTTTTGAATAAAACTATCTTTTATATCCATTATGGTCTTTCTTTAGTTATTCATGCCGCAATCTCTTAGTTTTATATACAATTTATTCTATTTTCATATGTATGTAGAAAATCGTCCATGAAACCATAAAATACTGGCCAGATAATTTTTGCGGTTGAAATTTTTAATACAAACTATAGGACCTTTCTTCACGTCAGGTACGGTTAAGATGTATAGCTGGTTGGTTCGAAGAAAGCTGTTGATTGGAGTGTTTCTAAGTTTTTGTATAGGACTTATTTCTCATTAGTGGTAAGGTTTCTGTTCAGAAATGGATTACTTCCTTGTCTAGTCCATAGATTGAAATTGATTACTTATTAGTATCCGCATATACAATAAGGACTTTCTTTCTTACGTATCGTAAGACACAAAAAAAACGAAGTACAACATATTTTAGACACTTTAATTACTATTTGTATTAGCTCATAACTCGAAGCAAAACAAATTGACTTTGATCACTTTCATAATTACCGACCGGCACACAATATTTCGTAGGGATATTCATAATTTATATAGACGCTATTCGTTATTGGTAAGTTTACCTTATGTGACTATTTATATCTACTTTTAGTTAATTGGCATTATTCCGTAAGACCGCTCTAAAATTCTTTTAAGAAAACTCAATTCAAATCAACTAAACAAAATACTTTTTAAATTTCAAGTCCAAAATAAAAACATTAATCGCGTTTAAATTTGTATCAATTATAAGCTCGTGGCTCTAAAATTATCATAACTGCTTCACCTTTGACAACCTTATCAAAGAGTTTTTCGACAAGAACTAATTTTAAAATTATAAAAAATATAGTTATTTATTCTCCAAGCATTATGATTCAATACTGGATTCTCAGGCAATAAAAAACCTTCAAAAATACTGGGAAAAGATTAAAAAAACATTTATGGGGAGTTTTTCAGTGAACGTTTAAATTTAAGATTACTTAACCCAACTACCCCGATTAAATTCGAAGGTTAACCCGAATTCATTTTACAGTTTATTTTTAATTTTCGTTTAACTAATCTGCAGGATGCAAGTTATTGCTTTGCTCACCGTTATCATAGAAAATTTCCTTCAACAGGTTGCCATTCTTGTTCCATTTTTAGAACAAATACGTTCTAAATAATAATTAATAAATAATAATAAAAAACCTTTGTTCCTAAAATTCTAATTTCAATGCATTAAAATTCGAAAAATTTTGGACATTTATTTTATTTTGCATTTGATTGGTTAACCGAAAAATAAATCGTTTAAACTCTGTAAATCGGCGGATTAGTTTAAACTGAATTTTAATTGGGCTACATGAGTTAAACTGGAATTGTAAAACCCAACATTTTTTGATCCCAAAATGAAACGTTCGTCGGGGTTTAAACGTTCACTGAAAAACTGGGTATTAGAAAGAAGCTTTAAAAATTGTTAAATATTTTAGGTTTGTTTTAGATTTTGATTAGGCAAGCATTTGCTTGAAAAATGTTTCTTATATTCAAAATCATGCACGTAGACCGGTGTTACATTCTAAAACAGCATTGGGGTGAGATTTGAGTTACAGTGATGGGACTATTTGAAAGATTCAGATTCAAGTCTTAAAGGTCTAAAAAAATGTCTTATCATATCACCCAAAAACGCTTGGAGGCTGGGTTTCGAGAAAAAAACATCAAATTTATATAAAATTGGTGGTTTTTTCTCTAATTTGAACAAATTTTCGTAAAATTTATTAAAGCTTTGTGGTTTCTATGTTTTCATTATAAAATAAGCTACCAATTAAAATGTTTCCAAAAATTTTAAAATACGGTAGAAAAACTATAATTCTCATTCGAAATTGAGCTTGATTCTAAGAAAATTTCATATTCCATCACAATTTAATAAAACAGTAAAATATATCTCATTATTTAGTAAAACAGTTGCGATCGTGTCATACTCCCAAGACTTTTATAAACTACAGGTTGTATTAGATTCTTCCATTTTGCAAACAACCATGTTACTGCAGTTGCTAAAATTACAACCTGTGGTTTTATGACAGGTTCTGACAACGAAAATGAAGCACATTTGTGAGTCTCAGATTCTTTAAGTTTCAGATTTAAAAATGATTGGTTCTCTCGTTTTTGAACATCCAGTCTAAAATTACAGTTTGTTGCAACTAGACATGAAAATGGTAATTTTAAACAAAAGACATGCATTATTGAGAAAGTCCTGATATTTCAATTTAACATTAAGATGTTACCATTAAAGATTAAATGAGCCGTTTATTTTGAAAGTGGCCTAATTCCATTTTCCAAAAAAATTAAGTTAGCTATTTAAATAATTACATTTTTATGTTTTCTTTACATTTTGCAGCAAATTATATAAAATTTGTTTAAAATCATTAAGATTTTTTATAACAAATATTAGCTGATTAATAAAATGACGAATTATTTATTTTGAAAGTGGCTTAATTCCAATTTTAAGAGTTACAGAGTATGTTATACATGTAGCAATCTCGATCTGAATTCGGTTTCAGTTTTTTTAGTCAACTCCCTGGAGATTATAGCTTACAGCGATATGTGTTCAGGACAAAATAGGAATATAAAAGTAGCTTTGACATGGTTAAAGTTTATCCAATCTGCCGAACATAATATTGATGTTATTGACCATAAGTTCCTATTATCAGGGCATTCATTTCTACCTAATGACAGAGACTTCGCAGTAGTAGAAATGGCGTTACGAAAAAATAATTCACTGTTTGTCCCTGAGGAATATTATGAAGTCATAAAAAAGTGTGTAAAAAAATGTTTACGCTAAATGAAATGAAACGAGAGGATTTCATTTCAACTAAGCCTCTTGAAAATGAGATTTATAGAAGGTTGAAGAATAGTAACGGAGAAAAGGTAAACTGGTTAAAAATAACTTGGATGCGATTTTTGAGAACTGAACCATTCAAAATATTCTACAAGACATCAATGGATGATGATGCTCCATTCTAAACTCTAGATTTACTACCGCGTCGAGGGAGACCAAGGAAATTTAGTAATATTGAATTGACACCATTATACGGAAAAACAAGGCCTATCGCAACGCTAAATAATTTAATGGATTTATTGCGTTATATACCACCGGTACACCATAATTATTTTAAATCCCTCCCGCATACACAAATTGAAGAAGATTGACTAATTTGTTGTAATAATGTATTATTAACTTTAAAGAAACAAATCTGTAATATTAATTAAGCTATTAGCTATTAGCTATTTAAATAATTACATTTTTACGTTATCTTTACATTTTGCAGCAAATTGTACAAAATTTGTTTAAAATCATTAAGATTTTTTTATACCAAATATTAGTTGATTAATAAAATGACAAATTATTTCTTTTGAAAGTAGCTTAATTCCATATATAGACACAAAAAACATATTTGTTTATAAACAATGCCAATAATGCTAAGTGGGTTGATAAATTAAACACTCTTAGAAACAAAAAAACATTACACTATCACTTTATTAGTTACCAATATTTTTAAATTCTCTAAAACGCAAACCCTTAAATATCTCGATTGTAAATGGAATTAGGCCACTTTCAAAATAAACGGCTCAAATGCAATAAAACGCATTTTAGACAAAAACACATCCGGTTTCAAATTATCGTTATTATTTGACCTTAGATTATTGAGGAACATTTTTTGGAAATAAAATCAATTTTCAGAAAATGAAAAATTCGTTTAAGAAATTGCATATTATGTTATCAACTTTTAAAGTACTTCTAAAGAACAATCGAAACCGAAATTAATATTTGCAATTAGTTCGAAATTGCAGCTATTCAAAAAAAGTTGTGCATAAATCGGATGTTTCTCAATTTTCTACTAATTTACAAACTTTTTTAATTTGTATTGAATAATAACCAATTTTGTATAATGTCGATTTTCAAAGAATATAACTATCAGTGGTATGAAAAGTTTGCAATGAATGTGATTAAAGTCGGTCCAATTCCTGGACATATTGCTTTCATTTCCGATGGAAATCGGAGATATGCACGTAATCGAGGTATGCAATTCTATGAATCGCATGTTATTTCATTTGAGAAAATATTGGATATATTTGAGTGGTGTTTCCATATTGGCGTTAAAGAAGTAACAATATTTGCATTTAGTATAGAGAATTTCAAACGTCCGCAAATTGAAATAGAACAATTAATGAAATTGTCTTTAGTTAAACTTCAAGGTATGTTAGATAATGTGGAACACTATGTTGAGCGCGGAATACGTATTAGACTTCTTGGAAATATGTCAGTTTTGTCTCCAGATTTGCAAAAAGTTATGAGCAAACTTATGTTAATTACTGAACGTAATACAAATTATACTTTAAATCTTGGTGTTGGGTATTCATCTCACGAAGATATAACCAATTCGATTCAAACCATAATTGAAGGTGGTGATGAATTGGAAACTGATGATATTACAGAAGATCTTATCGACAAATGTTTGTACACACGAGACTCACCGGATCCAGATTTACTGATAAGGACCTCTGGAGAAACTAGAATTAGTCATTTTCTAATGTGGCAGGTAATTCTTATTTATCATTTCGCTGATTTATTAGTTTAATTTTTACATTTGATGTTTTTAAATTAAAGAATCTATGATTTTTTGCCAGCTATCTACAACTATATTATTGTTCTTGAAAGCTTTATGGCCAAGTTTAACGTTTTGGAGTTTTATTTATGTGCTGCTCTATTACCAATTATCCATAATTAAATTGGCAATCTTTAAGAACAAACATAACGCATATAAACCGATGGAAATGTTACCCGAAAGAATTCAAAAGTTTTTACGTCACGTTGATGAGAAACGTCGTTTACTTAATTTAGCTAGTGAATACCTCAAAGATGAGCCCCATTCAGAATGGATACCAACAATTAAGAAATATTATAATTTTTAAATATAAAAACTATCAAGTTTTATAAATAAATTTTAATGACGTTTAATTTTGTTGTAAATTTTGAATTACTTTAATAAAATTTAACAATATTTTTCTATTTGCTGTACACCAGGAAAGCGTAACAATAATTGTTTAAAACGTTCCAAATATTATAAAAATTGGCTAGTTAAACCTGTTTGGATAACGAAGAGAACAAAGATCTGCCCATGGATCAGTTTGTGTAGACATTTTGTAAAGAAATCTAACTCGTTATTAGTGTTTGTACAAAAGAGTGTAAACACATGTATTTTCATATCACAGAGTATTTTTGACAAATACTATTAATTAGATGGCATGGTTTGCAGACTGCAAAGGTGACCAAATCAGAATCCAATTTGAAAACTCTGTTTAGTGTTAGCATATACCATGGGGCATAATAATTTACCAGATTCTCTTTTATAACCATATCTATGTACAAAGTCTTGAATGAAATTCTTTATAACCTCATAATTTCCTAAAATGAAAATTCAATTTGTATTAAATTCATTTTGCTAATTTTCGTTTAACATACTAGTAATACGAGTAATTACCGATCAGAACATAATATGGCATCGTAGTAGAGACTATTCATTGTTGGCACGTTTACTTACTTATGCGACTATTTATATCCACTTTTGGTTAAGTGATATTACACCATAAGAGGGATTATTAAATATCTTGTTTTAAGAAAACTTGATCCAAATGAAGTAAATAAAATCTGTATTTTTTAAATTTCAAATCTAAAGTAAAACAGTTCTGTGTCTCAAATTGTATGAATTACTAGTTTCTGGTTTTAAAATTATCATTACTGCCTGACCTTTGAAAATATTATTATAGAATTTTTCAACAAGAATTAAATTCGAATTCATTTCAATCATATCAAAATTAATTTATTTATTTTCGTTGATAATTATCAGTAAATACCGGGTTTTAAGGCACACAAAACCTTTAAAAAAGCACGGAAGAGGAAGAGGAGACGGAGTTATGTAACGGCGTGTGTAACAACATACTTACACTTTGGTTTTAATGGCCACTAGAATAGCGTTTTCTATTTAGTTACTCCCGCGCACTCTGATTTTCAACATTAACCCTATTTTCTACTAAAAATTCTCGGAAATCAGTCGAACGCCTACCCTGATAACGCTAAATAGAATATAGGAGAATGATGAAACACGAGAAAACAATAAAAAAATGTCCCGTAATATCGAATGTTTTCATGAGATAGCAACCAATGCACCCCGCCAGTGTGAACAAAAGATCACAAAAATTAAAAGAAATACCGGTTTTGGCTTGAGACTGAAAAAACAGTTTTGCCAACGGAAAGAGAATGAACAAAAAAAAAATATTTTGTCGATAAACGAGAGTCAGGTTTTGAATGTTGAATCGAGAGGCTGGATGAAGTCAAAAATACAAGCGGAGTTTTTATTATTTTTTTTGCACGCAAATCAGGATGGTTTTTTTTTCCTATTCTCAATAATTGTAGAAATAGCATAAAGTAAATTTAGTGAAAATTAACGGATACAGAGAAAAATTAGTATAAATCAATTTTAGTAAAATGAAGAAGAAAGAAAAAATAATCTCACGTGTGTTATAATAAATTTAGATTTCGTATTCAAGAAAAAAAAAGTAAAAAAGTTTCAATAATTTCATGTGTAACAAAAAAAGAAAAAACAAAACTGAAGCAGAAAAGGAGAAAACAAGAGGAAATTATAAAGAAAGAAAACACGTGGATTCAGACAAAGGAAAAAAAAATGAACAAAAGAAATCGTCTCACCGGGAAACATGGCTGTCTATTCATTCAATCTTTAAGGGAAATATATATTTGAACACATTTTGCCATCAACTTTAATAGATACAAGCCTGGATAACGTCCTGTGGAACAATTTACGATAAATCGTCAGAAGAAGCGTCAATGACATCACTCTGCACAAAAAAAAATATTTTTTTTTATAAAAAAAAAAAGAAAAAATCTAACGCTACATATAACAAATTAGATAACAAAATAATTAATAGACGGAAGAAAGTATATGAGGGACGAGGGGGGGACTTTCCTTTTTTTTTTTTTTTAGTTCTGCCCCAGATCTATCACGACGGGAAAACGCCCTGTGGAGTCGTATATATATTTCATTCAATAAATGTGACGAACTTCATTTGACTTCACACTGCAAAACGATAGTTTTTTTGAGCATAAATACGTGAAGGGAAAATCAAGGGAAAAGGAAAATTAATAATTGTGTGCTTCTAACGATCTTTACTATCTATATATATTAGACTGGTGCTGTGAAGGAGAGGCCTCTTGTTCCAGCCGGGTGAGTACATTTCAAATTTTGTTGGTTATATATGTATGAACACAAATATAAAAGGTTTCTTTTGCCTTAAAAATATTGCTAAATGGTGTTAGTGGTTTTGACCGCGCGTTTCTTTAGATCTGCTGAAAAAGGGAAGGAAAAGAAAAGTAAATTTTCATCAAATGGGACGACCCCCACATGTTTTCTTTTGGTCATAATTTAAATTTTTTTAAGAAAAAAAGAAAAAAAAAGAATCGATTATGCAAAAATTTTATCAAAATTTGGTGTTCCCTAATAGTTTGATTTGGTTTGAAGAATTTTGTCATAGGATCAAATTTTGGCTACCAAATTAGAACTGACCGTTAAACTAACGAACCTTCCATTTATTCGGTTTTTTCTCGCGAAACCGAATTTCCTTGCTTGATAGCTCGCGCTATCACCTTAAAGTCTGAACGACATTAAGATCCATTTGCACGCATATAAATGTAGGAAAAAACGATAATTACTTTATAAAATAAAAACACGTTCTTGATTTATATTTGTAAATTCTCTTTTTTTCTTCTTATTTCGTTTTTAGTCCTCGTTTTATTCGCGGTTGAGTATCGACTGCCTTCAAACGTCATATGCCTTCTTTTATTTATCATGGAAACCTCTTATCTGCATTACTCATATTTGACTTGGACCTTTTCTTAGACTTATGTTAAGTCATCATCCGGTTAGCATAAGACTATCATGTAGAATTCTTATCTACATGGCTTATGTTTACATAGGCCTTATTTTATCATACAACTGAGTCTACATGTTACATCTTATTCATCTTAACTTGGCCATCCTACATAAATTATATGTATACGCGATGATAGATGGTGGTGAGCAACGACCCACCCCTCCGGCGAGCTAGCTAGTGCAACTCAGCTAGGCGTGCAGCCTTCAGTTGCTCACATTTGCTGCACCATCTCATATCTTCTCCGCGCAAGGAAGAAGATATGCTGTAAAGGTCATCTGGGGATTTGCTTTCTTCGATAATACCCCATTGCAGTGTGTTTTACACACTGCAAAATATCTAACCCCCATGTTACAGTTAGAGACCGTGAAAATAGGATTTAATTAATTTTTTCCTTAGGTTGTAATTAGATAGAATTTTTGTTTTTAGTACAGCAATTTAAAAGTTTTCTAAAGAAGAACCTGGGTAAAATTTGAGGACCATTCCAGTTTCAAGGCAGAAAGGAATACAAAAAAATGTCTAACTATATTTTCCTGGGAGGTGAGTTCTCGTCAATTTTGTATAGAATTTTTTTTCCAATTTTATCAAATTTTCCAAAACTTTCACGAAACTTTTTGATTTTTGTTATAAAATAACCTAACAATTTGAACGTTTATAAAATTTTAAAAACTATGAATATCATTCAATTGAACTTCATTGAATGAAAATTTCATAAGAGATAATGAAATAGTCAAATATATCGAAACGTTTAGTAATTCGATTTATCATATTATGCTCACAAGAACATGAGCCGAGTCCTTCGTGCGGGTTGTTATTTTCGTAAGATATTCAAGTTGCATTAAATTGTTTTGTTTTAGTTTTTTGGAATTACTTATTTTTGGAATATGATTCTTCTCCGTATAAGATTCGGAAACTAAAATTACGAAAACTGGGTCCTGCGATTCCCGCCCCTTCGTCAACACCACTTTGGTTTCTCCTCGTTTATATGTTAACGACATATTTTATATTTTGCTTTATCCATTCCTTTGCTCTCATATCCTAGTTTCACTTCTTAAGATTCAAGAATATAATATAGGTCATTCTCTCAAATTTACAAAAGTCCACTGTATCCTGTTCCCAGTTGAAATTGCACCTACGACGAACATGACACGTGGAAAATTCCGATTCTAGGACAGTTCACAGAAAAACAATTCACAGAAAACAATTCACAGAAAAACAATTCACAGAAAACAATTCACAGAAAAACAATTCACAGAAAAACAATTCACAGAAAAGCAATTTACAGAAAAGCAATTCACGGAAAAACAATTCACAGAAAAGTAATTCGCAGAAAAGTAGTTTAAACTACTTTTCTGTGAATTAATTCCTTTAAATCTACAACACTTCTTTTTACCTCAACATTATTTGCATTAGCAGCATGGTAATGATCACCAGTAGTTTCTATAATTTCTCCAGTTCTTTTATTGGTATGAATTCTACCTTTGCATTTCTCCGTCCTATAATAATTATTGCACAACCAATAACATTTTTCTTTATATTCCTTATCGCGAATAAATTCAAACCCGTCAACCCAGTTCATTTTTTTCTGTTTTTTCTGTGAATTGTTTTTCCGGAAATTGTTTTTCTGTAAATTGTTTTTCTGTGAATTGTTTTTCTGTGAATTGTTTTTCTGTGAATTGTTTTTCTGTGAATTGACCGGTTACCGAAAATTCCACATTTGTCTTATCTGAGATTTGGATATTGTTGTTTTTAGATACCTAGTGTAAGGTGTTGCAATTAGAGATGGACATTTAAATTGAAAAATAAGAATCATATTTTCATGAAAAATAAAAAAACGTCTACCATATAATTCATTTCTGAAGAAGTTGAACTTAACATACACATCCGAGTTTAAATTATCGTTATTTCTTGACCCTTGATTATACTTTCAAAAAAATTTCCTTTATGTCTTTTAAGAATATAAGCAAGCAATAGTGCAAAACTACTATGAAAACTTCAATACATATTGATCAAATTATTTTATTCAACAATATGTGTTTTATAATATTTTGTTCCGAAATTTGTTTCGGCAGTTACCCGAGGTTGTAACTGGATTCAACTGATTTTCGGCCACAGTTGCATTAACATCGGTTCATCAATAGCATAAGAGTACACTATAAAGTTTTGTTCGATCGAGCTCAATCTCTGAAACGAAGGTTCTCATGTGCAAACTCTACTCCTAAACATTTTCATTCAAATCGCTCCAAAAGTACCGCCGCAATTTTGCATATATGCACCCAGGTAGACAGATATTGGATAAGACTGCTCAGAAACTATTTAGGGTTTTCTGAAACGTGGAGATTTGTAATCAAAAAAATTTTTTTTCGATCCTGATTCCATTTCAGTATATACTTTGTATAGAAGTTAAATATTCTAATTAGAAATTGTATATCATGTTATCACTCGGTACAGTATATCGGAACTACAATCGAAACCGAAACTATTATTTGCTACATTAATTTAGAATTAGTTCGAAATTTTTGCTACTCAAAAAAGGTTGTGCATAAAGTGTACATTTCTGAAATTTTTCTTAAAATTTCAAAGTTCTCTTATTGTAATTGAATTGAAGAATAACAAATTTTGTATAATGTCACTTTGTAACGAATATAACTTTCAGTGGTATGAAAAGTTTGCAATCAATATGATTAAAGTCGGTCCAATTCCTAAACATATTGCTTTCATTTCCGATGGAAATCGTAGATATGCTCGTAATCGAGGTATAAGCTTCTATGAAGCGCATGTTATTTCATTTGAGAAAATATTGAATATGTTTGGGTGGTGTTTCCACATTGGCGTTAAAGAAGTAACAATATTTGTATTTAGCACTGAAAATTTCAAACGTCCGCAAATTAAAATAGAAGAGCTATTCTCATTGTTTAAAGTAAAACTTCAAGCTATATTTGATGATGCGGAAAACTTTATTGAGCGTGGAATACATATTAGAATTCTTGGAAATACGTCTATTTTGCCTCCAGATTTACAAAAACTTGCGAGCAAAATTATGTTAAAAACTGAACATAATACAAAACACACTTTAAATCTTGCTATTGGGTATTCATCTCACGAAGATATAACCAATTCGATTCAAACCATAATTGAAGGTGGTGATGAATTGGAAACTGATGATATTACAGAAGATCTTATCGATAACTGTTTGTACACACGAGACTCACCGGATCCAGATTTATTGATAAGGACCTCTGGAGAAACTAGAATCAGTCATTTTCTAATGTGGCAGGTAATTCTTATTTATTCTGATTTATTTGTTTAATTTTTACATTTGATGTTTTTAAATTAAAGAATCTATGATTTTTTGCCAGCTATCGACAACTATATTATTGTTCTTCAAGCCTTTATGGCCAAGTTTAACGTTTTGGAATTTTATTTATGTGTTGCTTTATTACCAATTATCCGCAATTAAATTGGCAATCTTTAAGAACAAACATAACGCATATAAACCGATGGAAATGTTACCCGAAAGAATTCAAAAGTTTTTACGTCACGTTGATGAGAAACGTCGTTTACTTAATTTAGCTAGTGAATACCTCAAAGATGAGCCCCATTCAGAATGGATACCAACAATTAAGAAATATTATAATTTTTAAATATAAAAATTATCAACTTTTATAAATAAATTTTAATGACGTTTAATTTTGTTGTAAATTTTGAATTACTTTAATAAAATTTAACAATATTTTTCTATTTGCTGTACACCAGGTAAAAGTAACAATAATTGTTTAAAACGTTCCAAATATTATAAAAATTGGCTAGTTAAACCTGTTTGGATAACGAAGAGAACAAAGATCTGCCCATGGATCAGTTTGTGTATACATTTTGTAAAGAAATCTAACTCGTTATTAGTGTTTGTACAAAAGAGTGTAAACACATGTATTTTCATATCACAGAGTATTTTTTACAAATACTATTAATTAGATGGCATGGTTTGCAGACTGCAAAGGTGGCCAAATCAGAATCCAAGTTGAAAACTCTGTTTAGTGTTAGCATATACCATGGGGCATAATAATTTACCAGATTCTCTTTTATAACCATATCTATGTACAAAGTCTTGAATGAAATTCTTTATAACCTCATAATTTCCTAAAATGAAAATTCAATTTGTATTAAATTCATTTTGCTAATTTTCTTTTAACATACTAGTAATACGAGTAATTACCGATCAGAACGTAATATGGCATCGTAGTAGAGACTATTCATTGTTGGCACGTTTACTTACTTATGCGACTATTTATATCTACTTTTGGTTAAGTGATATTACACCATGAGAGGGATTATTAAATATCTTGTTTTAAGAAAACTTGATCCAAATGAAGCAAATAAAATCTGTATTTTTTAAATTTCAAATCTAAAGTAAAACAGTTCTGTGTCTCAAATTGTATGAATTACTAGTTTCTGGTTTTAAAATTATCATTACTGCCTGACCTTTGAAAATATTATTATAGAATTTTTCGACAATAATTAAATTCGAATTCATTTCAATCATATCAAAATTAATTTATTTATTTTCGTTGATAATTATCAGTATATACCGGGTTTTAAGGCATACAAAATCTTTAAAAAAGCACGGAAGAGGAAGAGGAGACGGAGTTATGTAACGGCGTGTGTAACAACATACTTACACTTTGGTTTTAATGACCACTAGAATAGCGTTTTCTATTTAGTTACTCCCGCGCACTCTGATTTCCAACATTAACCCTATTTTCTACTAAAAATTCTCGGAAATCAGTCGAACGCCTACCCTGGTAACACTAAATAGAATATAGGAGAATGATGAAACACGAGAAAACAATAAAAAAATGTCCCGTAATATCGAATGTTTTCATGAGATAGCAACCAATGCAATCCGCCAGTGTGAACAAAAGATCACAAAAATTAAAAGAAATACCGGTTTTGGCTTGAGACTGAAAAAACAGTTTTGCGAACGGAAAGAGAATGAACAAAAAAAAAATATTTTGTCGATAAACGAGAGTCAGGTTTTGAATGTTGAATCGAGAGGCTGGATGAAGTCAAAAATACAAGCGGAGTTTTTATTATTTTTTTGCACGCAAATCAGGATGGTTTTTTTTCCTATTCTCAATAATTGTAGAAATAGCATAAAGTAAATTTAGTGAAAATTAACGGATACAGAGAAAAATTAGTATAAATCAATTTTAGTAAAATGAAGAAGAAAGAAAAAATGATCTCACGTGTGTTATAATAAACTTAGATTTCGTATTCAAGAAAAAAAAAGTAAAAAAGTTTCAATAATTTTATGTGTAACAAAAAAAGAAAAAACAAAACTAAAGCAGAAAAGGAGAAAACAAGAGGAAATTATAAAGAAAGAAAACACGTGGATTCAGACAAAGGAAAAAAAAAATGAACAAAAGAAATCGTCTCACCGGGAAACATTGCTGTCTATTCATTCAATCTTTAAGGGAAATATATATTTCAACACATTTTGCCATCAACTTTAATAGATACAAGCCTGGATAACGTCCTGTGGAACAATTTACGATAAATCATCAGAAGAAGCGTCAATGACATCACTCTGCACAAAAAAAAATATTTTTTTTTATAAAAAAAAAAAGAAAAAATCTAACGCTACATATAACAAATTAGATAACAAAATAATTAATAGACGGAAGAAAGTATATGAGGGACGAGGGGGGGGCTTTCCTTTTTCTTTTTTTTTTAGTTCTGCCCCAGATCTATCACGACGGGAAAACGCCCTGTGGAGTCGTATATATATTTCATTCAATAAATGTGACGAACTTCATTTGACTTCACACTGCAAAACGATAGTTTTCTTGAGCGTAAATACGTGAAGGGAAAATCAAGGGAAAAGGAAAATTAATAATTGTGTGCTTCTAACGATCTTTACTATCTATATATATTAGACAGGTGCTGTGAAGGAGAGGCCTCTTGTTCCAGCCGGGTGAGTACATTTCAAATTTTGTTGGTTATATATGTATGAACACAAATATAAAAGGTTTCTTTTGCCTTAAAAATATTGCTAAATGGTGTTAGTGGTTTTGACCGCGCGTTCCTTTAGATCTGCTGAAAAAGGGAAGGAAAAGAAAAGTAAATTTTCATCAAATGGGACGACCCCCACATGTTTTCTTTTGGTCATAATTTAAATTTTTTTAAGAAAAAAAGAAAAACAAAGAATCGATTATGCAAAAATTTTATCAAAATTTGGTGTTCCCTAATAGTTTGATTTGGTTTGAAGAATTTTGTCATAGGATCAAATTTTGGCTACCAAATTAGAACTGACCGTTAAACTAACGAACCTTCCATTTATTCGGTTTTTTCTCGCGAAACCGAATTTCCTTGCTTGATAGCTCGCGCTATCACCTTAAAGTCTGAACGACATTAAGATCCATTTGCACGCATATAAATGTAGGAAAAAACGATAATTACTTTATAAAATAAAAACACGTTCTTGATTTATATTTGTAAATTCTCTTTTTTCTTCTTATTTCGTTTTTAGTCCTCGTTTTATTCGCGGTTGAGTATCGACTGCCTTCAAACATCATATGCCTTCTTTTATTTATCATGGAAACCTCTTATCTGCATTACTCATATTTGACTTGGACCTTTTCTTAGACTTATGTTAAGTCATCATCCGGTTAGCATAAGACTATCATGTAGATTTCTTATTTACATGGCTTATGTTTACATAAGCCTTATTTTATCATGCACCTGAGTCTACATGTTACATCTTATTCATCTTACCTTGGCCATCCTACATAAATTATATGTATACGCGATGATAGATGGTGGTGAGCAACGAGCCACCCCTCCGGCGAGCTAGCTAGTGCAACTCAGCTAGGCGTGCAGCCTTCAGTTGCTCACATTGGCTGCACCATCTCATATCTTCTCCTCGCAAGGAAGAAGATATGCTGTAAAGGTCATCTGGGGATTTGCTTTCTTCGATAATACCCCATTGCAGTGTGTTTTACACACTGCAAAATATGTAAACCCCATGTTACAGTTAGAGACCGTGAAAATAGGATTTAATTAATTTTTTCCTTAGGTTGTAATTAGATAGAATTTTTGTTTTTAGTACAGCAATTTAAAACTTTTCTAAAGACGAACCTGGGTAAAATTTGAGGACCATTCCAGTTTCAAGGCAGAAAGGAATACAAAAAAATGTCTAACTATATTTTCCTGGGAGGTGAATTCTCGTCAATTTTGTATAGAATTTTTTTTCCAATTTTATCAAATTTTCCAAAACTTTCACGAAACTTTTTGATTTTTGTTATAAAATAACCTAACAATTTGAACGTTTATAAAATTTTAAAAACTATGAATATCATTCAATTGAACTTCATTGAATGAAAATTTCATAAGAGATAATGAAATAGTCAAATATATCGAAACGTTTAGTAATTCAATTTATCATATTATGCTCACAAGAACATGAGCCGAGTCCTTCGTGCGGGTTGTCATTTTCGTAAGATATTCAAGTTGCATTAAATTGTTTTGTTTTAGTTTTTTGGAATTACTTATTTTTGGAATATGATTCTTCTCCGTATAAGATTCGGAAACTAAAATTACGAAAACTGGGTCCTGCGATTCCCGCCCCTTCGTCAACACCACTTTGGTTTCTCCTCGTTTATATGTTAACGACATATTTTATTTTTTGCTTTATCCATTCCTTTGCTCTCATATCCTAGTTTCATTTCTTAAGATTCAAGAATATAATATAGGTCATTCTCTCAAATTTACAAAAGTCCACTGTATCCTGTTCCCAGTTGAAATTGCACCTACGACGAACATGACATGTGGAAAATTCCGATTCTAGGACAGTTCACAGAAAAACAATTCACAGAAAAACAATTCACAGAAAACAATTCACAGAAAAACAATTCACAGAAAACAATTCACAGAAAAACAATTCACAGAAAAACAATTCACAGAAAAGCAATTTACAGAAAAGCAATTCACGGAAAAACAATTCACAGAAAAGTAATTCGCAGAAAAGTAGTTTAAACTACTTTTCTGTGAATTAATTCCTTTAAATCTACAACACTTCTTTTTACCTCAACATTATTTGCATTAGCAGCATGGTAATGATCACCAGTAGTTTCTATAATTTCTCCAGTTCTTTTATTGGTATGAATTCTACCTTTGCATTTCTCCGTCCTATAATAATTATTGCACAACCAATAACATTTTTCTTTATATTCCTTATCGCGAATAAATTCAAACCCGTCAACCCAGTTCATTTTTTTCTGTTTTTTCTGTGAATTGTTTTTCCGGGAATTGTTTTTCTGTGAATTGTTTTTCTGTGAATTGTTTTTCTGTGAATAGTTTTCTGTGAATTGTTTTTCTGTGAATTGTTTTTCTGTGAATTGATCGGTTACCGAAAATTCCACATTTGTCTCATCTGAGATTTGGATATTGTTGTTTTTAGATACCTAGTGTAAGGTGTTGCAATTAGAGATGGACATTTAAATTGAAAAATAAGAATCATATTTTCATGAAAAATAAAAAAACGTCTACCATATAATTCATTTCTGAAGAAGTTGAACTTAACATACACATCCGAGTTTAAATTATCGTTATTTCTTGACCCTTGATTATACTTTCAAAAAAATTTCCTTTATGTCTTTTAAGAATATAAGCAAGCAATAGTGCAAAACTACTATGAAAACTTCAATACATATTGATCAAATTATTTTATTCAACAATATGTGTTTTATAATATTTTGTTCCGAAATTTGTTTCGGCAGTTACCCGAGGTTGTAACTGGATTCAACTGATTTTCGGCCACAGTTGCATTAACATCGGTTCATCAATAGCATAAGAGTACACTATAAAGTTTTGTTCGATCGAGCTCAATCTCTGAAACGAAGGTTCTCATGTGCAAACTCTACTCCTAAACATTTTCATTCAAATCGCTCCAAAAGTACCGCCGCAATTTTGCATATATGCACCCAGGTAGACAGATATTGGATAAGAGTGCTCAGAAACTATTTAGGGTTTTCTGAAACGTGGAGATTTGTAATCAAAAAAATTTTTTTCCGATCCTGATTCCATTTCAGTATATACTTTGTATAGAAGTTAAATATTCTAATTAGAAATTGTATATCATGTTATCACTCGGTACAGTATTTCGGAACTACAATCGAAACCGAAACTATTATTTGATACATTAATTTAGAATTAGTTCGAAATTTTAGCTACTCAAAAAAGGTTGTGCATAAAGTGTACATTTCTGAAATTTTTCTTAAAATTTCAAAGTTTTCTTATTGTAATTGAATTGAAGAATAACAAATTTTGTATAATGTCACTTTGTAACGAATATAACTTTCAGTGGTATGAAAAGTTTGCAATCAATATGATTAAAGTCGGTCCAATTCCTAAACATATTGCTTTCATTTCCGATGGAAATCGTAGATATGCTCGTAATCGAGGTATAAGCTTCTATGAAGCGCATGTTATTTCATTTGAGAAAATATTGAATATGTTTGGGTGGTGTTTCCACATTGGCGTTAAAGAAGTAACAATATTTGTATTTAGCACTGAAAATTTCAAACGTCCGCAAATTGAAATAGAAGAGCTATTCTCATTGTTTAAAGTAAAACTTCAAGCTATATTTGATGATGCGGAAAACTTTATTGAGCGTGGAATACATATTAGAATTCTTGGAAATACGTCTATTTTGCCTCCAGATTTACAAAAACTTGCGAGCAAAATTATGTTAAAAACTGAACATAATACAAAACACACTTTAAATCTTGCTATTGGGTATTCATCTCACGAAGATATAACCAATTCGATTCAAACCATAATTGAAGGTGGTGATGAATTGGAAACTGATGATATTACAGAAGATCTTATCGATAACTGTTTGTACACACGAGACTCACCGGATCCAGATTTATTGATAAGGACCTCTGGAGAAACTAGAATCAGTCATTTTCTAATGTGGCAGGTAATTCTTATTTATCATTTCGCTGATTTATTTCTACCTTTTTTACATTTGATGTTTTTAAATTAAAGAATCTTTATGATGTTTTGTCAGATATCTACAACTATATTATTGTTCTTGAAAGCTTTATGGCCAAGTTTAACGTTTTGGAATTTTATTTATGGACTCCTCTATTACCAATTATCCGTAATCAAATTGGCAAGCTTTAAGAACACAAAGAACGCATATAAACGGATGGAAATATTACCCGAAAGAGTTCAAAAGTTTTTACGTCACGTTGATGAGAAACGTCGTTTACTTAATTTAGTTAGTGAAGACCTCAAAGATGAGCCCCATTCAGAATGGATAAAAAAAATGAAGAAATATTATAATTTTTAAATCTAAAAATTATCAAGTTTTATAAATGTAGGAGAAAACGGTAACTAGGAGTGTAAAAATGTTTGAAATAAAACACGATATTAACTTTTAACTGAACTTTGTTCATTTTGCGGTTCTTGTATTGTTTGCTGTTATCACTTGACTGGCGCTTAAAGCATCATCCTTTCTCCTTCATCCTTCGTTCTTTTTGCTTTTACCATCTACACATCTTGTCTGCATGATTATTCCTAGTTCAACTATATATGTCGTCATGTAGGCGTCTTATCTACAAGATTCATATTTGACTTAGACCTTTTCTTAGTGTTATGTTAAGTCATTATTCCTTTAACATCAGATCATTATGTAGGCATATTATCTACATGACTCATTTTTAGGACTTACTTGGAATCTTACCATGCATCTCTGTCCAGCTGTTTGAAGTTGAAATATGAATATTTTATTTTATTTGTATGTTTTTGAATTAATTAAAAAAAATTAATAAAATTGAAGAGTACTTTCGACTTCAATATGCAGAAGATAAAAGATATGGGCGTTTTGTAGTTATGTGAATTCATTCAAGCTACTTTGTTGAATGCCAAATGTGGACATTGAAGATTTGGTAAATCAAAAAATGCTTGATAACTTCTACCACAAATATAAGAGCGAATCCATTTAAGAAGAGATCAGGGCAACCTAGACTACTAAGCTTGAGTAGCAGCAAACGGTAGGATAAATTATCAAAAGCTTTACTGAAGTCAGTGGTAATGCAGTTCAAACTGTTACTCGCGAATAGAGTTTTTCAGCACTGAAATTTGAAGTTTGTTTGAATACAAATTGCAATTTTTAAAACTGTTTATATTGTTTAGAGTCAATTTAAGTATTTGTTTTTTAAATAAAAAGTTTAAAAACAACAAGGTTTATAACAGAAAAAACTTCACACTAAGAACATTTACTAGCATTGAATATTAATATTTTAAACTATTATATTTGGTTTGAAAAATATGAGATGCAATATGATTTAGAAATACAAAAACAATCACAAATTGAAGCAATGTATGAATCGGAAGCAAAACATAATTAAAATAATAAAATGGAATGATATGGAATTATATCTTGAAGATAAAATCACGGAGAATGTAGCACAACAGAAACGTTTAATTAATATACGTGAAACAGCAATTGAAAATTCCAATGATAAATTGAAAATATTAATAAATGAACAAGAAAATTCAAAACTAAAAATAAATAATAAGAAAAGAAATACTCTTATAAAAACAATGGAAATAAATCAAGTGATTTGAGTGCTGATAATAAAGTACCTGTAAATAATTGTGTCTTGAAGGATTCAAATACAGATTATCCAAGATTTGGTCGAAAGAAAATTGCATGGACTTAGTTTTATATAAATTTTATTTAATTCTTAAAGGTTTATATTTTCTTCAATTAAATACATTCATCATTTTTGGAATAAAACTATCTTTTATATCCATTATGGTGTTTCTTTAGTTATTCATGCCGCAATCTCTTAGTTTTATATACAATTTATTCTATTTTCATATGTATGTAGAAAATCGTCCATGAAACCATAAAATACTGGCAAGATAATTTTTGCGGTTGAAATTTTTAATACAAACTATAGGACCTTTCTTCACGTCAGGTTCGGATGTATAGCTTGGTTGGTTCGAAGAAAGCTGTTGATTGGAGTGTTTCTAAGTTTTTGTACAGGACTTATTTCTCATTAGTGGTAAGGTTCCTGTTCAGAAATGTATTACTTCTACAATCTAGTACATATATTGAAATAGATTACTTATTAGTATCCGCATATACAATAAGGACTTTCTTTCTTACGTATCGTAAGACACAAAAAAAACGAAGTACAACATATTTTAGACACTTTAATTACTATTTGTATTAGCTCATAACTCGAAGCAAAACAAATTGACTTTGATCACTTTCATAATTACCGACCGGCACATAATATTTCGTGTGTATATTCATAATTTATATAGACGCTATTCGTTATTGGTAAGTTTGCCTTATGTGACTTTTTATATCTACTTTTAGTTAATTGGCATTATTCCGTAAGACCGCTCTAAAATTCTTTTAAGAAAACTCAATTCAAATCAAGTAAACAAAATACTTTTTAAATTTCAAGTCCAAAATAAAAACATTAATCGCGTTTAAATTATTTTTATTATCAATTATTAGCTCGTGGCTCTAAAATTATCATAACTGCTTCACCTTTGACAACCTTATCAAAGAGTTTTTCGACAAGAACTAATTTTAAAATTATAAAAAATATAGTTATTTATTCTCCAAGCATTATGATTCAATACTGGATTCTCAGGCAATAAAAAACCTTTAAAAATACTGGGAAAAGATTAAAAAATGAGCAAAGCAAACCATAGTGGTGAATTCACATTTTCTCTATATCGGCCGGACCACTATGGAACTTTCCCGATAATGTCATCAAATATTCATTTCAGTTCTCCTATTATAAATGTACATTCCAAGTTTCATGAAAATGTGACTAGTATTGACCGAATTATTAGGGTGTTTTTATTTTGCATTCCCGTTTCCTTTTCAGTTGGCCTATCCAAAATGTATACACTAAGTTTTAAGAAAATTCGCCCATTATTGAGTGAATCCTTGAAGTTTCTCTATTTCAGGCCCCCACAACCCCCCCATCGAGGGGAGGCATTTTATCTTTTCAGTTTGCTCATCCTAAATGTACATTCCAAGTTTCATTAAAATCCGCCGGTTATTGACTGAATTATTAAGGTTCCTTTATATCACCCTCCCGCAACCCCCATCAAGGGGAGACGCATTCCATCTTTTCACTTGCCCTATCCAGAATGTACACACCAAGTTTAAAGAAAATCTGCCTATTATTGAGTGAATTATTGAAGTTTTTCTTTTTCAGCCCTCCACAACCCCCCACCGCGGGGAGACATATTTTATGTTTTCAGCTCATCCATTCCAAACGTACGTTCGAAGTTTCATTCAAATCCGACTATTATTGGCCGAATTAAGGAAGTTTCTATATTTCATTATTATTAGGGTTTTTTATTTCACCCTCCCGCAACCCCCACTGAGGGGAGACACATTCTATCTTCTCACCTGCCCTATCCAGAATGTACACACCAACTTTAAAGAAAATCTGCCAATTATTGAGTGAATTATTGAAGTTTTACTTTTTTAGCCCCCCACAACCCCCCACCGCAGGGGACATATTTTATTTTTTTGGCTGGTCCATCCCAAACGTACATTCGAAGTTTCATTAAAATCCGACTATTATTAACCGAATTAGGGAAGTTTCTATATTTCCCTCACAACATTTTTTTTAAAAAGTTTTGCGCATTAGTGTTGCCAGACGTAAATTCCGTTGAAAAGTTAATATGTTCTGGTTTCGAATATAGTACACAAACTGTGCAAATGTCATCAAAATTGGACCAGCAGTTTCGGTTTTACGACAAGTGCAAAAATAGACTATATTTGGACAAAATATATTTTTAGACAGTGTTGCCATAGTCAAATATGGCCCAAAAACTAATTAGATCTAAGTTAGGATCAAATACATGAACTGTGTAAATTTTATCGAAATTGGCCCAACAGTTTAGTCTGAACCGTGCGGACAAAATTTTGTCGTTTTTAGACAAAAAAAGTGTTACCAAACAGTGTTGCCATATATTAATTTCGCCCAAAATCTAACACCATCTGGCATTTGATGCAACACCAAAATGGTGAAAGTTTCATGGAAATCGGACCATCCATTCGGATTTTATTAACGATTTACAAAAGCGGACGGACGGACGGACATGGGTTAACTATTTTTGACGAAACGGATTTTGCACTTATTTTCATCTTCCTAGCCCTTCTAGATCAAAAGTTAGGTTTTCGCACGGTTATAGTACTTTCCTATAAACATTCGTTTATCGGGAAAGTAAAAAACATTTATGGCCAATTTTTCAGTGAACGTTTAAATTTAAGATTACTTAACCCAACTACCCCGATTAAATTCGAAGGTTAATCCGAATGCATTTTACAGTTCATTTTTATTTTTCATTTAACTAATCTGAAAATGGCAAGTTAGTGGGAATAATTTGCCTTTACTCACCATTGTCATAGAAAATTTCCTTCAACAGGTTGCCATTCTTGTTCCATTTTTAGAACAAATACGTTCTAAATAATAATTAATAAATAATAATAAAAAACCTTTGTTCCTAAAATTCTAATTTCAATGCATTAAAATTCGAAAAATTTTTGACATTTATTTTATCTTGCATTTGATTGGTTAACATAAAAATAAATCGTTTAAACTCTGCAAATCGGCGTATTAGTTTAAACTGAATTTTAATTGGGCTACATGGGTTAAGCTGGAATTGTAAAACCCAATATTTTTTAATTCCAAAATGAAACGTTCGTCAGAGTTTAAACGTTCACTGAAAAACTGGGTATTAGAAAGAAGCATTAAAAATTGTTAGATATTTTAGGTTTGTTTTAGATTTTGATTAGCCAAGAATTTGTTTGAAAACTGTTCAAAAATGTTTCTTATATCCAAAGCTATGCTCGTAGACCAGTGTTATATTCTAAAACAGCATTGGGGTGAGATTTGAGTTACAGTGTTGGGACTATTTGAAAGATTCAGATTCAAGTCGAAAAGGCCTAAAAAATGGCTTATCATATCACCCAAAAATGCTTGGAGGCTGGATTTCGAGAAAAAAACATCAAATTTATATAAAATTGGTGGTTTTTTCTCTAATTTGAACAAATTTTCGTAAAATTTATTAAAGCTTTGTGGTTTCTATGTTTTCATTATAAAATAAGCTACCAATTAAAATGTTTCCAAAAATTTTAACATACGGTAGAAAAGATATCAATCCCATTCAAACTTGAACTTGATTCTACGAAAATTTCATATTCCATGCCAATTTATTAAAACAGTAAAATATATGGCAATATTTAGTAAAACAGTTTCGATCGTGTCATGCTCACAAGAGACCATAAGACATGTCATGTAGGTTGTGACTTTTGTAAACTACAGGTTGTATTAAATTGGTCCATTTTGCAAACAACCATGTTACTGCAGTTGCTAAAATTACAACCTGTGATTGTAACGACGAAAATGAAGCAGAAGTTAAATTTCACATTTGTGAGTCTCCGATTCTTTAGGATTCAACAGGACCGAATTTTTCATTTGGCAACTAAGTCTGTAGCCTAGGGGCCCGCGCCACAGGAAAAGAACTGTTTAAAATTTTTAGTTTTGAATGCACTAAAATAACATTAACCGCATATTAGCATATCAATTTATAAAATAATATAACAAAAAAAATTTTCATTTAATGAATGATAGAAAGGACATTTTCAAGTACTTATCGATATTTTTCATCTAAAATATATTCTACTAAAATTTTTGACAAATTAGTCCAAAAATGACCGGAATATTCGCCAGATAGTAGAAAGTGCAACATTCGTTTGCCGCACCACAAGTTCAGCCTAGGGGTTTACAGATCCTAAACACAGTCCTTGGATTCAGATTTAAAGATGATTGAATTTTGTTGTTTTTGAACGTCCAGTCTAAAACTATAGTTGGTTGCAACTAGAGATGGACATTGAAATTTTAAATAAAACACATGCATTATTGAGAAAGTCGTGATATTTCAGTTTAACATGAAGATGTTACCATTAAAGATTAAATGCAATAAAAAGCATTTTAGGCAAAAACTTACTTACAGCGCAATAACACATCCGGTTTCAAATTATCGTTATTACTTGACCTTAGATTATTGTCGAAAATTTGTTGGAAATAAAATCAATTTTCAGAAAATAAAAAATTCGATTAAGAAATTGCATATTAAGTTATCAACTTTTAAAGTACTTCTAAAGCGCAATCGAAGCCGAAATAATTATTTCCAATATTAATTTAGAATTAGTTCGAAATTGTAGCTACTCAAATTAGGTTGTGCGTAAAGTCGATATTACAAAGTTTTCTTAATTGAATTGAAGAATGTCGCTTTTCAACGAATATAACTTTCAGTGGTATGAAAAGTTTGCAATGAATGTGATTAAAGTCGGTCCAATTCCCAAACATATAGCATTTATTTCCGATGGAAATCGTAGATATGCCCGTAATCAATGTATAAGCTTCTATGAAGCGCATGAAATTGGATTTGACAAAATAAGGGATATTTTTAAGTGGTGTTTCCATATTGACGTTAAAGAAGTAACAATATTTGCGTTTAGTACAGAAAATTTCAAACGTGCCCAAATTGAAATAGAAGAATTATTGATATTGTGTAAAACTAAACTTCAAGCAATATTAGACAATGAAAAACACTTATATGAATACGGAGTACGTGTTAGAATTCTTGGGACTATGTCAGTTTTGCCTCCAGATTTACAAAAACTTATTAGCAAAATTATGTTAATTACTGAACATAATACAAAACACACTTTAAATCTTGCTATTGGGTATTCATCTCACGAAGATATAACGAATTCGATTCAAACCATAGTTGAAGGTGGTGATGAATTGGAAACTGATGATATTACAGAAGATCTTATCGACAAATGTTTGTACACACGAGACTCACCGGATCCAGATTTATTGATAAGGACCTCTGGAGAAACTAGAGTCAGTCATTTTCTAATGTGGCAGGTAATTCTTATTTATCATTTCGCTGATTTTTTTGTTCCTTTTTTACATTTGATGTTTTAAAATTAAAGAATCTTTATGATGTTTTGTCAGATATCTTCAACTATATTATTGTTTTTGAAAGCTTTATGGCCAAGTTTAACGTTTTGGAATTTAATTTATGGACTCCTCTATTACCAATTATCCGCAATTAAATTGGCAATCTTTAAGAACAAACATAACGCATATAAACCGATGGAAATGTTACCCGAAAGAGTGCAAAAGTTTTTACGTCACGTTGATGAGAAACGTCGTTTACTTAATTTAGTTAGTGAAGACCTCAAAGATGAACCCCATTCAGAATGGATAAAAAAAATTAAGAAATATTATAATGTTTAAATCTAAACATGATCATGTTTTATAAATGTAGGAGAAAACGGTAACTAGGAGTGTAAAAAAGTTTGAAATAAAACACGATATTAACTTTTAACTGAACTTTGTTTATTTTGTGGTTCTTGTATTGTTCGCGGTTTTCACTCGACTGCCGCTTAAAGCATCATCCTTTTTCGTCCAGCCTTCGTTCTTCTTTCTTTTATCATGCAATTTCGACAATAACTAATTTTAAAATCATAAAAAATATATTTATTTACTCTCGAAGCTTTATCGCAAGCAGAAATTAGTCAGTGTTATAGTCAAAATTCCGAAACTTTGAGGTAATTCCCTGTCTTAAATTTTATGACATTAGTCGAAAATACATCGCTTTTGCGTTGAATTTTTGTAAGTGGTGACGAATTCGACCTAAAATCGAAGTAAAAATAGGGAATGTTAGGTTAATTTTATTTTAAAGTTCTAAACCAAAAACGTAAATCTTACGTGACGTTATGTTTCCTTAAATTCTACCACAGAGTACATTGTGATTCTACCGAATTATTGAATTATAAAAGTATTTGTGAATTTTGTTTTAAAACGTAGATTTATAAAATGGTATTACATTTTTTTAAAAAGAGTTTTATAGGAATATTTTTGAAGTCCTTATTATATAAACAATGTATGCAAAAAAAAATCGTTCGTGTAGTTTTCCAATTTGCTTCGAAAAATAACATTGCCCCTGCGAATAAGGACCGCAAGGAAAAATAATACATTTCTTTCAAAGTAATTATGGCTTTTTCACGAACTCTCGTTTACCTATATTAGCAAAAATGCCTCTATAATACATTTATACCATATGGCATATTTACAGGTTGTTATGCCCTATGGTAGGTACTATATTAGTTTTGTCACTCCATTTGTAACACATCGAAATAATCGTCGTAGAAAGGTTTCAAGGGTATGGTCGTGTCAGGAATCAAAAGTTATATCGATTTATGCATATCCGTCCGTCCGTCCGTCCGTATACAAAATAACTCAAAAACGCGCATCAAAATAAATTGACTGTGGCCACTTTCATAACTACCGACCGGCACATAATATTTCGTGTGGATATTCATAATTTATATAGACGCTATTCGTTATTGGTAAGTTTACCTTATGTGACTTTTTATATCTACTTTTAGTTAATTGGCATTATTCCGTAAGACCGCTCTAAAATTCTTCTAAGAAAACTCAATTCAAATCAACTAAACAAAATACTTTTTAAATTTCAAGTCCAAAATAAAAATATTAATCGCGTTTAAATTATTTTTATTATCAATTATTAGCTCCTGACTCTAAAATTATCATAACTGCTTCACCTTTGACAACCTTATCAAAGAGTTTTTTGACAAGAACTAATTTTAAAATTATGAAAAAATATATTTATTTATTCTCCAAGCATTATGATTCAATACTGGATTCTCAGGCAATAAAAAACCTTTAAAAATACTGGGAAAAGATTAAAAAAACACTTATGGCCAGTTTTTCAGTGAACGTTTTAATTTAAGATTACTTAACCCAACTACCCCGATTAAATTCGTAGGTTAATCCGAATGCATTTTACAGTTCATTTTTATTTTTCATTTAACTAATCCGAAAATGGCAAGTTATTGTGAATAATTTGCCTTTACTCACCATTGTCATAGAAAATTTCCTTCAACAGGTTGCCATTCCTGTTCCATTTTTAGAACAAATACGTTCTAAATAATAATTAATAAATAATAATAAAAAACCTTTGTTCCTAAAATTCTAATTTCAATGCATTAAAATTCGAAAAAATTTTAACATTTATTTTATCTTGCATTTGATTGGTTAACCGAAAAATAAATCGTTTAAACTCTGCAAATCGGCGGATTAGTTTAAACTGAATTTTAATTGGGCTACATGGGTTAAGCTGGAATTGTAAAACCCAACATTTTTTAATCCCAAAATGAAACGTTCGTCAGAGTTTAAACGTTCATTGAAAAACTGGGTATTAGAAAGAAGCATTAAAAATTGTTAAATATAAGTATTTTAGGTTTGTTTTAGATTTTGATTAGCCAAGAATTTGTTTGAAAACTGTTCAAAAATGTTTCTTATAACCAAAGTTATGCTCGTAGACCAGTGTTATATTCTAAAACAGCATTGGGGTGAGATTTGAGTTACAGTGTTGGGACTATTTGAAAGATTCAGATTCAAGTCGAAAAGGCCTAAAAAAATGTCTTATCATATCACCCAAAAACTCTTGGAGGCTGGGTTTCGAGAAAAAAACCATCAACTTTATATGAAATTGCTGGTTTTTTTCTCTAATTTGAACAAATTTTCATAAAATTTATTAAATCTTTTTGATTTCTATGTTTTCATTATAAAATAAGCTACCAATTAAAATGTTTCCAAAAATTTTAACATACGGTAGAAAAGATATCAATCCCATTCAAACTTGAACTTGATTCTACGAAAATTTCATATTCCATGCCAATTTATTAAAACAGTAAAATATATGGCAATATTTAGTAAAACAGTTTCGATCGTGTCATGCTCACAAGAGACCATAAGACATGTCATGTAGGTTGTGACTTTTGTAAACTACAGGTTGTATTAAATTGGTCCATTTTGCAAACAACCATGTTACTGCAGTTGCTAAAATTACAACCTGTGATTGTAACGACGAAAATGAAGCAGAAGTTAAATTTCACATTTGTGAGTCTCCGATTCTTTAGGATTCAACAGGACCGAATTTTTCATTTGGCAACTTAGTCTGCAGCCTAGGGGCCCGCACCACAGGAAAAGAACTGTTTAAAATTTTTAGTTTTGAATGCACTAAAATAACATTAACCGCAAATTAGCATATCAATTTATAAAATAATATAACAAAAAAAATTTTCATTTAATGAATGATAGAAAGGACATTTTTAAGTACTTATCGATATTTTTCATCTAAAATATATTCTACTAAAATTTTTGACAAATTAGTCCAAAAATGACCGGAATATTCGCCAGATAGTAGAAAGTGCAACATTCGTTTGCCGCACCACAAGTTCAGCCTAGGGGTTTACAGATCCTAAACACAGTCCTTGGATTCAGATTTAAAGATGATTGAATTTTGTTGTTTTTGAACGTCCAGTCTAAAACTATAGTTGGTTGCAACTAGAGATGGACATTGAAATTTTAAATAAAACACATGCATTATTGAGAAAGTCGTGATATTTCAGTTTAACATGAAGATGTTACCATTAAAGATTAAATGCAATAAAAAGCATTTTAGGCAAAAACTTACTTACAGCGCAATAACACATCCGGTTTCAAATTATCGTTATTACTTGACCTTAGATTATTGTCGAAAATTTGTTGGAAATAAAATCAATTTTCAGAAAATAAAAAATTCGATTAAGAAATTGCATATTAAGTTATCAACTTTTAAAGTACTTCTAAAGCGCAATCGAAGCCGAAATAATTATTTCCAATATTAATTTAGAATTAGTTCGAAATTGTAGCTACTCAAATTAGGTTGTGCGTAAAGTCGATATTACAAAGTTTTCTTAATTGAATTGAAGAATGTCGCTTTTCAACGAATATAACTTTCAGTGGTATGAAAAGTTTGCAATGAATGTGATTAAAGTCGGTCCAATTCCCAAACATATAGCATTTATTTCCGATGGAAATCGTAGATATGCCCGTAATCAATGTATAAGCTTCTATGAAGCGCATGAAATTGGATTTGACAAAATAAGGGATATTTTTAAGTGGTGTTTCCATATTGACGTTAAAGAAGTAACAATATTTGCGTTTAGTACAGAAAATTTCAAACGTGCCCAAATTGAAATAGAAGAATTATTGATATTGTGTAAAACTAAACTTCAAGCAATATTAGACAATGAAAAACACTTATATGAATACGGAGTACGTGTTAGAATTCTTGGGACTATGTCAGTTTTGCCTCCAGATTTACAAAAACTTATTAGCAAAATTATGTTAATTACTGAACATAATACAAAACACACTTTAAATCTTGCTATTGGGTATTCATCTCACGAAGATATAACGAATTCGATTCAAACCATAGTTGAAGGTGGTGATGAATTGGAAACTGATGATATTACAGAAGATCTTATCGACAAATGTTTGTACACACGAGACTCACCGGATCCAGATTTATTGATAAGGACCTCTGGAGAAACTAGAGTCAGTCATTTTCTAATGTGGCAGGTAATTCTTATTTATCATTTCGCTGATTTTTTTGTTCCTTTTTTACATTTGATGTTTTAAAATTAAAGAATCTTTATGATGTTTTGTCAGATATCTTCAACTATATTATTGTTTTTGAAAGCTTTATGGCCAAGTTTAACGTTTTGGAATTTAATTTATGGACTCCTCTATTACCAATTATCCGCAATTAAATTGGCAATCTTTAAGAACAAACATAACGCATATAAACCGATGGAAATGTTACCCGAAAGAGTGCAAAAGTTTTTACGTCACGTTGATGAGAAACGTCGTTTACTTAATTTAGTTAGTGAAGACCTCAAAGATGAACCCCATTCAGAATGGATAAAAAAAATTAAGAAATATTATAATGTTTAAATCTAAACATGATCATGTTTTATAAATGTAGGAGAAAACGGTAACTAGGAGTGTAAAAAAGTTTGAAATAAAACACGATATTAACTTTTAACTGAACTTTGTTTATTTTGTGGTTCTTGTATTGTTCGCGGTTTTCACTCGACTGCCGCTTAAAGCATCATCCTTTTTCGTCCAGCCTTCGTTCTTCTTTCTTTTACCATGCAATTTCGACAATAACTAATTTTAAAATCATAAAAAATATATTTATTTACTCTCGAAGCTTTATCGCAAGCAGAAATTAGTCAGTGTTATAGTCAAAATTCCGAAACTTTGAGGTAATTCCCTGTCTTAAATTTTATGACATTAGTCGAAAATACATCGCTTTTGCGTTGAATTTTTGTAAGTGGTGACGAATTCGACCTAAAATCGAAGTAAAAATAGGGAATGTTAGGTTAATTTTATTTTAAAGTTCTAAACCAAAAACGTAAATCTTACGTGACGTTATGTTTCCTTAAATCTGTGGTAGAATTTAAGGAAACATACATTGTGATTCTACCGAATTATTGAATTATAAAAGTATTTGTGAATTTTGTTTTAAAACGTAGATTTATAAAATGGTATTACATTTTTTTAAAAAGAGTTTTATAGGAATATTTTTGAAGTCCTTATTATATAAACAATGTATGCAAAAAAAAATCGTTCGTGTAGTTTTCCAATTTGCTTCGAAAAATAACATTGCCCCTGCGAATAAGGACCGCAAGGAAAAATAATACATTTCTTTCAAAGTAATTATGGCTTTTTCACGAACTCTCGTTTACCTATATTAGCAAAAATGCCTCTATAATACATTTATACCATATGGCATATTTACAGGTTGTTATGCCCTATGGTAGGTACTATATTAGTTTTGTCACTCCATTTGTAACACATCGAAATAATCGTCGTAGAAAGGTTTCAAGGGTATGGTCGTGTCAGGAATCAAAAGTTATATCGATTTATGCATATCCGTCCGTCCGTCCGTCCGTATACAAAATAACTCAAAAACGCGCATCAAAATAAATTGACTGTGGCCACTTTCATAACTACCGACCGGCACATAATATTTCGTGTGGATATTCATAATTTATATAGACGCTATTCGTTATTGGTAAGTTTACCTTATGTGACTTTTTATATCTACTTTTAGTTAATTGGCATTATTCCGTAAGACCGCTCTAAAATTCTTCTAAGAAAACTCAATTCAAATCAACTAAACAAAATACTTTTTAAATTTCAAGTCCAAAATAAAAATATTAATCGCGTTTAAATTATTTTTATTATCAATTATTAGCTCCTGACTCTAAAATTATCATAACTGCTTCACCTTTGACAACCTTATCAAAGAGTTTTTTGACAAGAACTAATTTTAAAATTATGAAAAAATATATTTATTTATTCTCCAAGCATTATGATTCAATACTGGATTCTCAGGCAATAAAAAACCTTTAAAAATACTGGGAAAAGATTAAAAAAACACTTATGGCCAGTTTTTCAGTGAACGTTTTAATTTAAGATTACTTAACCCAACTACCCCGATTAAATTCGTAGGTTAATCCGAATGCATTTTACAGTTCATTTTTATTTTTCATTTAACTAATCCGAAAATGGCAAGTTATTGTGAATAATTTGCCTTTACTCACCATTGTCATAGAAAATTTCCTTCAACAGGTTGCCATTCCTGTTCCATTTTTAGAACAAATACGTTCTAAATAATAATTAATAAATAATAATAAAAAACCTTTGTTCCTAAAATTCTAATTTCAATGCATTAAAATTCGAAAAAATTTTAACATTTATTTTATCTTGCATTTGATTGGTTAACCGAAAAATAAATCGTTTAAACTCTGCAAATCGGCGGATTAGTTTAAACTGAATTTTAATTGGGCTACATGGGTTAAGCTGGAATTGTAAAACCCAACATTTTTTAATCCCAAAATGAAACGTTCGTCAGAGTTTAAACGTTCATTGAAAAACTGGGTATTAGAAAGAAGCATTAAAAATTGTTAAATATAAGTATTTTAGGTTTGTTTTAGATTTTGATTAGCCAAGAATTTGTTTGAAAACTGTTCAAAAATGTTTCTTATAACCAAAGTTATGCTCGTAGACCAGTGTTATATTCTAAAACAGCATTGGGGTGAGATTTGAGTTACAGTGTTGGGACTATTTGAAAGATTCAGATTCAAGTCGAAAAGGCCTAAAAAAATGTCTTATCATATCACCCAAAAACTCTTGGAGGCTGGGTTTCGAGAAAAAAACCATCAACTTTATATGAAATTGCTGGTTTTTTTCTCTAATTTGAACAAATTTTCATAAAATTTATTAAATCGTTTTGATTTCTATGTTTTCATTATAAAATAAGCTACCAATTAAAATGTTTCCAAAAATTTTAACATACGGTAGAAAAGATATCAATCCCATTCAAACTTGAACTTGATTCTACGAAAATTTCATATTCCATGCCAATTTATTAAAACAGTAAAATATATGGCAATATTTAGTAAAACAGTTTCGATCGTGTCATGCTCACAAGAGACCATAAGACATGTCATGTAGGTTGTGACTTTTGTAAACTACAGGTTGTATTAAATTGGTCCATTTTGCAAACAACCATGTTACTGCAGTTGCTAAAATTACAACCTGTGATTGTAACGACGAAAATGAAGCAGAAGTTAAATTTCACATTTGTGAGTCTCCGATTCTTTAGGATTCAACAGGACCGAATTTTTCATTTGGCAACTTAGTCTGCAGCCTAGGGGCCCGCACCACAGGAAAAGAACTGTTTAAAATTTTTAGTTTTGAATGCACTAAAATAACATTAACCGCAAATTAGCATATCAATTTATAAAATAATATAACAAAAAAAATTTTCATTTAATGAATGATAGAAAGGACATTTTCAAGTACTTATCGATATTTTTCATCTAAAATATATTCTACTAAAATTTTTGACAAATTAGTCCAAAAATGACCGGAATATTCGCCAGATAGTAGAAAGTGCAACATTCGTTTGCCGCACCACAAGTTCAGCCTAGGGGTTTACAGATCCTAAACACAGTCCTTGGATTCAGATTTAAAGATGATTGAATTTTGTTGTTTTTGAACGTCCAGTCTAAAACTATAGTTGGTTGCAACTAGAGATGGAAATTGAAATTTTAAATAAAACACATGCATTATTGAGAAAGTCCTGATATTTCAATTTAACATGAAGATGTTACCAATAAACATTATGGTAAATGCAATAAAAAGCTTTTTAGGCAAAAACCTAGTTAAAGCGCAATAACACATCCGGTTTCAAATTATGGCTTCAACTTGACCTTAGATTATTGTCTAAAATTTTGTGGAAATAAGATCAATTTTCAGAAAATAAAAAATTCGATTAAGAAATTGCATATTACGTTATCAACTTTTAAAGTACTGTGACGTGCTACTCTTTCGGTTCGATGTTATTGAAATGATAACACTTTTTATTTATGTGAATTTAGTGTATAAAGTTTATTTATAATTATTTCTGCGTTACAATTAGTCTTAAAAATATTTGTCTTTTAATAATTTAATTATTACAATTAATTTATCACAGTTTATAAAAATACACCACAATCACTATCTTTAATAATTGATCACAAATCGCCCTTGTAATCGCTTCCACAAATTAATCACGTTTCCAATCTCTGTTTTGTATAATCTCTGACGAAGCTTTAGACTTCAACTGATGATGTTTCGACGGTGTTTTGCCCTTATATACCTATCGGTCTAAGTTCCAGAAGTTTCATCGAAACGTATCGAAATTATTTAATTGATAAGCTTCTCCATTTCTTCATCGAAATGTGTTAGAAAGCTTTTTCTTGGCGTTTCTAAAAAGCTCTTGTATTCAACACACAAAAAATTCTTCTCGAAAGCTCTAATCATTGTGAATCATTGTTTTGGTTCGTGTAAACAATTTAATTTTGGAGCTTTCTGGAAAAGATCGTCTGTATGCGTTTTAATCATTGTTCTGTGGTATGGTGTTTTTTTCTTGTTTCTTAGAATACTTGATGATTTTAATGAGTCACCCAATATTCTAACTGAAATATAGTGCACTACCCCCTCCTTAAATCTCTTCGTCCCGAACAGAATCTTTTGGACTTGTGCCGCGATTCTTCGCTAACTGATTTGAATGAATCACCTTCATTTTTGCTTTTGATGATTTTCGCTTTCGCCATACCACGTCCAAAGAGTTCATCTCGTTGGAGCAGTCACTATCTTTTAATTCGTTGTTTGCAGGTTCCTCAAATACTTTGTCCACCGGAACCCGTATATGCTGTCCAGATGATCTTTCCGGTGGAGTTTGTCTGGTGCTATCCTGTTCAATCGTGTCTTGCACCAGTTCAGCGTCAACGTATTGCCCCATTGCAGTTTCAGTTTCCTATTGATGTCCTACAATTTTTGTGCAGGTGTCACAATTCCTGCACCAGCTTTTGACATCAGCTCACCAGTGTACCCAATAGAATCGTTCTCGCACCTTCGCTAATGTTCTGTTGACTCCCAAATGTCCCCCTGAAGTTCCAGCATGTACTTCACCAAGTACTTCATGTACTTTGGACTTAGGCACGATCAACTGCATTAGTTTGGCTTTCCCATCAGGAGAATCCCATTTTCTCCTCAGAACGCCATTTTCTATCTGTATCGAGTCCCACTGAGCCCAATAACTTTTTCTCGTATCACTGCGTATTACAATATCGCTCCATTTTGGACGCTGACCCCTTTTCTTCCATTTAAGGATTGGTCCAACATCTTCATCCTTTAGCTGCACGTTTCGGATGCTCGACATGTCGTCGCCTCCAATCCTTAATGTACGGATAGCTACTATCTTGTTCACATTCCTGCAGTTCTCATTTGTTTCTCCAAAAGCCCCTTCAGTACCTACGACACTGGATTTGCTCCTTGTCGTTTTGTCCTTACTTTTAGACAACTCCGTAACTCTAGTTGTCACTCCAATGTCGTTCGTCCGTTTCACTTTTACAACAGTATTCGCCTCTGACGTAACTTTTTGGTCTCGTAGATTTGATTTGGTGTCACTGGAATCTGCTTCCTCCAACGTTAGCGGGAACTCAATATTTCCACATCGCAATAACCTATCTTCAATGCTTACACTCACTCCATTCTGCTTCATGAAGTCCAGGCCCATGATACAATCGTCCATTATATCAGTCACCAAAAACGTATGTCGAAACACATACTCATCTAGCCCCAATGCTAGAATCACTTCACCCAGAATCGGAGATGATTCCCCTGTAACCGTTTGAAGAACACTGTTACTGCTTCTGCTCATGTGTTTCCTACTAATGAGCTTCCTGTTCACGATGGATCTACTTGCACCAGTATCTACGATGATCCTGCATCGATGACCAGCAATTACTCCTTGCGTCGTTAATCTGTCGTTACTCTGTTGTAGGAGAGAGACTGATATCATAATCGGTGCTTTTGTCTGGTTGGGGCACTGCCGCTCTAAATGTCCTTCCTTACCGCAGCCCCAGCATTTCAGTCTTCTTTTAGTATCGTTCAATTCCAATTCCTGGATAGCTTGCTGCACATCCGCCTTTATCTTTTCGGTTAGTTGGTCTATCGTTAGCTCTGTTGAGTCTTCATCAATCATAGCAGCTCGTACCATTGGAACCGCCCTTGTTGCTCTCTTTGCAGCTTCCAATGTCAACGCTACAGCCAACACATCGTGCAACATGCGCTTTCCACTAATCCGGACCTTGAACTGAATGTCTGCATCCCGAATGGCATTGGTGAATCTTTCTACAGCCAAGTCATTCTGCAGCTCCAGGGGATAATCGGGGTATGACAAGTATACCAACCGCTCAACATCTGCTGACAACTCCTGAAGTGTCTCTCCAAATTCTTGCATTCTGTTGACGAGCTCCATTCGGTATACGTCCTTCATGTGGTTATCCCCATATCGAATGTCCAATTGTGTTACAATGTAATTGTAATTTTTCTCATTTTCTGGTGAGATTGTCCGCAATAAATCGGCTGCATTACCCCGTAGAGCCAGAATTAATGCTGTGGCTTTTTCTTTATCGGACCAGCCGTTCGCACCAGCAGCCGCTTCAAACTGTCGTTTGTATACTGGCCATGAAATTTTCCGTCAAATATTGGTGGCTTCATCCTTTTACCTGATGACTTAATATTTGGTTTATTTTCTTTGATATCAGCCATTTTTGCTTCGAGTTCTGCCACTTTTTCTTGAACGTTGCTGACTTCGGTAGATATTCTTTCTTCCAATTTATGCTCAAGTTTGTTTACTTCCGTACGAACTGCAGAGACTTCTGTACTTATTTTAGTTTCAAGGTTCGCAACACTGGATTCCACCTGAGTTTTTAATTCGCCCATGCTGGATTCCATCTTATTCTGCATGTCAGATACACTTGCAATCTTACTTTCTAGACTTGCAGAAGTCGAATCTATTTTACTTTGTAAACTTGAAGCAGTTGATTTTAATTCGCCTTGTAAATTGGAAGCATTTTATTTTATTTCTTTTTGTAGACTAGAAGCATTTGTTTTCATTTCTTCTTGTAAACTACAAGCGGTTGATTTTAATTCGCCTTGTAGGCTAGTCTGAAGACCGATCATCATGGTCATAAGCGTCTTTAAATCGTCTTGAACACTTGCTGTTGTTTTAGCCGCGTCTTCGTTGGTAATTTCTTCTTGTTTTCCCTTTTCGTTGCTGATTTCTTCTTGTTTTTCCTCTTTCAGAATTTCACTAAAGTCGAATGTGCTAATGTCTAGTTCTCTTATTGCACATTCAGCGATTACTCTTTTCTTCTTTTCTGTTTTAGTTCCCGTGGAAACTGACTTCCACACACGCAGAACTGTGGATAGTTCTGATGTACTCAAGCTGTCTAATAATTTACTTTCCATTGTTCAAATATTTCTAATTGTTCACGAAATTCTATTGTTCTATCGAAACTTCTCGCACAGTATCTAAATACTATGAAATTTCCTAGTATAATCTTAATTTCTACGAAATTTCTCGTACAATCGAAATTTTCACACGATACACGACGTATAACCTCAAATTTCGCACAATCGAAATTTTTATACAACTCATACAAAAGTACACAAAATTTCTTGTACGCCCCTGAAATTTCTCACACCGTGAAATTATTATACTCTCAAATTTCTTAATAACGAATTTCTTCGAAATTTTCCCACAGAAATCTCTAGTTTAATTTCGAATTTTCTTGCAGAAAATTTTTAGCACAATTGTCTTTTCCGCACTGATTCACAATAAATAATTTCACTTCTGACACCAATGTGACGTGCTACCTGTTTCGGTTCGATGTTATTGAAATGATAACACTTTTTATTTATGTGAATTTAGTGTATAAAGTTTATTTATAATTATTTCTGCGTTACAATTAGTCTTAAAAATATTTGTCTTTTAATAATTTAATTATTACAATTAATTTATCACAGTTTATAAAAATACACCACAATCACTATCTTTAATAATTGATCACAAATCGCCCTTGTAATCGCTCCCACAAATTAATCACGTTTCCAATCTCTGTTTTGTATAATCTCTGACGAAGCTTTACCCTGGAGGCAATCTCGACGGACGCGACGGACGCAATGAACGCGTGAATTGTCAAAAACGTTAGTGACGGTATAAATATTTTTGTGTAGGCAAACTCGACGCCGTCGATGAAATTTGTAATTTTTATTATTATTTGATATAAACTTAGTGTTATAAATTAAAATAGTTTTTTAAGTAGTGCAAATTAATAAAAAAAACTAAAATACCGTTTTTAAATGGAATTTTCACAAAGTAATTCCCACACAAAAATTTTAAAATGACATTTGAACGCGTCCGTCACGTAAATGTTGAACACGAATCAACTTTACAACGTCTTAACCGTCGCGTCCGTCACGTCTACGTCGAGATTGCCACCTCCCATACATTTCATATGAAATTAACTTTTATTTGACACTTCACGCGTCCGTCGCGTTCATTGCGTCGTTCGCGTCCGTCGAGATTGCCTCCAGGGTTAGATTTCAACTGATGATGTTTCGACGCTGTTTTGCCTTATATACCTATCGGTCCAAGTTCCAGATGTTTCATCGAAACGTATCGAAATTATTTAATTGAGAAGCTTCTCCATTTCTTCATCGAAATGTGTTAGAAAGCTTTTTCTTGGCGTTTCTAGAAAGCTCTTGTATTCAACACACAAAGAATTCTTCTCGAAAGCTCTAATCATTGTGAATCATTGTTTTGGTTCGTGTAAACAATTTAATTTTGGAGCTTTCTGGAAAAGATCGTCTGTATGCGTTTTAATCATTGTTTTGTGGTATGGTGTTTTTTTCTTGCTTCTTAGAATACTTGATGATTTTAATGCATCACCCAATATTCTAACTGAAATATAGTGCAGTACTTCTAAAGCACAATCGAAACCGAAATTAATATTTGCAATTTAATATTTAGAATTAGTTCGAAATTCTAGCTACTCAAATAAGGTTGTGCATAAATCGGATGATTCTAAATTTTCTATTAATTCACAGACTTTCTTGATTTGTATTGAATAATAACCAATTTTGTATAATGTCGGTTTTCAAAGAATATAACTATCAGTGGTATGAAAAGTTTGCAATGAATGTGATTAAAGTCGGTCCAATTCCCAAACATGTTGCATTTATTTCGGATGGAAATCGCAGATATGGCCGTAATCGAGGTATAAGCTTCTATAAAGCGCATGAAATTGGATTTGAAAAAATAAGGGATATTTTTGATTGGTCCTTCCATATTGGCGTTAAAGAAGTAACAATTTTTGGATTTAGTATAGAAAATTTCAAACGTTCGCTATTTGACATAGAAGAATTAATGAAATTGTGTAAAGTTGAACTTCAAGGTATATTAGATGATGCGGAACACTTTATGGAGCGTGGAATTCGTATTAGAATTCTTGGAACTATGTCAGTTTTTCCTCCAGATTTGCAAAAACTTATGAGCAAAATTATGTTAAAAACTGAACATAATACAAAATACACTTTAAATCTTGCTATAGGGTATTCATCTCACGAAGATATAACGAATTCGATTCAAACCATAATCGAAGGTGATGATGAATTGGAAACAGATGATATTACAGAAGATCTTATCGGGAAATGTTTGTACACACGAGACTCACCGGATCCAGATTTATTGATAAGGACCTCTGGAGAAACTAGAGTCAGTCATTTTCTAATGTGGCAGGTAATTCCTATTTATCATTTTGCTGATTTATTTGTTTCTTTTTTACATTTGATGTTTTAAAATTAAAGAATCTTTATGATTTTTTGTCAGATATCTTCAACTATATTGTTGTTCTTCAAGCCTTTATGGCCAAGTTTAACGTTTTGGAATTTTATTTATGTGCTGCTATATTACCAATTATCCGCAATTAAATTGGCAATCTTTAAGAACGCATATAAACCGATGGAAATGTTACCCGAAAGAATTCAAAAGTTTTTACGTCACGTTGATGAGAAACGTCGTTTACTTAATTTAGCTAGTGAAGACCTCAAAGAAGAGCCCTATTCAGAATGGATACCAAAAATTAAGAAATATTATAATTTTTAAATGTAAAAATTATCAAGTTTTATAAATAAATTTTAATGAGGTTTGTTGTATATTTTGAATTAATTTAATAAAATTGAATAATATTTTTGTAGTATACAATGAAAGTTCAATGTAATAGTAATTGTCAACATCTTATCCTTACAATTTTTTTTTATGGATTCACTAAATAAAACCATTGATGGGGAAATTTTAGTATTTTGACGACAAAATGGATGTTTTTAGGGTAAAGTGCCTGTGAAACCCTAGCTTTTTTTCTAGAAGGCGTAAAAGATGAAAATGGGTGCAAGATCCGTTACATCAAAAATAATTAACTTCATGTCCGTCCGCCCGCTTCTTTAAATCGATAATAAAATCTAATCGATTGGTCTGATTTTCATGAAATTTTCACAGTTTGTAGGCTACACCCAATGATAGATGATATTAACTTTTGGGCAAAATGTATGTGAGGCAACTAGATTTAGAAACCAATTGTGTTCCGAATTCAATTCTGGCAGTTTAGGTGTTTCAGCTTATTTAAAATCGATTGAATTTTTCGTCAGAATTTGACTATGTTAAAACTTCTTTTTTATGCCGAATTTCATTTAAAGCAGGTTTAGTAAATTTTGCACTGAATTATGATGGAGAGAGAATGGATAGGGGATCAAAGGAGTGAATTGGGGCAATGGGAAAGTGGGAAGAAGGAAGGCATGTCAACAAAACAAGGAAAAGATTTTGTAATATCATTTTAATATTTTGTGTGCTTTTAAGCAAAATGTTCAAATTTATTCTGCGTAAATATAGACAAATAAGTCTTGGTATTGCTCAGAAAAAGAGCTTGAAATAGTCTAGACTTAGTGAATATATACGGATGTATGTAAAGCATATATGCCTGTTGACAAGAAAAGAACCTTTTCGATGAGAATTGATGAAAACTGGAAAACTTTTAATGGACTGCTCATTGTTAGTAATAGACGTGTTCTAAAATGTGAAAAATTTGTATAAGCAACATAAATACGACAAATTTCTTGAAAATTTCGAGAATTTTATAAAGAAAACCTAGATACCTTTGAAATTTACCTTTTTGGTCGAGGTTTTACACCATAATTTTCATCTGAAATTTTAATTTTGATACAATGTAGTATACTCGATGAATATGAAAAAAAACACCAACTTCTTATTATTTAATTCAAAACTTTGTAATTTATTTTACTTCTATAATCGAATATAAATAATTTGCACAACGACTGTAAAGGAGCTGTTATTTGTGAAGATTCTAGAATATCACTAAAGTTTGTTATTAGTATAATGAGGAAGTGTGTTTTACCATTTAAAATTGTCTTGATCCTTTTAAAAGTTCAAGAATTAAAGTTTCTCTACAAAGCTGTAATTTTGTTGTTGGTGCCATTCAAGGAAAGGTAAATTCAAACTATACCTTACAATTTGCTATTGCAATAGAACTTTGAAATTTGATCAGCGAAAGTACGTGACTGAATGTTCCATTTTGTAAAAGTGAGTATGCTATATTCATATTGATTAAAAATTTTGGATTTCAATACTTTTGTTATCAAATAATGTATCCAAATAAATATATTAAAAGAGTGGAAAAGCAGAGCGTCTAACAAGAACATTTCGCAAAGTATCATCCTTTAAAAACGTATAATAAAAAAAATCATACCAAATAAAATTTTAACAGATCTATAGAATAATTGCATTATATTTTCCGATTCGCAAGAGTGCCCTTTCAAATGCCAGAGGAACTATTCGTCGCGAACCCATGTTTCTGAAGCGAACTTCTTGAATGAAATATCCAAAGAAATCAATTATATTTTTTGCAAACTTTTAAGAATTTATAAATTTTATACGACTTTTTTTAAAAATAATAAAGCATTGACATACTTCGCTAGAAATCTGTGAATCAAAATTTTTATTTTTAATATCACAAAAGAGAAGTTGTAATCTTCTTAGCTGAAATAAAAAAGAAAATATTTTCAGAAAAATTTTCTTTTTCATGGCATTCCCTTCTAGAACAACGAAATTGTCATTAAATTTAATATGAGCTCGCCTTTTTGTATGGAAATTTTCCAATATTTATTTAATCAATAATAAAGAATATTTTTTGGGGAATTTTAAACATGAAACTGAAGATACATAAAAATAAAATATTTTAATATTGAAAAAAATTTTTAATAAAAATTTGGTATTCGATAAATTTCTATATTCGTGTCGATAAAAACAAAATATTTTCAATTTTATATTCTAGAAATTATCGTTTATATCGCAATTTAAAAAATCAATTTCCTTTTAAAATGGTGTCCTCTTAATGCTTTATTTTGCAATTATATAAAATTGCTATTGTTAAAAAATACAAATTTTTATTACTACTTGGACACATCATAAATATTTCATAATTAAATCTTGCAGTTTCTGCTCAGGCTCGGCTCAATCCTAATAAACACTAATTTTATTTTAGGCCTAAGTTATACGACGATCATTGTAATAACGAAAATAATTTTAGAATGGAAAATTAACGTATTACAAAGGTTATTTCTTTAAAAAAAATAATGCAAAACATGGGAAAAAGTTTAGTAAATAGATTTTAAATAAAAAATCTTAGGAAGGGAAGAAATAATCTAATTGGATTTGATGAAAAAAACCATTATACGACTTAGCTATGAACGAAAATCTGACTGAAAGTTTCTCTGACATTCGTAAAAGAGGTATAACCAACTTTCATTGAAAATCAAAGAAAAACGCTCGGTTTACACTAGTTCCACAATTTCCTTCATTACAATGATCGTCGTATAACTTAGGCCTTACACAAATATTTTTACCATATTATAAATTATTTCGATTAGAATATTGCACTATATTTTCAATCTTGATGACTACTCAACGGCCTTACAACTATTAAAATCAGGAAACATAAACAATTACACCTTTACTCCAAAGGAGAATCGCTCATGGTGTTATGTAATTCGCGGTATAGACAGGAGCTATAATGCCAATGATGTATCAATAGCACTTGCTGGCCTAAAGCTAAATATCAATTTTCAAAAAATTGACATTTTAAAAACTAGGCAAAAAACATTCAATTCTCCACACCCCAACTTGCAGTGCAAGAAATGTCAGCGATATGACCATGTCGCAGCAAACTGTAGCATGCCATACCGCTGCATAAAATGCGCTTCGACACACGAGCCCGGAAAATGTCTTCGTACGCATACAGAGGAGGGAGAGCCCTACTGTATAAATTGTGCGAAATACGGTCACCCAGCCAACTACAGGGATTGCCCCGCAGCAATAGCTTTCAGACAAAAAAAGAAAGACAAGTAAATAACAATAGACAAAACACACAAACCTCAAACAAACAACAAATGTTTTCGAACTTTGTTCAACCCCAAATCTCATTCGCTGATGCAATAAGCAAAGGTAACACACAGATTCTAAGCCAAAAACTTCCTTCTACAACATTTCCACTTGCCACGGCACCAGACTTTGACAATTTAATTTTCATTCAACAACAGTTTCAGCAGCATTTCAACATGTCCCTTTCGAACTCTCCAATAAAATAAATGTATTGACAGAAATTCTAAAAACAAACACAAATGACGAAACGAAAAAACAACATTGCTCAAATTTGCATTCGAACTCGCACCATACATACATTTATTAAACCCATAAATTGACTATGAAAATGTTTCTTCTCAATACTAATTCTCTTCACTCCACCCAAAAACAGATGGAACTTAATTCTCTTCTAAATAAATATAATCCTGACATTGCTCTGATAACGGAAACTAAATTTAAAAACACAAACAGTAACTTAGCTAACAAATTTCCTGGCTATAGAATCAACCATTACGACCGTACAAACAATACTGGTGGAGGTGTGGCTATTCTTTCCAAGTTCGCCATTAAAACGACAGAACTATCACTACCAAACTTTACTTCTATTGACTGCGTGGGACTCTCTGTAGTACTAAAATCGGGCAAAAGCATAAACTGTGTGAGTGTTTATCACTCTTACAATTGTGGGGGGAAACAATTGCAATTAAATGATCTAACATGTCTCTTCAATACATTGCGTTCCCTCAAGGCACCATTTGTTGTAGGCGGAGACTTTAACTCCAAACATTCCTTTTGGTCCAATGTTTCGGAGGATGCAAATGGGCGATGTTTATACGACTGGTATATGAATAATCATGACGCTCTTGATGTCAAATTATGGCATACCTTCTACCCCTCATACCCTTCTTCAGGATCCTATATCGATCTCTTTTTTGTACACAACGACCTAGTCATTAACAAAAACTGCCTGACACGAGACGCTTTATTGACAAAATCCTCATACTCTGACCATGATATTGTTTTCCTGAACATCGACGGAATAAAAAACATGACAAAAAACAAGTTACAATACTGGCCCATTGATTTTCAAACGCACGCCCCAATAAAACTTTTTGACTACTCTAAGGCTAATTGGAAAAAATTCAATCAACTAGTCAATAAAAAGTCACGTGCACTTGATATTAGCCCTCAAGTAAATATGACAAAGATACAATTGGACGAAACAATAGACAAACTGACAGACCATATTAACGAGGCCATGAAGCAGGCAATACCTACAATCATACTCAAAAATACGCATTGCACATACACAAATCGACAGCTCACAACCCTATTAGCGGCCAAAAAGCGACTTAAACGAAAAATATACAGAACGCTAATGATCAATGGATTCATCAAAGACAATCAATATTTCCAAATTCAATACGACCTAAAGAAACTAAACGATGACATAGCGACTCAGATTCAGACGAACGTAAATGACAATTTCAAATTAAAATTACAAAATATACAGAAAGACCATAACCTCTTTAAAAATATAAATAAATTGAAATCAAAGAAATCAAATATGAATATCACAAAATTAAACATCGACAATAAAACAGTTTTTGACATTCCCACAATAAATAACGCTTTAGCAACAAACTTTTTAAAATCTCACTGTCAGAATCAAAACTTAGGATCCATTGACTACACCAACAATATCAACAAAGAGACACAGCTATTGCTTGACCAACACAAATACTACCAAATTGATAATTTTAACGTAGACAATCCTGCCGACAAGTGTACATTACATAAAGATATATTCGTTACCCCAAAAGAATTGAGCCATAACATAAGGTCCCTGAAAAACAAAAAATCGTGCGGTTTCGATGGTATCCCAAATTCGGTCATCAAGAAACTGTCCGGCAACATCATCACTATACTAGTGATTGTCTTCAACAACTGCATAAACATAGCCTACTTTCCAACAGCGTGGGAAACCACCAAAATAATCCCGCTAAAAAAACCAAATAAACATAAAGTAATTTAAAATCGGCCTATAGCCGACTTTTTGATGCCCTATGGTAGAAATGGGAGAGAAAAATTGTGAAAACTAACAATATATCAAGGTTTTTCTTCATAACTTTGTTTGCCCTTGTCAAAATTTTCTCTAATTTGTAAGTAACTCAGACCCTGGTAGCATAAGTCTAATTTGCAAATTTCATTCAAATCGGTGCATTAGTTCTGAAAATACATCAAAAAAACTTTCTGAACAGGGTTATTTCTTCCTACGACTACTTCTTTCGACACTATCCTTAGACCGATATCACTGAAATTTACAATGGTATGGTCTATTAATGTAGTCAACCAATATAATTAATTTAAACAAAATTGCTATACCAATTTTCCAATTAAACCCGAAAAACTACATAAAAAGAAACGACAAAACTTTATGGTCGCCCCTGTTTTTCCTTAATAACTTCGCTGCCCCTCAGTCGATTTTGCTGAAATGCAATACCAAAACCACTATAGCAATAACCAAGTAGCATTCTAAATTTCATCAAAATTGGATAACGCGTTCTTGAGTTATTTTGTCAACGGACGGACGGTAGTACCAAACATGGAGCATTAATATAGGGAATTTTTTTCAGAATTTTGGCTCATTTTCAAAACCTAATTACCCCAATTTGTTCTGCCAGAATTTCACAATTTTTTTTTCTATAAGATGTCATCTTTTCAGCGCGCTATAATATAACTTGATAGGATTAGAACTACTAAAGTTATACGATTCTAAAGCCAACTATTGGAAAAAAACGCCACGAACTTTCTGCTTAACTGAATATTTTAAGGTTTTTCTCTCCATAACTTCGCTTGTTCATTCTCAAATTGGCCCAAATTCGCAGGTAGGCTGGCGTCTAATAGTATAAACACGTTTCGTAAATTTGATTCAAATCCGTATATAACTTTTTAAAATACATTGGAAAAACTTTATGAACAGGCTTATTTTAGGCTACAACTATTTCTTTCTCCACTATCCTTGGACCGATTTGACTGAAAATTAATTTGGTATCGTCTATTTATGCAGTTAACCTACATAATTAATTTGTACAAAATCGGGTCACAAATTTTCCAATTACATCCGAAAAACCATAACCAAAAAAACGACAAAACTTTCTGGTCACCCTGGTTTTTCCTTTATAACTTTGCCCCCCGTAGATCGATTTGGCTCAAATGCAATACCAAACCAAGTTAAGGAATAAGCAACTCAAATTATAAATTTCATCAAAATCGGATAACACGTTTTTGAGTTATCTTGTCTACGGACGGACGGACGGACGGACGGACGGACATGCATAAATCAATATAACTTTTGATTCTCTACACAACCATACCCTTGAAATTTTTCTCCGATTATTATTTCTATGTGTTACACACTTAGTGACAAAACTAATATACCCTCTGGTAGTACACTCAAAAAAAAAAGTTGGTAAAATCAACCAAAAACAGTAGTTGATTTGGCGTCAACCAATGAAATTGTAAAATTTACTAAGGTAAAATTGTGTAGCACCAATTAGTAGTATTTAAGCACCAATTAAAATAGTTTGCGAACAATAAAAATTCGAAATTATAGGTTAGCTAACCGCAAAAATTGTCAAATAACAAAAAAATATAGTAAAGCAACTAAAAAATTGTAGGATGACTATTTTCCCATTTTTCTTAAAATTCCTAAAATTTTTATTATTTAATTTACAAATAAAGAGAAATCAGATATAAATTCAAATACGTTTATTTATATACCTTTATATTATGTATACATTTATACATTTGGAATATAATTCATTAATCAATTATAATTTATATTATATTAAATGTAATTTTTAATTCGAATATATGTATTATTATTTGGAGATTGATACAAATGTATTGGTGTTGTTTTAAATTGTAAAATGTTGAAAATATAAAAATTCTTTGCCTTTCCCATAACTTGATACGACTGAAAGTGATTTGAAAAGACTCCCACTTTATATTCTAAACATATCAAAAATATTTCTTCAGTAGTCGTTATTAACAAATCAATTATTTCATATAATTTTAAATTTGAGGAACAATTCAATGTTAAAAAATAAGAATTTTTGTAAATTGTACCTTTGAAGGTAAGTTTTTCGACAAATTGGAAATTGTTAGTATTTTCAATAATGTTCAAGTTTGAAATTGAAGAAAATAAGTTCTTTTCTCGAATATCCTCGTATTTAGATTTTTGGCATATACCACTTAAATTTTTTTTAAAACCAATATTATTTAAAATTCTATTGCTAAACTTGAGTGAACACTTGATCCCAATTGTATAAGGAATATTTTTTCTAGAATTTGTGTTATTAGTATATGTCTTGAGTTCCCTATGTTTGGATTCGAAACGAAAGCACCAAATATACTTTAATGGTCCAATCATTCTTATAATTGTAGGATAATGGAGCATAAAATGAAATTTTGGCTTTAGTGTTTTACCGAATAGTTTAATGTATTGCAAATGATGTTCTGTAATTTTGAAAGATAGCAATTTTATTTGATTTTCGTTAAATTCATCTAATAAAACTAGATCAATAACTTCCAGTAAAAGAGTCAAAAGTTTCCAATATTTATTTCGAGCAGGAACTAAATCACCAATTATTAATGGTAGCATATGACAAAAAGTCCACATTTCTCTAGCCGACATATTTAATTTAAGTTTCTGCAAATGACTTAATTTTATTGGAGTTGAAATACTACCCATTTTCGTCTCGCCATAGGTAAATAATTGCTTTCTGTTATTTAAAGTATCAATCGAAAATAATTTCTCAGTTTGAATTAAATTATATAAAATTTGTGTTACATCATAATGGCAAACACCCTCGAAAAGATCATGCATTATATCTGATGCAAAATTTGTAACTACATGAAATGAATCAATTTGGTTGAATATGGATAATTCCCTTATACCAGTTAATTTTGCCCGTTCTATTGAATCTGAATCAACTAAAAGATATGTTTCATAATTTTCTTTCGTCCTTAATTTTTCAGTGACTTCAACTGTAAGATTCAAAATTTCAGAGCGATTACATTTGCAAAATCTACATGGATAATTTGCTTTAAAACCTTTAGTTAATCCTAATACAGAATTCAGCCCTAAATTATCGCCAACTATTGCATCTAGTACGAAATGGACATGCGTTTCACCATCACTAGTATTTAAAATCATACCTTCATTTTCTAAAGATTTTATTTCTTGAACTAACAATTGGAGCGAAGCATCGTTTCCATAAGATTTATCGACAGATTTGAATAATAATGCAACGAAAATGTTGTCTAAGGATGACAAATGGTGCTGAGGCACTGTGGGGAAATTATAATAAAAGCATGCTATTGATTGTTGACCCGCATGACAACCAAGAGCGTTATTGATTTCAAAATCATCGAAATAAAGTATGAAAGGAGTACATACTTTTTTATTTAATACCGATAATTTTTCTGACCAAGCGGTTCCGTTGATAATATTTTTAATTGGAAAATTAGATTTGTTAAAGTTTAGAGCACTCATATTTTGAATGGTATCGTTTAACACATTAGGTAATTGAAAAAAATTTTTGATTTGAAATTTTAATGGCATTAACGCGCCTTTGCTCTGTTTCTCACCTAAACATGGTTTATTTTTAACAATAATAGGACCGATTTCATTCATTATTTCGAAAATTTGCGGTTCACAAAATACTCCCTTTTCTTTAATTAATTTAGAGAATTTGTAAAACGTTTTAAAATTTTGGAAGGGATCTTTACAAAATATTACCCAGGTCGAAATTGGATATATCGGATACTCAATGTTAGTAATAATGACGTTCAACAAATTCGAAGATATATCAACCAAAATTTCATCGACATCGGATCGCGCCAAATTTGATTTGCTAAAAAGTTTACTTGCAAAAGTAAGAGCCACATTTTCAATTTCATTTAAAACTGAATTAATATTGATAGAATCAGTTTTATTAGTATTTGTGTTAGAATTTAAATCAGGTAAATCATTTCTATTTTGATTGCCAAACTTATCAATATTACCACAATTTTCTTTGCTAATACCACATTTTTGATTTTGATTTTTAAAATGACGTTTAAATGCTTTTAAGGATTGAAATGTTCGAGAACAATAGGAACAATCATAATTGTCATATGGACCATATCTGTGAATTAATTGCAAGTGAATTATAAATTGATCCACACTTTCAAAAAATAAATTTTTCTTCAATTTCAAACATGAATCGCAACGAAACATTTTTTAAATATCTTAGACGCAAAATTATAAATTTGACTTCATTTCCATTTTTCTAAATATACTGTTAGAAATAAGTTTTTTATTGAATTTACTTTAAATCTCGAAGTAGGCATAAAACATGAGTACCTACACTGTCAGATTCTAAATTTATGTCATAAAACAATTTTTGAATTAATACCCAGACATTTTCGCAAGCTCTAGGGTATTTTAAATTGAGCACATGGAAAATTTTAAAACATATATCTACGGCAGCCAAAAAATTATCAAATTTATATTTAATATTATTGTAATAAACAAACAATTCAGCCCCTTCAAAAAGATTTGCACCCACTATAATTATAAATGGTTGCAGCGTATCTCGTCGATTATACAATTTATTCCTAAATTCTTCAATTTGGGTTTCAAAATTGTTTATTGTTGTTACTAATTGCAAAAAAGAGTCTTGAGAATCCTTTATTGTGAACTTAGAAATTGTTTTTTCGTCTCTAGTAGCTTGTTGTTTAAAATTTGGAGGTAAAATTGAGTGCAATAAAAGTGCAATTGCAGGATCGGTAGCACCTATTAAACATAATCAAATAAGTTTATAACGAAAGTCAGAAATAAATGAAATCGTACTTGTATCAGTGCCACTAACTAAATTTAGCTCGCCTAACAAGCCCAAATTTTGCTTATCTTTAACTTTCGAATTGAATTTTTCAATAATTCGACTTCTGTAATTGCCCCAGTTTTTTATCAATCCATACGATTTATCTCCAAACAAAGATTCAAAATTCGCTTCAATCTGCAATATATGTATATATATTTTTATAATTAAATGCATGAAATCAATTATTCCAAAAAGTACTAAATTGAATCCGTGCGCATGTTTAAGCAAAGGCCATTCGAGTAATATATTTGTATTGTCGCAAATTATTTCGTTACGTCTATATTTTGTTGTTTTTTTCCATTTATTTAAAATTTCCACCCAAGGAGAATTATTTATTTTCAAAAAATATTTAAAATTTTCTGCATCAACTAAAATTAAGTATTTATTCAAGCTTATATAAAAATATATTGTGTAACGTGTAATGTACCGTCTGAAATGTCATCTTTCAGTTCTGATTCTAGATCTGCTTCTTCTACATCTTCCAGTTTTCTTTTCGTTGATTGGGTTTGGTTACAAATTCCAATTTTCTTTAACCTTTTTGTAGAGTTATAATATTTATCATATAGTCGCCCCGAAGGATTTTGCTTTCCTATTTTTTATAATAGATTAACTAAAATAGAAATAAATTAATAAATAAATTATGAATAATAATATTTTTTTATTATATTCTCTAACTTTATCATCTTGAAATAAATTTTGGATTTCCTGTGAAACAGTTTCAAAACAATTTCGAGGAATCTTTGTTTCGCTTTGAAGGAATTCAGAAATTACTGCATCTACTATTATTTTCCGACATTCATCATTTATTTTTTTATTTTGCGCATAATACCGCAACACAAATTCTCCGTGTGTAAATCCCTTTAACGTCTCAAGTAGATTCTTTTAAAAAAATGAAATTATTTTAATTATACCTATATTAAATTAACTGAAAATTACAAAGTTTCTTTCTTGATTTACTGGCGAACTAGATGAATGCGAAATGCTTGATAAGTTGTTTTTAAGGCAATCATTTAAATAATTATGAAAGTCGGAGTTAGCGGACAAAGTATCAGATGCAATTGAACGGGTTGTTTTCTAAATTTTAAAGCAAATTAAAAATTTAACTTCAGCATTAAATTCGAAATCACCTGTTCATCACGCCATTTATTTAATTTATATTTGAAATCGATTCTTGTTCCCAATGGAAAATCTTTCAATAGTTCATTAATGTCCACTTCAGTAATCCGTTCCAAATGATGGATATTAATTTTATGAACTAATGGAAACATTAATTTATATTTTTAGATTTTTACGTTTAAACACATTATATCTTACGCGAGAAAACATTAATTAAAATTTGAAGTCGCCATGTTTCCAATAAGTTTGACACCTCGTTCTTTTCACTTTCTGAGGAAACCATTTCTTTTTCTTAAAATATAATTTATTATATCTGGAAAAACATAAAGAATAACTTATACTTACCATCTGCAATATTAAATATTTATTTACTGGATTATTCATAATCCAATTCAGAAGAATAAAAATTCACTTTTTTATAAAAAAAAAAACTTTTTACCACAAAACACTTGAACAAACACTAAAGGTTCGAAGTATGAATAATACTGAATTTTTCGGCAAATTTTTTTATATAGTTGAACACGCATACACTTTTTTTTCTATAAAAAAAAAATTAAAAACTATATGGAAGGTCACTAACACAAAACTAATTTGACTATACGACGGAAGTGCTACAAATGGTTTTCAACAAATTTATGGTTGGCGAACTATGAAATTGTTAACTTACCAAGAAAAATTGTTAGTTCTTTAAATAATATCCGAAAAAGATAGTATTAGTTGGACAACAATTTTTTATCGTTTGTTTTAACTATGTGCGCATTCCTAAAAATTGGTTGATTCCATGAAAATGTATTACAAAGCAACGTATTGTTAATCAACCATTTTTATTTGGTTGAATTTACTATGAAATTATTTTGAGTGTACCTACCATAGGGCATAAAAATGCACTTCTCCCGACAAGTTACCGTCCTATCTCTCTGTTAAGCTGCTTTAGCAAAGTTTTAGAACGTATAATACACACAGGAATGACAAACTTTTTAGAAGACAACGACATCATACCAAAATTACAGTTTGGATTCAAAAGAAGACACTCAACTTTAGACGCACTAACTATATTACATAACAATATAATACACAGCATGACCAAACGCAGAATAACTGTTGCGTCTTCAACGGTTTGATCTGGAAGTTAAAACTATTTCATTTTCCTACTTATCTAATCCTTTTCATCTCGAGTTTCCTCAAAAATAGACAATTTTCCATACTAAACCTTAACACACTTTCAAATATTCTAACAATGCCCGCGGGTGTCCCTCAAGGGGCAATATTATCTCCAACCCTCTTTAACATTTTCATTTCCGACATCCCATCAACTCATATTCCCATATACACCAACAACCCTACTAACTCTTGCAATACAATTGCCTTCGCAGACGACCTAATTGTTTTCACCTCTTCACGGTCAATCGAAGATGCAACTAAACGACTGACGAATGAACTAAAAAACATACACAACTACTTAACAACATGGAAATTAAAAATAAATACCGGAAAATGCGAGACAATACATTTCACTGGACCAAACTGCAAATACAAAAGAAAACTTAAAAGAGTGAAAACCAATATTGCTGTCATTATAAACAACAACAAAATAAAAACCGTCAATTCAGTAAAGTATTTAGGTCTTCACATACAAGCAAACTTAAAAAATATGACATAACTTACACACATTGTAAACAAAGCTAAAGCAGCTTATGCTATCCTTTTCCCCTTTCTAAATCGAAACAGTCCGTTGAAAAATGAAATAAAGCTCCTGCTTTATAAACAAATTGTGCGTCCTACACCCACGTATGACGCGCATATCTGGACATATAAAATCTCAGTAACGCAATGGAAGAAAATTGAAATTCAGGAGAGAAAATGGCTGAGGAACTGCCTAGGAGTAACTTACAAAAGGTCTAATGCTCATGATAAATATTCCAATACAGTAAATAACTCTGAACTCTACAAAATGGCGAACTTGCAACCAATAAAAGATATTATTATGGCCCAGACGAACAGATATATGGACAAAATAAAAAAATCATGAAAACGAACTAATTTTAAAATCACTCCCAGCGGACGAATCATTACACCGATTATATGAAAAATTCATTCACAAACCTATTGGATTGCCGATAGTAATATAGTCACTACTTTCTCGTGAAATTCTATCAAATGATGACCCCCCATGCGCGTCCCTCTCAACAAAGTTAATAGAATACTAGCCTATGGGTTCAACCATGTTTGTTTTTATTTTAATTTTCAGATACATTTTTTATACAATATTCTAGTTTTAAGTCAAAGATTTTAAATTTATTCATTAATTACCTTAGTTAAGTTAAATTAAGTTTAGACGTTAAGGTTACTTAGGCTAAGCAAGAATTGAATTACCCATTAGATTTAAGTGAAAATTATATTAGATAAACCGTACAATAAATAGATTTTCACAAACACAAAACACTAAAGACATTATTAATTACAAAAAAAATAAATAAATAAATAAATTAGCATATTTCGTGATTCTGGAAGCCACGAAACATTCTAAGAAAATACACGAAAGAAATCACAAACAACAAAATTGACATTCGTTTTAGTTTTGACATTTCTTAAATTTCATAGAAAACACGATTCAATGCAGACTGAGAACCTTCTCGAGTTTGAAGCGATGAGTATATAAGGAAGGAACATAGCTGAAACGACACGGTTGAAGTCAAACTTTGAAAGAGATTTGAAACGTGAATATTTGTGGCTGGTTTACAAAGGGGCTATAAAAGTGACTTTGATTAATAAGTGATTAAAAGTGTTTTCCATTGCGAATAAACTTTGATAAAATAGTTTTGTAATAATTAATAATTGACAGACAAATATTTTTAAGACTAATTGTTAACGCAGAAATAATTGTAAATAAAGTTTATACACTAAATTCACATACATAAAAAGTGTTATCATTCTATAACATTCGAACCAGAGGGGTAGCACGCAACAATATGTTAAAACTGAACCAATCTATAGTTTGTTGTAAGAGACCATACATAGCTAATTATTTAGTCCTGCAAGTCCTAAAATCAAAAGTTCGATATTTCATCCTTCCGAAAATAACTATTTTCCATCACAATTGTAAAGAAAATATTGATTTTTCTTTTTCAAATGAATACAATTGATATGAAAACAGATCAAAACACTCGATTTGTAAATTTCCCAAGGCAATGTTATTAAAATCAATCGTTCTCGTTATTCGGAATATTTAAATATTGAACATTTCAAAGTGAAAAAGTCAATATATGGAAAAGAAAATTGAATTTTGATTTAAACAGAACGTGAAAACAAAATCAGAATGAATTTTCTTAAAGAAAATTGAATTTTGTTCTAATATTGTGACAAAAATTTAAATATTTTCATTTTAGAGAGTTTCGAAATCAAAATTGAAATATTTTAAAATAAGAATTTTTAAAATTTTTAATTAGTATGTTACAATAGTTTGTAGTTTATACATAATGATCCCCAGTTCTCATTTTAAGTTAATTAAAAACTCACAATCTATATTATACATTATACAGATTGGTGAAAATGTATGTAAATTGAATTCTTTATTCTATGTAAATATACTTTTCCTTTTAATTTGAACACGGCTGTGCCAAAGAAAGAAAACGAGGCTCTATTTACTCTCTAGTTGAGTTTTTTAATGTTTGGGAATGTTCCGGAAAATTGTAATAAAACAAGCAATTATGCATAATTTCTTAGATTTCATTCGAAATTCCTATCAAACTGAACAATATCCTTTTCCCTTGTATTTGATAGGCTCGTGTGTTCAATAAACATTTAAATTAATACATACGATATGTAGTGGATTCTCTTCAATTTTAATATATAAATCAAGTTAAATGTTCTAAAATTTGTTGGGTTTAAAACGCCATATTTTTTTTTGGATCCACTTCCCATAAAACGAAGACACGAGAAGGAGATAGTTCCGACGCTTCAAAATAAAAATAAAATATAATACCGCAAAAGGAAATCTTAAGTTCGTTCGATATATTCAAATAATAGGGAACCTAAGTAGTCAGGACACGTTTTATATTTTGCCCTTCAAATTGCTTTTAGGAATAAAGAAAAGTTACAAATAATTGAAATAAATTCGATTTACATACATGTGGAAACCCTTGAAGCATTTCAAACAAATAAAAATTGTTTTAAGTGTGCTTCATTTGAAATCCACGAAATGAGAGTTAGAAAATGTTAAATGTTATTTTGATTACAATTCATAATACCATAAATTTATATTTTTATTATAAATTTCACGAAGAATTAACATTTACACTTAGACATATCGTATCAAAGGAATTTCTATGGGTTGCTTTTAACTTTATACGTTGAATTACTATATTTAATGCTCTATTCTACACTTATCTCTAAACTCTGTAACTCCATTTACAGGGTTAATGGATCAATACCAGTTTATGAAAGATTTTGGAATAAACATCGCAATGCATTACATTTCTTGAAGGAACTTCCGTTCCGATGAAGCAAAAACTTATGACATTATTGTCCACAATGTTATGGTATTTCTATGTTGTATTTAGTAACCATTGATCCTTCATTGAAACATATCTGTATCATGTATAATGTTATTAAATAATTTCTTCAAAAATATTTTCATAATCGAAAAGGAGGATTTTAGTTTTTAAGTTTTCCAAGGCCTAGTAGCCATTAATTTCGGTTGCATGAACAATAAATAAACAGAAAAAAGATAACCCTTTCGGTTAAAATGCAAAAATTGCCACATGGAATTCACACCATATTGCACATTTTAATCCGTTTTGGCACTGGTCAGACACATGAAAGTTTCCATTTGAACAGTCGTATGAACATGAAAACAAATAACAAAAAGTACAATGACATCCGCAAGTTAAGCGCATTCATGTTACTGAAAGTACAATATTTGGAAATTTTTTCGATATGAATTAAAAGAGATGAAAGGCGAAATCATCTATAGAGGGTAAATCTTTCTCAAAAACACATAAACTTTGAACCTACCCATTCATATGTTTCCATGCACAGGTTTTGAACAGGATATATCCCCAGGGAAAGTTAATTCTCGCGGTAAAAAGGAAAACTGTTCTAATATATTGCAGAAATGTTTGGAATCTGTTAAAGCTTCTACGCACAGTCAAGCCAAATGCATATTTTAGTTAGACTTTCGAATTGGAAGAAGTTTCAGATGACCAAATTTGATGCATTTGGCTAACAGTAACAAAAGTGATTATTGACATCGAATTAATTTATATTTTGCTTAATTCAAAACACAACTATTTATAATCCATTTCCTTGTTTTTAAAAAAAATGTCCCAAATGTGGACACGTATCCCAAACTTATGCTATATCTAGTACCATTGAAATGTGCGAGCGTGTACGAGTAGATATTCTCCAGGCTCTCGTTAACTTCACTAATAGAAAAATTGCAAAATTTTATGTCCCACGGTAAATTGATTTATTCGCATTGTGGGTAAATATTGAGAAAACCATAATCCTTTATAAAATGAAACAATATAAAATATCGGAGAATCTCTTGACATAAAAACAAGAACATATTATTTATTTTTTATATGAAAAAGAAGAAAATTCAATATGTTATACTTTTGAGAATATTATTTCATTTCGGTTCCCATTTGTAGAACATTGTTACACCACTTTTGAAGGGCTTGATAAAATTTTATGTAATTCTAAAAAAGGAATGGAAAATAGGAAGGATTTTCAGTCAATTTCATTGACAGATATTCCTTATATATAGTATATGGAAAAGCCTCTTGCGGCTCATAAAAGTTTTATGTTTGATATCTTTTTTCGAATTTTATGATTCAAAAAGTCAATAAAATCGAATTTTTGACAATATGTGAATGGGAATGAAAATTGTGCTAATGTGTTACACGTATCACGTACAAAAATGTAAGCTTTTTTTTGAAAGACAATAAGATTATGTGTTGCTTTTATTTTTGGTTTATTTAGAAGATACTATTAACGAATTTTATCTAAATTGCTTAGATTGTCCTTACAAAAATTAATAATATAATTTTCAAACATATTTTTGCCATATATCCTTTCACCAAATATTGGCCAGGCATATTTGTGACCAGGTTGACAAAGTATATAAAGTATATCTGATTACAATTCGCTGACCAAAGTAGACTGTTTTATGTTAGTTAAGAGCATTATCAGGAACCCATCCATATTCCACATACAACCCATCGTTTCCCAAAACGATTTTGATAATATACAATCTCATTTATGTATGCTACAACAAATATGGAAACGATTTAGTCGGCATATTTACGTCCTCATTCCATAGTATTATGCCCTTTTATCGGAACAAAAATTACAGCTTAACAAGTTCTTCTTTTTATTTATAATACATTAGACTCTTATAACAGAATTATATATCCATTGGATCCTCAAGGGAGGACTGTATCTGAAATCAGTTATCGTTGAAAGTTTTCTCTAGCAGAGTACTATATAACTGGACCTATTTAGTGTATATGAGTAGTCCTAAATCCTGTTAGTATATTTTATCGATACAGATTGGCTATGAAAATGTAATGAGGTGCAGGAAATGTTATATTTTGGTATATTTTATATCGTACCAATATGGTAATCTAAAAACCACTTCCATTATGAAAATATAAACAATTTACAAATATGTGAATATATTTTGAATGGATTATTGAATAAATTTAATAAGAGTGGATTTCGATGGTAATTGAAAATTATGTCATATTGATGGTGTTTGATACTTTAAGTAAGTGCAATTATGGTGGTATAATAGTTTTTGCATGACAGAAAGGTAATTTATATGAAATTGAGAAATACTATAATTGGAAAAAATTTATATTTGAATGAAAACTGGTTTGAAATGCATTTATCCGCTGGTCGAGTCCAAACTGGGTTGGTTCGTGTGCGTTTTGGACGAGTCGAAAAATGGCCGCAAAAATCCTAGTTCAAAAGTTGGTGAGTCGAATTCACAGTTGTTGTGTTTCGCAAAGATAATGTTGTCATTTTTTTATTTGTGTTTTGAAACACGTTAGAAATATTTTTTTCTTTGTTGCATTTTCTATCCAGTTTTATGCAGGATACGGTTTTCATATAACATATTTGGTAAAATATTTCAATTTTTTATGCTTTCGAATATATTTGGACTTGATTTTGATTCGAACTTTCGACTCTCCATATATGTATACAGCTCCTTTGAACTTTGTATTGTATTGTAGCAATTGTTTTATGTTTCCCAAAACTATAATTAATAACTTTTCGTAAGGCCTCAGGAATTTCATTTCAGAGTTCACTAAGCCTAATAAAAGTATTCCGGTAATAAATAAATATCAGTTTTTAAACAACCTCATAATCTGCATTGATCAAACTGACACGGTTTCCTGCATATTGTAAATATTTCTCAAAAAGGAAATTTTCACAAACCTTTGGAAAGTTTCAACAAAGATTTATATAATAAAGGGTGATTCAAACCTTACTTTTTTTTCAATAGGGTTTTTTTGACAGATCACGCGTGACTAGTGTCATTCTGATTTGTCATTTTTGTTCAGTATTGTATGGCAATTCATCATGTCAAGACTTACATCTGAGCAACGTTTACAAATCGTTCAATTGTATATCGACGAAAATCCGGAATTTTCAAGCCAAATTTTGTTCAGTGATGAGGCTCATTTCTGGCTTAATGGCTACGTTAATAAGCAAAATTGCCGTATTTGGGATGATGAGCATCCACAAGAGTTTCAAGAGCTACCATTACATACATTGAAAACAACAGTTTGGTGTGGTTTATGGGCCGGGGGCATCATCGGTCCGTATTTCTTCAAAAATGCGGCCTGCGGCCACGTTACCGTCAATGGTGAGCGCTATCGTGCCACGATAACGGACTGAAATTGAATTGGTACCTGGAATTGAAGCCCGTGGTCTCGACAATATTTGGTTTCAACAAGACGGTGCTACGAGCCATACAGCCCGTGTTACAATGGATTTATTGCAAAATCATTTCGGTAAACAATAAATTTCACGTTTTGGCGCAGTGAATTGGCCACCAAGATCGTGCGATATCACACCTTTGGACTTTTTTCTTTGGGGCTATGTAAAGTCAAAAGTCTTTGCCGATAAACCAGTGACAATTAAAGCATTGGAAGCGAACATTACACGTGTCATTCAAGAGATTCGAAAATTGGAAAAATTGGACCGCCAGACTGGCCGAGCTGAAACGTAGTGCCGGCCAACATTTGAAGGAAATTATTTTCAAACATTAATTGCCATACTATGTGCTTAAAGTTGATAATAAAGATTTGATATTTGCATTCAATTCTAAGTGTTTTATTTTTATTTAAAAGAAAAAGTAAAGAATGAATCACGCTTTATAAAATTGGTTTTTTGATGAGTTCTCAAATACCCAACATGGAATATTTGCTGATATATAAATCGAACAAATTATGAATAGTTACTAGAAATTTTATTATTATTATGTGAGCATGCGGAAGGGAGCAAAACATGATGAAATAAACCGAAATACGTTAAAAACTAACTGGAAGTCTTGGACGTGGATTGAATAATTTTCAAATATCTTAGATTTGAAAATGAAACCCAGTTAATATAAATATTTCTTCTTTTTCTAACAGCCGACAGCAAAATTGTTATAAACTTGTTGATTTATTATATTCATGACAAGAAATTCGAAATAAAATACGCAAAATCTCGAAATCTCAATATTCAATATTTTTACAAATTCTCGAGGAAATGTTTTCCATAAATATGTAGCTAAATAGAATCTGTTATATTTATGACAGATATCCATTAAAAATATGAAAAAATGTATAAATACATTATCAAATGTTTTGGGTTTACTTGTATTTAGATGAATGAGAAGAATAAGATCTTCAAGGAATAAAAGGATTATCAAATTCGCATTAGGGATACATAATAAGAATTTGAGCTGATGATAGAAATAACGTAAGCCACTCTTATCGAATTACATAAATTCTGGCAATATAATTGATAAACACGGTTAATAACACATATCGAACTATAAATAAAATAATGCTAAATTGTCTCGCATTAATAAATAAAACAAAAGTGGATAAAAATATGTGGCAGTGAATCCATTTTTCCTTTACAGAATTAAGTGAAAATAACATTGCATATACTTAGGGGTAGAAACAAATGTTTTTCTTTTCAAAAATGTTAATTTGACATTTTTCTGTTCATCGAATACAGAAGAAGGTGTAATTTAATGCATTTAAATATATGACGAATATAATAGATTTGAATCAATTAGATGACTTTAAAACAGTTTTCTTGTGCATTCTCATTAAGAATATTTCGCTTCATTTTCCATGTTTTGGTATTGTTTCTAACTTAAAACTTTCAAAACCAGAAATTTAATAACAACCTAAGTAAATTAGTTCGTACATTTTATATTCACACATCCAACAATAAATATAGAAAAAGAAAATGTTCCTCGTTTCCTCGTAGAATTTTCCTTCGTTCATTTGATTTCGCTCTTAACTTGTTTTACACGTCCTCATGAAAAATTTATTACATCCTTAAGTAGTCTAAACTCTGAAGATTTTAATTGGGTGTTGTGTTAATTTTATAAAAGTCAGAAGTGGGTATATAAGTACATATGATGGTTTATGAAGTTCTAACGCACAGAAGAACTGCAATAAATCTGAGTTGAGATGGTTTTATTCTTGTTCCTTGTGCAAAAAATTCTGTTCAAGAAAGTGTAGAGAAGGTGTATGAATTTTCTTCTTGTTTGGGCGATATGTTCAAGTATGATACTCTTAACTTTGTTTTCATCATTTGATTGCTCGCTTTTTTTTATTTCTTATTATTTGACATTAATTAGTAACAAATTGGGCAATTATTGTTTCAAATCACGGAAACAATTTATTTATTTAATGTTAATTGAATTTACGAATAATAATATTTTCTCCAACTATAAAAGTAATTCTTTTCTTATTTACGGGAATTACACGCACGCATGGAATTTATTTATTCTAAAATAATTATAGAAGTTTATTTACTTTCGTAGTAATTAGATTTGAGAAGTGAATATTTTGAGTAAGATTAATATGAAATACAATTCAAAAATATTGGTCTACGTTAAGCGTTCATATTACAATCCAATTATGTTATTTTGTTAATTTTAATACCAGTTTTCTATGGAAAGAGAAACATTTAATTACAGAAATATTAACTTTTGATTTAGTTAAAATATATACCACAATGTATAGAAACCTCATAAATTTGAAAGATAATGATTTTTATTAGGTTTCTATAAGTAAGAATTTTCATTTTTATTTGTATGATTTTTGAAATTTCATTGATTTTGTAGAATTTAAAGCTATTGTCATCAAAAACACTATCCTGATTTAAATTCGAAAGTATTTGTCTAATTGCTATACTAAGTATCCAAATTCTATCAACACAAATATAAACATTATTTTTGTTAATTTTTGAAAAACAAAAAAAAGTTTATGCTCCTAAAGATCAACATAATTAAAAGCCTTTTTTTATTTATATTGTGTCAGAAGAAGAAATCGTCTGAAAATAATACATCATAAAGATAATATATGTTTATATTGCCTATTTAGGATGGTGAAACATTTTATACCAAAAAGCTTATTCCTAGTAGCAGAATGTTTTTTCAAAATAATATTAAAATGTATGCATAAGTACATATGTACATGCCATGTTGCCATCTATCACCCACCAAGCAGATCTATTTAGTTTTTTCTTAGAAAATGTCTACCGAAAATACTTTTACCATTTATTTCTTTACAGCAGCAGATAAACCGAATCTTTATTTTCTTCCTGTTTGTTGGCCTTTCATTGCCGAAAGGCTTACTCTATTATTCCATTTGTTAATGTCAACGTTCCCTGTCATCAGATTGCCTTTTTTCCTTTTAAAAAAACTAAAGAAAATTGAAACCAAGTTCTTTGGAAAAGGAGCGAGTATAATAAATCACAACTTTTTCGTCAATTATAGAATGTATGTATTTCGATTCGTATTCCTTTTTTTATTTGGAACAACGATATGTGAGCTCTAGCGTTTCAGAACACCTGTACACCTCTCAGGGGTTTTCATAAATAAGAAGAAAATCGATTTGTTTGGAACTAGCAATAAAAACATTTGCACATACAATTTTCAGGCTTATTATGGGTTATCGTCGCAAATATATTCAAGAGAACTTCAAAGTAGTACTCCCAGCATAAAATGATTCAAATTTCAATATTAAAAAAAGGACTACAATGAATTTTATCAGTTATATTAAACTGGGTAATTTAATCCTCGTTCATGTTGATATACAGTACTATACACAACTATTTTTAAAATAACATTTTCAACAACAATATAAATAAGTTAACTTCAACTGGATTTTACAGACAACGAATTTTACTAGAACGCTTAGGATGAACATATTCGTGCCAAATAATCCCAATAAATAGTTTTCTTAATAAAACCAATTCAAATTTTTTGTATTATAGAAAAAAGATGGGAAATGCGGGCAATTTATACTGGAAATTTTATACCTACACCCAAAATTTCGTGATAGAATATAGTATAACCAAAGTACAATGATTCTGCTTGAATTTCTCATAGATTTTATATTTTACAATACTTAATAGTAGAATCAATAAAAATTGTAAATTCCAGTGTGTAGCAATCTCAGAAGATGAATGAATCGAAGTTTGTTGTGCCTGAAAATATTTGCTATCCACCCACATAAAAGTTATACAATTAATAAATATCGAACGTGATTCAAGTAAAAATCAATCGATCGATTTGATTTGAATTAAAAAAAATATTTAGTAGGAATATCAATGTACATCTTGACTGGCAACAAGTTCAATGAATGGATCAATTTTATTTTAGAGATTTACAAAGAGAATAAAATATTTCGTTTATTTTTGTATTTTTGAAAATTCTAAATTCAATAACGATTGCTTTCATCATCCTACTAACAAATTCTTATTGAATTCGATTCCAACTTATTTCGAAATATCTTATTTGATTTATTTTTGACCTAATAAAAAAAAAGGAAACGATTTGTTGAATTGAAATCAATTAAAGTAATTGACGTGATTACAACGATTTCCCTAAATCCAAAAGTTTCATCAGTATAAAATCCGGATTAATTTAATCGGATATTGGATAATGTGGAAATTTTTTTACTATATATAATGTATGAGAAAGTTTCCACTAATAACTTGTTTTTACTTTGTTCTTGTTCGGTTTATAACTCATGAAGGGATTTGGCCAAACTAGTTCAAACTAATAATTATGTTAATAACTACAACCATATAATATTAGTTAATTAATGAACATACTGCTGTGTTCAAAAAATATCGACACAGTATTTTCTTCGGTTAACGCGGTAGGAATTCAGCAACTGCAATTTCTCTAGCATCAGTTTCAACTGATGCAAAAAGCAGTGTCTTGAAACGAAAATCAGCATCAAGCGGACATAGTTTCCAGTCCTGATAAGCGATAAAAGGAAATAAGTTGAAGCAGCTAAAGTCCTTGCTACAAATCGAATTCCAGAGCTATTTTGAGGTTCATACAAAATATTGGTCTTGATGTTTTGTATCCTCGGGCTCTAGTCAATGGTTCAAATGTACATAATATTAATATTAGTAATAATAAAACTAATTCATTGACAAAATTCTTATCACGTGGTTTCGTTCATTCTTGAACATATTTCAGTTATTTTTTTCTCAGAATGTTCTTCATTTATCATTTATTTTCACAGGCTTGCTTCCAGAAAATATTATTAAAACTTAGAAAGACAACAACAAAATTTATTAAACTTAACAATTTCTTCACAATGAAATTCAAACAATGAAAACGAATTAAGAAACATTTTTTTCAGACGTGGGATTAATAATTCTCATTGAAAACAATTTTATTATTTTTCCAACAAACATAAGAACTGTGTTAATTACTTTTTTACGCTTTTTTAAAAAAATGCATTGTTTTTTCTTTAAATGGAAATGAGTGGAAATTTTATGATGTTGAACGAGATACTTCGCATCCACAAAAAGAAGATAAAAAGGAAAACTCAGGAAATGGAACTAACAGTATTGTCGGACGATAGAAAAGCGCAAATGAAAGATTCAAGTGATGAGAAGAAGATTGAGCATTTTCTTCGTTTGCTATTTTTAGGTTTCATTTTAATTAAATTAAAACTTAAGCCTTTTCACACAACATTTTCTTTTAATAAGTCTTTCACGCGATTCATTGAAGAAAATTGTGGGAAGAATTTTTCCCAAAAAAAAATATACAATCAAGATAAGTTTCTTGAAATTATTTCTTTGAGATTAAAATTAATATTACATTTTCCCGGCACTTCTTTGAAACAGAAATTTCAATATATTGTAAGAATATCGAAATTTTGCTGGTTATTGATTCTGTATTTCAGTTTAAGGTAATAAATTTTGTAGTCCTGTATTATTTATTTTGTGTTCTAGAAAACCAAATAGAAAATGTTTGCATTTAGCGACAGATTTTCATTCCATTCCTTACCTAGAAGCAATAAGGCTGTCCGAATTAATTTGAACCAAAGAATCAAAAATAGAATGTTTACAATTCTCGTATTTAATTGAATTCAATTGGTATTTCTCAAATTTTCTATAATTTTAAATTTTCTTTCCTTTAAGGATGCATAAGTATTTCGGTTGGAGAATGTTTTCCATTGATCTTATTTCCGCTGGAATATTTTTGTGATTGCCATTGGATATGGATGAATAACTTTAACCTTGATTTTTTCAATGAATTTCGAAGTGATAAACACAAGAAATTGGAAATTTCAGTATTCATCTCATGTCAGTTAGGCAAGCGGAAGGAAGCCATCGAATTGTTATGAATGTTTGATTACAACATCAACGGAAGAAGAACAAGTTGAAATGGCGTCGGAAAAGTAAGAAAAAACACAACATGAAATTAATTCAAATCACGTTCGAATATACGGAAATAGTTTAGATTTTCCAAATTGAGAATATTTGTTCATATCGACTGAAATATGAGAAGCTTTTTGGGATAATTATAGTAGCTTTCGAATCAACGAAATTTTAGTTTTATATGGAAATTTTCTCATTGATTTTCTTTCGAATATTCATTAATAACCAAAACGTTATTTAAGTGAAACCATTTTTTAGAAAAACGAATTCCTGGATATTTTTACTATAACAACTAAAACATATACTTTAAGGTAAAGTATTAAAGTCGTACGAAGCTTGATTTGTAGAAGAGTTGGTGAGGAGGGAATAAGTGCAAAATCCATTCCATTAAAGTAATTAACTCCATGTCTGTCCGTCTGCCCAATTACTATTCCAACTTTGATGAAATTTTCACGGTTCATGTATCCAGCTTAGATCTGATTAAGTTTTGTGCAAAAAAATCCAAAGAACTTTTTATAAAAACATTTGTGGATGCAAAATTGTGATTAAATTTTGTACGAAATTTATACAGTTTAGGAGTTCAAACTTATCTTACCATTTGTCATTTTAGTCAAAATTTGACTATGTCAGCACTTTATTTTTATAGGCTTCTTGGAAACCAAACTACTGGACCGATTTTGACGAAATTCACACACTTTATATATTCGGACGTAAGCTAGATTTGGCTTAACTTTGGCCCGAATTCTAAGGGAGACGACACGAGACTAGAGTGGTCTGCGAGATGCAAGAGCGAAGAGTTGCATTACCGAAGAGATGCGAGAAGGATATAATTCTATAGTGACTAGGTCGGAATAAGGTAAGCTCTAAATTCACTGCTATGGCTTGTTTTGCTAATTTTTTTAAAGTCTTCCTTTTTCGTTTATTAATCTATTTTACCGATATGTAAATTTAGGAATAACTCTGCAAAATATTGTTGTACATCTGGTTCAAATTTTTTTTTTAATACTGGAAGTATCTCATAATAGACAAACATTTATGAAACAACACCAGCACAGATTTCCTACTAAATAAGACTGTACATAATTTCGAAATTTACTAAATGTGCTACAAAATGATGATGTGCTTAAATTTATTACGTTTTTAAGTACGTACATACATGTCATTAGTTTAAATGTTGTTTTCTTTTCATTTTATATATTTTACCATAAAAGCACGATTAACTTAGATAAAGCTTGAAATGGAAATATCACTATATCGAATATTCTTTATTTCAGTTTCCTTATCATAAAAAAATAAAAAATATTATTGTATGTAAGAAAATTGTGGGTGGATGAGGTTGAGAATAAAATAATTGTAGTTCATGTTACAAGAGCTGTCACGTCAGAAGTCGTGAATCATTTTTATGGTCTGTTTCGGAAAGATTTATCGTGCAAAAATGATATCGTAAGTCACAAATTATTGGATTTTATTTTCTTTTAGTATAAAAATGTCTTTTTGGAAATTTACATCGACCAAGATTTTCAACAACATTTTAAAGAAAAATATGAGAACAAATTTTTTAAAAGCAGATTGTTTATATAATTTGAAAATGTGAAAAAAAAATCTGGTAAGGCAAATAATCCAACTTCCTATGACGAGATACTGCCAATTTAATTTCCTCATAAATTATGTGAAATACTTGCAGAAGTTTTTTTTTTTGCTTAATGCAAGCAACAGTCATTGTATAGGAGTCCTTTCAAATGCTTTTTGCTCAAATAAAACTTAAACTTCTTGACGTTATCATTAGCTGACCTCGGCATGCGCTTAGTAAAAATAATTAGCGTTGAATGGTTTACGCAGATTCAATGGGTGCATCCAGCAGTCCTATGTACTTGAAACCCTTTACAGCGCTTAAATCTAGCAAAACGACTGGATGCAATTCAAACTTTAAGCGCTTAGTGAAATTCTAGCAACAAATTTTTTTGCTAATTCAAACAGCACATTTAAGATTATTATTCACGCTAAAAAATGAATTATGTAAATAAGAAATTGAGAGGTACCTTTGAAAATTGTTTCTGGATTATCCAATTTTAATTGGAATTTTTAAAAAATGAGTTTGTTAAAACTTTTCCACTTTCCTATAATATACAATCTTGATTTCATTTTATCTTAAATTTTTATTTACTCTCCACACTTACTTCGTTAAAAAAAAGGTATTTTTAAAAGTTATTTAAATAAAACTAATTTGACATTTAATTTCACACATAACTTTTCAAACAATGCATCCAGGAGTACAGAAAATTCTAACTGCGTAGATTAATTTTATGTCTAACCACTTAGGACTGCTGGATGCAGCCATTATTCAATTTATATTATAGAATCACAAATAAACAGGTCAAGTGCATTTCCGAGTATTTCATAGTCGTTCAGACTCGCGGTGCTAGGAACTGACACGTATGAGACTTCTTGCCTGCAATATAAACTAATTCAATTGGAATAAATTTGAGTATAAATGTAAAGCCAACTTTATATGTATACTTTGTTGGTGCACACTTTGAGACCACAATTTCATATGAATAACCTAAAATATTAGAATTGAGAAGAGTGTGGGTTCTTTTTAGGTACATTTATTGATAAGTTAAAGGAAATTGTACACTGGAGGATTCTTTCAATCGCTTTACATTTTATTACATTTTCTGTGCTCTAATTGTGTTTGACATAAACATTTAACATGTAATTTCTTAATTTATTTAAGATCAAACTGAATTACTAAAACTATCATATTGATTGTCCAAAGAATAATCTATAAAACAAAATTAATATTAAAGTTTTTATTTCTAATCATAGAATTTTTACCCTGAAAAAACTCCGAATATTGACATTATAGCTTTGAAATATTTGAATAGTGAAGTTCTGATTGATTAATTGAAGCAAAAATCGTTCAATCTGTAATAATTAAACTGAAAAATTTAATCAAGCATATTCCTTGTAAAAGTTGTTCTTACATTTTTTCCAAAATTATTATTAGAATCAATAATCAACTGCATATGTAAAATTTCTTTTGTCCGCTGGGCCTCATCTGTTACCATTTCCGAAATGGAATATGTCGAATATAAATCATATAAATATGAAACCGTATAACACCATCCAATAAGAATGATATAAATCGTTCGAGGATCATTTTTTTTCTCTTTATTATCAACTCCATAGTAAACAGTATATTGTTGGCCAATTAAGTTGAAACAGGCATTCAAAGTTAGTATCAGCAAGTGTATATTGAAAATGTTATTCAATTTCTGTCCAACATTAAACAATTTCTTGTACAAAATTGCTGATGAATTTAAGTCATTATTAATTTTTCGATAATAAAATTGCTGTTTTGATACTTTTATAAAGTGAATTTTTTCGTATAGATTTAAGCATTCTTCTATTTGAATATTTAATTTTTCAAAAAGTTGCAATAAAATTAGCATTGAACCATAAAACGAACAAAATGTTAAAATAATTATCATAGCACTATAAATTGATGCAGCATATGTTAAAAAGTCTTTAAATAAATTTCGACTTGTGTATTTTGCAGCAATTATTGAAACAGAAATTTGTAATAAAAATAACATGATTTTAACAAAAATATATTTGGAGAAGTCTTTATGAATACTAAAGTTACACTTTGTTAAATCAGAAACTTCCTGAATAAGATGGATGACTTCATTAATTGTGCTTATAATTAAATCACATTTGATTATGAATGCAAATACACAAATAATTGATGTTAGGAACCATAAACTAAAATTTATTCGAAAAAGGCACAAATAGAGAAATGCATCCTCGTATTCTTTTATCCAATTTAATAATTTCATTATCGTCATTGGCGCCCAAATTGACCAAATTAATAACAAAATTATTGACATTATTAAATTCCATTTTGAGTGCCTGGCTTTTGATTTCCCAAAATCGAAATGAAACGGACATAAATTGAATAATTTTCCGATATAAAAAAGTACTAGAACCAAATTAACTCGCATTTTTAATAAACTTTTTTAAATTATGAAATTATCGTTTTCAGGTGAGCGGTATTTTCAAACTGAAAATATTTTCATGGTTTTGTAATTTTGAAAGTGTTTCTATCAATCGATCTTTTGATAACCTTTGATTACTATAATACAATTCAATTAAATTAATGTCGGTCTTATATTAATCCCTGGCGATTACAAATTAAGTTTCAAATTCGGTTTCAGAAGTTTGGTGTGAAAATTTTTATTAATATTGTAAATGTTTTATCCATTATGTAAAATAACTCAATTTAGTTAAATTGAAATGTTTCCCGAAATGGAATGTCATTAATCGGGATTGATATTTTTAATTTGGAAAGTTATTCGTATTGAAAATAGAAAATTAATTTAAATAATTTTTAATGAATTTCGGAGTATTTTAAAAACAGTATTTAATAAAAGTATTAGGTTAAGGAAAATAGGCTTTGAATATGCTTTAATATCGATATAAAACTTATTGAAATTGTAGGTTAACGAATTAAAGTGTGAATCATGTCCTTCGACTGGTATTCAGGTCAAGTACCAACCAAAACTTGTACGGATTGAGCGAACACATACCAAGTTTAATTTTATTGTATCTCATGAGTTATATCTTAAGATCAAAACATACCAAATGCCATGACCACGCCATTATCCTAAGAGATTTAATTCTAATGATATTAAGTCTTTTTTTTCTAATAACATGAGTGAGATTTTCATATATTTTAATTGGCAACTTTACTTTATGAGCCTTCATAAAAATCTAAATAATAGGATTTATTAATGTTTTCATGATTTGAAACCCATAATATTGTCAAAAGATTTAACTGTATAAATAGACGCCTCGTTGTGCTATATCCAGGATAAAAACAAATTTTACAATAAATTAAAATACACGATTGTTCTTAAGATTTCAATTCAAAGAATTAATAAATATTTTGAAGTAAGTACCTGCCTCCAGGAAATTTGGTTTCTTGAAAATCAAATATAAAACAAAACTCAAAAATTGTCTATATTTATATCAGAAAAGCCTACAAGGGATATAATTTATTGATATTCAAATGTTTCAATAATTTATCTACAAACTCATTCAATTTTTCATATACATTTTATTTTTAGAGGCAACAGGCAATTTTTCTATTTCTTCAGAACAGAACCTGAGAAAAGTAGAGAAATTTTTTTATCAGCGCAAACAGAAGATTTACCAGAAAATCAAGTGGGATTTACTTGAAAATCTGTTTTTGAAAGGGTTAGAAGTAATACATCTTAGACTACATAAATTCGTAATGTTTGAGAATACGTGTATATCGAAAATGTGTAATAAAACGTAGTTTGGGGAAGACACGTTTCTCTGGAAATATTTTTTTCTATGACATTTTAGACGAATTATTCCGTCCATATGTCCCATCATCCGAAAATATGTATATATTCTTTCTTGTCGCAAATATCAAACCAGAATATTTTTACCATTTGTTTCCATTTTAACAAAAAACCAAATATCTTTTTCATTCGTTGCCAGAAGGTTTATTTTGTTATTCCATTTATTTTCCTTAACACTTTTATCATTAAATCGAGTTCAAAAAGACTTCTTTCCGAAGACAAAAACAAAACTGCACACCAAAGGTATACGAAAGAAATGTTAGTACGAGTACAATAAACTTAAAATTAAGGCCAATATTTTCTATTATTTTAAATGAATTCTATTTCAGTTTTATTTTTCTATTTGCATATTAAAATAAAAAGTCACCAGAAAAATGACAAAAATGTTAAATTCAATTAATATCAACAGTGATGATTTTATAGAAATTACAAAACAAACTTGTATTCAAATATGTAACTAGTTAGAAAATATTTGAGTGTTTGTATACTTGAAGAAAGGTAAAGAAACCTCTGAAAGTACAAACTGGTGGCTGCATAGAATAAGAAGAGCAAGCATATAACAGTTTACTAGCTAACTAAACTCGCCATTCGTCCTCCATTATCACTGCCTCTTTTGTTCAGATACAAAATGCATCTCACTATTTGTATGAGACGGATTTAACTCATGAATTAATCTGCACATTACCATTTCGTAGTTTTGCACTACGTAATTCATTACAAAATTTAATCGATTACATTACATTGATTTACATAATCATAATTAATACTGAGTGTTCTGTATTGGTGTGATTTGTTGTTGTTGTTATAAATCCAGAACAATTTAAATATTATAAAAACTATTTTATTTTCTGAAACACGTCTATCTTTGTCGACGTTCAATATAAAAGAGAACTTAAAACTACAATATAAAATATTAGTATAATATAATTTACTTGTTTTCTGGAGATGGGAATAACGGGTCTCTTTATCTCTTTATCCCGATCTAGCCGAGGATAAAGAGATATCACATCAAATTAAGAGAGACTGCCATGTGGTGAATTTAATATGATCGCCACATTACTCCCCCTCGAGAAAAAGAAAAGAAATTTTTCTTTACATTTTAAATGTGACTTTTGATGTTTCTGACCTGGTTTGCATATTGGAATTGAAATCTGTGATTGGAATGAAAGCAGGCTTTATTCTATCGATCGAGATAAGCTCATCCTTATCATTAATCTTTATCGTAAAACATTTTTCATTCCTTGCGATGACTTTATATGGACCCATATATGGTGGACTTAAACTGTTCTTATAAATTGGATCTTTTACAAAAATATGAGAACAAGTTTTAAGTGCTTGTGGTATGAACATTTTATGTTGTTTTCTTGATCCTTCTTGTGGCTTTAGGTTTGAAATGGTTTTGAAAAGTAACTTGGCTGATTCAACTGTAAGATTTGATTCAAGAGATGTTTCAGATGCTACTAGTTCACCGGGTAATCGAAGAGGTTGACCATAAAGTAGTTCAGCTGGAGAAAATCCTAATTTATCTATAGGTGTAGATCTTATACCTAGTAATATCCATGGTAAATAATTATACCAGTTTTTGGGTGATTCCATGGTTCTAATAATAACTTTGAGTTGACTGTGAAATCTTTCTATAGACCGATTGGATTGTGGATGATAAGGAGTAGTCCTTATTCTCTTGTTGCCCAAAATAGATAGAACTTCTTTAAATAAAAGTGACTCAAATTGAGTACCCTGATCGGTTGTTATAGTTTTCGGAACACCGTATGGAGCTATCCAATTGCGAATAAAGGTTTCTGCAATTGTTTCTGCGTTTATAGATCGTATTGGAAGTGCAGCTGGCCAATGAGAGAAACGATCTTTAATGGTCAATATGTATGAAAAACCTTTTGATGGAGGAAGAGGACCCACAATATCCATGTGTATGTGTTCAAATCTCATGGTTGGAGAATTAAACTTTTGAAAAGGTGAAATCGTATGCCGATTGACTTTCGCTTTTTGGCAAGGTATGCACGTTTGCGACCATTGATTTATATTCGCATTCATTTTAGGCCAGAAATATTTGCAAGTAATGAGTTTTCTGGTGGATCTTATTCCGGGATGTGCTAAATTGTGAATAGAGTTGAAAACTTCACGTCGTAATGTGGCGGGTATGAATGGCCTGTTTTTACCTGTCGATGTTTCGCACCATATGCTTACATCTTCCAAAGGAATTAAAACTTTTTGAAGAACAACGTTTGATTTGTTTCTATTCGTTAAAATGTCTTTTAGCTCAGGATCGTTTTCCTGTTCCATGAATAATGAATGAAAATCGAATTTTATTTTCATGTCAACTGTATCTATATAACATCTTGATAATGTATCAGCTACAGTGTTTAAAGATCCTTTAATATATCTGATGTCATTTGTGAATTGTGAAATGTATCCTAAATGATTTGTTTGACGCGGTGATTTTTCCGATTTGGAGAAAAGAACATGCGTCAGAGGTTTGTGGTCCGTATATACTGTGAACTGTTTGCCTTCGACAAAGTATCTAAATTTTTTTATTGATAAGTAAACAGCTAGCAGTTCTCTGTCGAATGTAGAATACTTTTGTTCGGTTGGTTGAAGCCTTTTTGAGAAGAAACTAATGGGTTCCCACTGATTTTGATTCAGTTGTTGTAAGACACCACCGACCGCATCTGTCGAAGCGTCCGTACAAATGCTAATTCTAGCATCAGAGATTGGATGAGATAGAAGTGTGCATTTTTCTAACTCTAATTTGAGAGATTGAAACGCTATTTCATGAACATCGTTCCATTGAAATTCAAACTTATCTTCTTTCTTTGGATACTTTTTTATAAGTTCGTAAAGAGGTGAAGCTAAAGAAGATATTTTTGGGATAAAGCGATGATAGAAATTTATCATTCCCAAGAATCTTTGTAGCTTTTTTAAGGTATTAGGTGATGGAAAATTTTGTATTGCTGATATTCGATTTTTTGATGGTCGAATACCTTTTTCCGAAATGTTGTGGCCTAAGAATTCTATTTCTTGTAGGCCAAAATCGCATTTGTTAGGATTAACAGTAATGCCATTTTGTTGTAGCTTCTTAAAAACAAGATGAAGATGTTTTGAATGGTCTTCAGCTGATTTGCTAAATACCAAAATGTCGTCTATATAAACGAAAATGAAATCAAGTTCGTGAAGAATTTCATTTATAAAACGTTGAAAACTTTGGCTACCATTTTTTAGTCCAAAAGGAAGACGAGTGAATTCGTATAATCCAAACGGAGTGGTAACAGCTGTTTTGAAAATATCTTGCTGGGCAATCGGAATTTGATGATATGCCCTGAAAAGATCTATTTTTGAAAATATTTTTGACTCATGTAAATTCATGTTAAAGTCATTAATATTAGGTAGTGGATACGTGTCGAATATTGTTGATGCATTCAATGCACGGTAATCTCCACATGGGCGCCAAGAAGAGGATTTGTTTTTCGGTACCATGTGCAAGGGTGAAGCGACTGATGACGATGAAAGTCGACATATGCCCATTGATACCATGGTATCGAATTCTTCTTTTGCTATTTTATATTTATCTGCATTCAGTCTTCGTGGACGTGCTGACGGCAATGCTCCACTTACCTGAATGTGATGTACAGTAGTATGATTGACAGACATATTGAAATTAGGTGGTGCTTTTAAGGAAGGATATTCGTCAAGAATCCGTCCGAAGCGATCTTCAAAAGAGTGAAGTCTCGGAGACCTTAATGCAGCAACCTTTTCTTTGCAGTTGGTATGAAGTGAAGTGGTTTTATCTTGTATCTTTCTTTTACGTAAATCAACCGTTAAACCATATTTGAACAGAAAGTCCGCGCCTAGTATTGGATTATCTACACAGGCTATTGTGACGTGTTAGTCTTTCGGTTCGATGTTATTAGAATGATAACACTTTTTATTTATGTGAACTTAGTGTATAAACTTTATTTGTAATTATTTCTGCTTAACAATTAGTCTTAAAAATATTTGTCTTTCAATAATTTAATTATTACAATTATTTATCACAGTTTTAGAGCTTCACTATTTTAATTACTTTTAAGATCAAAGCTTTAGTTTTACTCCGAATGTTTCAAGTTCACAGTTTGAAGTTCTGATCTGAATTGATTCTAACCTCGACTCTAGGGCTCTTTTTATATAAAATTGGTGTGTCTCGGAATATTCTCGAAAAGCCTGGTCGTTTTCTAAAAACTAGGTGGCAATGTTTACACAAAGAAGATTTCTAGAATATTCCTATTCAATACACAAACAATAGTTCTAGAAAGCTCTAATCATTGTTTAGGTTTGTGCCAATGATCTATTATTATTTCCTCCTAAAAAATATCTTTTGTATGTGCTATTTTTATGGCATGAGTCATTGCTATTGTTATTGAGAAGTGTATTGTATTCTATCGATTGCGTAAACAATTGCATTTTGGAGTTTTCTGGAATAGATCTTTTGTACATTAGATGGCGGTATTTCCCGAATAGTCTGGAGATATAAATATTGCGTTTGACATTTCGCGGAAATCGTTTTGTTTGTTTATAAATAAATTATTCTCGTGTTTTCTGGGTTTTTCTTTTATTAAGAAAAACTCAGAAAAGTAATTAATTTGTGTTAGTGATTTTTATAGTGCACTATTATAAATGTATGTTCGAAATCGCGGCGTAAATCTAAATCTAAAGTTAAATGTTTGTAACCGTATGTTCTGATTGGGCTTCCATTGGCTGAGATCAGATTTGAATTAGAAATTAAGAAATTTGTTGGAAATTTGTTTTTTGGCAATACTGAAACTTCAGCACCTGTGTCAATTAAGAAATCCAACATTGTTTTTTTATCATATACGAAAAGACGGCGAGACCATTGCTCTGCTTTCGCTGCCGGAAACGAAGCAGAATTTACTCGTTTTTTTGAATTATTAACTGTTGAGTTTTTACTACATGGAGAGATACATTTTTTAGCCTTTTCCCCAAATTTTGTGTGATACCAGCAAATGGTATTTTCACTTTTTGACTGTGGACGAGTTTTCGAAATATGAATCTTGTGATTTGATTTATTAATGTTAATCTGACTTTCTAGTTTCGATAGTCTTTTACTTATATCACGAAGTGTTTTACCTATATTGTCTTCAGACGTAGGAGAATTGCTTTGAATTACTGATATATGACCAGGTAAAAAAGCATGAATTTTATCACCAATTTCTCCTAATTCCTCTATTGTTTGAGTTTTTTCTATAGTAATTAAACACGCTTGAATGGAGGATGGAAGTTTGCTGAGCCATAAACGTTTTAATAATAGTGGATTAACCAAACTGTTAGAGTCTGATAGAGACTTCATCTTTCTAAAAAGATCAGATGGCTTTAAATCACCAAGTTCTACTTTGTGCAATAAAATGTCAAGACGCTTTTCTTCTGAGTCAGTTGTACGTGAAATTATAAAATTTTTAAGGTTTTCATATCTGTCAGTTGCTGGAGGTGACAGCAGTGTATCTGCTACCAATTCCATGGCTTCTTGTGGTAAAGCCGATACAAGATAATCATATTTAGTGTTGGAAGAAGTGATTCCCTTGACTTTGAATTGAGCTTCGACTTGCAAAAACCAAAGCTGTGGCTTACTATTCCAAAATGGAGGTAGTTTCAGAGTTGAAATATGTTAATTTAGTAATTCTTGCAATTGGGAAGAATTTCCTGCCGTAGGGTTGATTATTGACGAAGTTGTCTGACCACTTGTATTTGTGTTGTCACCCGTCATTTTTATCAGATTTTGATTTTGACACTAATGTTGAAGGAATAAGAAAAAGAAAAAATTTTTTTACTTCCAGTTTAAGTTCACCAATATGCGAATTTTAGTGCCACGCAATCAACTAACCAAACTTTTAAGCGACCACGTGCCCTTCTTTCAATTCACTCACTTTGTTCAACGTGATACAGAGAAGAAAATTTAAATTTTTTACACATTTACAAAAAAAATTAATTGCCTTAAAATATTGCAAACCTAAAAATGTAATTTTTTATGTTTTAATTGGGAAAAAAAAAATGAAAATTGAAAATTAAATTATAAAAATTATCTTTTTCGATGATGAAAAAAATTTTTATGATGTTGCTGCAATTTTCTTTGTTAAAGTTGAAAAACCGCTATGATGATCCGTTTTTATAGTTGTAAAATGAGTTCCTTTGTTGAATAATACATTTTTTGTGAATCCGATGCAGTTTTTACAGTTGAATTAATAAAGTTGATATCAATATGTTGTCGTTGAAGGAAAATTATAATTATTATTATAATTTGATGCGCTCTTTTATAAATATATATGTCGATATATGATGATTAAAATACAATCGTTGACTCGATGTATGTTAATCAGAATATAGATGTGTTAAGTGTGATAGACACTCGATGAAAAAAAAAAATCAGCAACAAATATATTTTGATGCAAATAAAAATGTAGTTTTTAAGTAACAACGTTGATCACGTCGGAGGTCACCATTTTGTTCTGTATTGGTGTGATTTGTTGTTGTTGTTATAAATCCAGAACAATTTAAATATTATAAAAACTATTTTATTTTCTGAAACACGTCTATCTTTGTCGACGTTCAATATAAAAGAGAACTTAAAACTACAATATAAAATATTAGTATAATATAATTTACTTGTTTTCTGGAGATGGGAATAACGGGTCTCTTTATCTCTTTATCCCGATCTAGCCGAGGATGAAGAGATATCACATCAAATTAAGAGAGACTGCCATGTGGTGAATTTAATATGATCGCCGCACTGAGAATGGAAGAATGCTGTAGTTTCGATGTGAGTGGTTAGTTAAGAAACGAACGTTTTTCTTCAATACACAAAAATGATGCAGTATTTAAATTACAAGTATAATTAATTATTATATCGTTGCGTGCTACCCCTCTGATTCGAATGTTATGATAACACGTTTTATTTATGTGAATTCGGTGTATAAACTTTATTTACAATTATTGCTCCGTTTACAATTAGTATTAAAAATATTTGTTTATCAATTATTATTAATTTATACAAAATTAATTTCTCGACAATTTATTTACAATGGACAACACTATTAATGACTGATTACTTTACTAATATATCAAATCACTTTAATATTTCACTGTTGTAATCACTTTCCGAAATCTCTCTGATTATCACTGGTCAATTTTTGAATTTGAACTGTGTCTGTTCGTGTGGTGTTTCCACTGTATATACTCATCGTAAAAATTCGAGAAAATTTTTCTATGCATGGAAACGTACTATTAGAAACGTCAAGAAAGTTATTCCTAGAATTTGATGGAAACGTCAAAACGAGATATCAGTGATCATTTTGTGTGGTGTTTTTAAGGAAAGTTCCCGACTTTTCTTTTATCAAGAAAAGTGGAATGTTTCCTAGAAATATAGTGTACTATTTTGTGAACATGTTTTCCATTTATAATATCCGGGACATTTTCTCATTTCCATTAAATACCACCAATTTGCTACGAATTTTTTTTTGGGAAATATTTTTTTTTTTTCATAATTTGAAGAAAAACTTTTCCCCCCATGGAACTAATAAGATTTATTGAAAAATGTTTTGTTTCCGTTTGAAGAAACAGGAAAATTGTGTTAATTACATTTTTATGTTTTTTAAAAGAATTAAATTGTTTCTTTCATTGAGGAGTAATGGGGAGAGTATCCATATTATGCATAATAAAATATAACAAAGACCAACAAATATTTTTAATGCCGGAAGAATGATAGACAAGTTTAAAGTAACAATTTTTCTTTTCATAATATTATAGGAAAATAAGAATTTTAATGAAAATTCGTACAGAATGGAAATGCTCATGCAACCAAAACTAAATTAATGAAAAGTTTTTAAAATGTTTTTTTTAATGGTATTCAGGGATGAATACTCTAAAATATTCATTCTTTGTCAATTGTGATACTTCAATTTAAAATATTTAATATAAGAAATTGGTTAAGTCTAATAGAAAATGTATTCATTCACTTTAAACTAAATAGTATTATCACTTTTCCGTTGTCAGGATACGAAAATGCTGCATTGAAAAGAAAAGATAGACGATATCACGTTTCCCAAAAACGGAAACCACAAAATACTTATATATCCGGAAATCATATGAAAATAAAATCAAACCAGCAAAATCATTTTGGATGTCGATTAGTATCATTTTAGATGTACATTTTTTAGTCCAGAAAAATACCAGTAAATAAAGCTAAATCAACACAATTTTGCTAAGATTATGTGGAATATCTTCAAGATGCTGTGTTTAGACGGTTTTAAGATAGATGTTATTTTGCCTTGTCCGATAACCTTCTTCTTATTTATGTATAGTTTTTTTTTAACGATATTTACTTTGTTTTTGTTTTCTCGTTTTATTGAGTGGAATTTTCAATATAAAAAAATTTTAAACATGAAAAACAAAAAATCTTGGAGACATTTTCATTAGAAGTTAGAAAAACAGCTTGAAGCAAAAACAAAAGAAATAAAATATTTTCTTATTATCTTCTAAAAAGAAAACTCTGAGGTTGTTTCCAAAATGAATTTTTTAAGAATCATTACGATCACAATCTTTATAATAGTTTGCGATATATTATTTGTGGCAATACCTAATTTCTTCAACATGACTTACACTTCTTGGTCATTACTGACAATGATTGCGGTTATAAAGTACTGACGGACATTTATTATCATAACATTTCTTTACGATTCAATACAATTTTATTATACGACACAAAATAAAGGCCTATTGAAAATGCGTATGGTACAACATAGGTTAGATATGTTGGTAGTGATTTCAATTTAACGTAATATTAGGAGACAGATTTAAATTACTTGATACCAATTTCCCTTATCCAACTGCTTAGTCAAAGGTTGCAACTACTATAATCCTTGCTTAGTTTTTCCGAGGACTTTAACATTTTTAATACTTGACTTTTTAAACAAATCTTAATGTATATAAAATCAGTAGTAGGAAAACTTTGCATAGGTAAAAAAATATTTATGAAAACTCATTATTAAAAAAATTGTATTTTCATGAAATAAAACTTTTCTACAGTAAACGAAGTTTTTAAAGTTTTCTTACTATTTTTCTCAACAACTCATTTTAAATAATGAAAAGAAAAACTTCTTTGATACAGAATTACTAAAACTTTAAAATTTAAAAGAAATACAAATTTAATTAAGCAATAGCGTAATGGATACCCATTTCTTATTTCCGTTTTTCGAAAAGTTTCTATTTATTTTACATCAAAATAGCCTTCGGACTAGAACAATCGTAATTCCTAGAAAAGAAAGCTTTCCATTTATACTAGTACATAATAATAAGATAAATTTATATAATATTTATTTCCAAACTTTAAAAATACTTTCAATTTTAAGGACTCAAGCGTTCGTAAAAATAAAGTATTGAAAATTTCTTGAATATTTTATGAAATTATTTTCGCACACATTTTTCTCCGATCCTCCGAAACAAATATTGATCCCAAATATAATAGTTAATGTCCTCATATCTCCTGAGGGTGTTTCTGGAATATAAAGAAATGTGTGTCCGTACAGATTTTCAAAATTGACACTTTGGTATACATTTTTTTTATATACAATATATTGAATAATAATAATATCATGAATTTACTACGTTATCTGTGCACATAAGTCTACGCGTACAAATATCATACATCAGAGATAATGTACAGAATTCACTAAGTAACTAAGGACATATTTTATCAGGCTTTCCGAAACACGGAGTCAGTAGGTAATTCGTAATCAAAGAAAACAATATGTGCGTTATTGCATGCTATACTAAACTAAAGAATATGAAAAAATATGAGAAAATGAGTTTTCTATTTGGAACTGAACGTTAATCTTAAATTTGGTTAAATTCGTTTAGTTAAATATGTTAGTTTGCAAAGAAAATGTTTGTTAATTTGCCAATCAATGGATATTATTCATAAGATTTTTTGTGGTCATAATTGAAGTGGTTATTCGGATTATCCTGAAGCAACTCTCATATTTCTTATTATACAAGCCCGAAATGAATTAACATTTCAGTAAGTGAATAGATTCATTTTGGACATAACATATGATCACAAAGGATGAAGCAATAACTTGTGCATTCCAGAATAATTTAGAATATTTTCCATAAAAATGAATAAAACCAAAAAAATATTACAAAAACGGTAAATCTTTTTAATACAATATTCATAACTAAAGGAGTTTATACTCCAAAGACGAAAAATGTATATAATTCGTTTGCATCATATTTGATGGTTGTAATTTCGATAAGGGTGCAAAAGGAACCATTTCAATGCATGAGTTTTTCGAGTTAGAAGAATGAGAAACGATAAATTTTTTATGTTAGTCCTGACTAGTTACCCAAAATCTGTTATTTTTGGGATTTATGAGCTAAAGCGTATTGAGACCATTTTCAGAAGAAGTCATAAACTGTGGTTTAAAAAAGGAACACATTTGGGAATATATGGTAAAAAAAAAATCGTAAAAAAGGATTCAAAAAATACAACATAGACAAAATATAAACATATGTTATATTTATTTTCGGTATCTCTATGGACTCGTTACTCTGATAAATTATACAAGACGAAAAGAATAGTGGCATGAAGATAGTGCACTCCTAGAGAATAGCGAGTATTTTCATATATAATAAAACTATAATATCATAATACTTTCGATACACTAGCATTTTGAATGATTATTACGCAAATGATCATTTAAAGTCAATGTACTGTATGCATTTAAGTACATATATGTATGTATGGTATATGTACTAACCAATGCATTTTCTTCCATTTAATAATAGTTACGTACATATAAGGATTATTTTTGTCCTTTCTTATGATGTTGTTTCGGGCTATACTATTTTTGGAAACTACGAGATTAACCTTAATTTAAATTTCACTAGAATTCTTGCATTTAAGATCGTATAATACATTTAAATAAAAGCCACCACAGAGATCTTGGTTTTTCCGAAAAAAAAATAAAACCATTAAATTCAAGTATGTACATACGAGTGTATTAAAAGCATTTCAGTGCAGTTTTATAAAATTATTTTAATTTGGTTAATGGACTCTAATGAATAAATTTTAGGATTTCAGTTTTCGTTTATATACTACAACATATATATTACCTGTTTATGTATAGCCGGAGTTATCAAAGCAAATAATTTGAAATTGTTGTTATATTATGTCGCCATAGGTTTATTTATATTACAATTCGTCATCCTGCTTGAAAACTAAAGTAAAAGACAAGAAAATATCTTTGAGTGCTATTCAAAAGGATCCATTACTCTAAGTATATAAATACAAAAGGAGTAGTAGTTTTCCTTTTAAACTTTGCGAAATGATAGTTCATTTTAATATATTTTTATGTGGAAATTCATTTTACGTATATATTAAGAATTAAATTACAAATAAATGAAATTTGAATAATGACAAATGGAAAACGTAAAATGTTCGGGTATAATAGAAATTTCCAGATACTACTATGTTTCCATTAATGTAATCACTTTGAACTTTTCCAGAAAGTATTAGTCCAAGCTTCCATAGGATATGCTAACATAAGAAGTTTAATCATGTGAGATATAAACAGGAAATGAATTTAAGGTCCAAAACGTTTAAAAATATTGGATGACAGTTTTGCCCCATTTTCCTACACATTCATTATAATGGAAGTATTATATTAACTGTTAACTTATCTTTCAACTAATATAGAAGCCAAATTTAAAACCTGCATGAATAAATAATTATCCTAGTATAGAATAGATATGTATGCAAATGTCCAATTTGCTTGTACTATTCTCACAGCTTTTCTGTCTAGATATAATAGTTTTCGTGAATTCCCCATATCATATAAATTCATATAAATTTAATTAAATTAACGCCAAATGAAAGTTCAAGAAATATTATTCAATAATCCTATTAAAAGCATTGTTTTTAGAAGACTATTCCAATATCCATATCAGGGTGGTGGAACCGAATTATATTTTCAGTTATATTTTATAAATGAGGTAAAAAGTTAGCCATTAATTTAGTTATCGTATCTCAAATACGAGTCATTTGGGAAACATAAAAAAAAAACTTTAGGTTTTAACAAGTAGATAAATGAGGTCAGGAAAAGAGTGTATAAAATACCGACCTTCTCTTAAAGTATAAACAAGTATTCAATATTTTAGCCATGATTTGGGTAAAAAAGATAAAATATAGAGAAAAAAATAAAATCGATATTCGTTTTCTCACTTAGTAATGACTTATTCAATAAAGCCATGGAAATCATTTGGAAGGAAAACTATTGAATGGTAGAATCACTCACGACTCATTTCTTCCAGATTTAACGAAATGAATAATATTAGATTTTTTTGTACTCGATTGGAGGAGTTGAGTTTTATAAACCCATTGACTGCTTCCCCAGAAGCGAGTTTTAGCGAAAACTTGTGATATGTATTCAGGATTCGACAAAGAAATAGTCAAAAGAGATAGTTTTGTTATTTCATGATATAAAAGTATTTGGTTAGGACCCGCCAAAGAAACCCCTATTGGCATCGACAAATGTAAAAGCGCAGATGATATGAAAAACCATGTTTTCAAGTCTTCGTGGGTGATAACGATCAAGGTATAGTTAGAATATGACAATATGATATTTATAGGAAATAACGCAGACAGAGAAATAGAGAAGAAAAGCATATATGTATGCGATTAGGAAGGGATATAAGTGGAATCAGAAAATGGAATGTTAGTTAGTTAGATTGAGATGATCGAGAGGTCTAGATTACCACCGGGCATGAAGACCGGTTGACTTACGCGTACTATTAAGAATTTTGTATTGATATAAAATCCTTTCAAGATAAAAAGTGAGTGTTGCACTAATCTCCTTTTTGCTTTCTGTAATTTCCTTATTTACATGAAATTTATTTATTCTTCCTTTTAAATTTCTAAGAAATAATCTGGACCATATTTTAATATGATTATATTCTTGTGTATTTCAATTACAACTTTTTCCTGTGCGGAAACTTAGCCCAATTTTGTGCCGCCATTTGCTATTATAACCAAATTAAATTTATTATTAGGCAGGAAAGGTAATTTATTCTTCTGAATAATTTTAGAAAGTCAAAAATGTATTTAAATTTTTTAGGAAAGTATTATTTTTATTTCAATATGTTTTTTTTATTCTGTTTTCTTTTATTTATTTTCCACGAAATATTTTGGGTATTTCTATTAACAAAACCTTAACAATAATAGAGACACAAGAAAACAACAAAAGAAGGAAAATTTTTGTTGATCATGAATATAGTGCTAATAATTTGCCGCAATTATTGACAGTTTATTCAATTTCTTTAGACACAAATCAAATTTTCACATGGTTTCATTTCAATTGAAAATTTCTAAGAAAATATTTTCTTAAATTTTCTGATTCATAAATATTGTACTACGTAGCTACTATATTTTGGATTATAAGAAAATATATAGTAGTATATAAAAAGTGAAGAAGCCACGATTTAGGACTGGGGTTTCCAAGATAATTTTACAAGAATTACACTTACAAAAAAATTTTTAGAATATCTTTAAATCGAGTATCCATCCTCGGAGTGAGTATGAAATAGAGTTCGGTTCCGATTCCGTCCGATTTGATTTTGATTCGGTTCCCATACGTTCCATTTCGATACTGGTTCGATGCTGATTCGGTTCGTAAACTAGATAAGTCAGTACAAAGTTTAATGATAAATTTTAATTCCCAATCACTAAATAATCATATATTTCGTTTACATGATCGTATTGAAGTCGACTTCAATCCGAATATCGTGCATGTATACCAAGATCGACTTTAAATAGACTTGAGTCAATCCGATCACAAAAATTTTCCTAATCGACTTAAAATTTGCACTTAAATCTGGATCGACTTCAAATCGAATTGAAAATTAAAAATGGAGTATGAAAAGAGGGGAAACATAACCTAAAAAAGAAAAATTTGTTTGACAGCGTCTATGAAATTGACGTTGATTTGAAGTTGATTTCAAGTCAATCTTTCAATCCGGTAAAGATAAAAACTCGGTTTGAATTTCAAATCGATCTCAAGTCAATTCTGAAATTGCCATGTAAACGAAGTAATATTTCTGAAATAAAAATGATTCTTTGATGGTAGCATTATACCTATGTAGGACGTATCAAATGAGAACTCTTGTAAAATTTTCTTGAAAATATCGACAATAATTTTTCATGTTGAAAGGGTACTGAAATTTCCACCTGACGCACAATACTACATATTTGTATTAGAAATATTTAAATTTTATGAGAATTTAGTAATATACTTCCACCTGCATGCCAGCGTCAGATGGGCTTCATAAAAACCATGTAAATTTCAGCATTCTTGAGGGAAATTTCGCTGTATTTATGCAATTGCTTCTGATGAACACATAAAGTGAAATAATAATAGATAATAATAATAGAAAATTACTATTTAGACACATATGTAAATCCCAACAAAAATCAACGCTGAAATGATTGATATTTAATTGAAAATAAAAGTCATTTTCGGGACAAATTTAAGTTTTTTGAGGAATTGTATATGTTCAAAATTCAATTGAATGGAAAGAAAGTAGATTTTTTAATAAATTATATAGGATTTATTAAAACATGTAATTAAGATTAGAAAAATCTTTCAAAGGTACTTTTACAAGGAATCAATTTTGCAGGCTTTCAATTTTCTATCAAAACTACTATTATTGCAGTTACTACCACAACGGATACCATAATTACATAAGCGTATTTTATGAAATTGAATATACTAATAAATCTCGTGTGTTTAGAATGAATTTTTAGAGTAAACCCTTTTGGCACTTTTCACATGAACAATATACTAGAAACGTATGTTCCGCATATAAATGCATTATAAATCAATGCCATCAGTAATCAGATTATCATCTTAACGTATCTAGTCTTCTGAACTATGTCGAATACATTTTTATCAACGACTACATTTTGTATAGTTAATATAAAACAATATGTTGAAGCTTTATTTCTAAAAAGGCTTTATTTTAAAGGCCTATATCGTAAGAGAGACAAAATTTTGAACAAATTTGCATTACCCTTAAAATATGCAAATACGTTCAAACAACCAACCTGGTTTTATTTTCATTTTAGTCGAATTATACCTTCATTGAACGAGTTACAACGATATTCATTTGAGATATTTTGGATGTGTTTAAATTTATGTAAAATCGCTTAAATTTAAAGTCATACCAAGTTCTCATGTTTGCATTTTCAACTTTTAAAACTCAGAAATTTCTACCAAAAAGAAGATTCTGGTAAATTTTGCGGATTAAAATTAAAACCTTGAACATTTTCCTTTTTGAAAATCATGAAAAGAATTCATTCTTGTGATGTTTCATCCTTATGATAAATGGTGGCTTATAAAGATTTTTGGAATTCATGGATGAAAGTAATGGACAAAGGGAAGTTTGAACGACTCTTACTTTATTCAAAAAGTTTTCAAGATTTCTCATTTTATTCCACTGAGTTTGATGAATTGGCATTAAGTGAACATTTTTTATAATTTCGCTTAATTTGTTGAAGGTATCTTTTTTGTTAATTTTATGCGAAGTCTAGTAATTATGAATTTTGAACTAACACTATCAATTAGCATATTACACCTTAGGGAAATGAGGCAATTGTCTAGAGGGCATCCAATTTTAGGGGTAATACATTCGGGAAATTAAGCTAAAAATTTTTTAATGATTTTCCAAATGGAATCCATATTATCAGTTAATCATATTTACAGTCATTTAATATTAGATTTGTTGTTCGTTAATCAAAATGTAGCTCAAAGTCTTTCAACATATCTAGTTTTGTAGTGCAATATAATAAATTGCTGCGATTTAGTTTCATAGAAGCTGCACCTAACTTTATTTCTCTCCCGAGTTTCTTTATTAAATTCTTGTTAGAAAAACATGTAGCGTGAAGCTTTTCAATAAAATTTTTAGAACATTTTAAAATTGCCATTTAAATAAAAAAAATGGATAATAATTTTCTAAGAGCTTATTTTCATAAAAAATTCCCCGGATCACTGTTATTTAAATAAAAAATAGTAATATGCATTTTCAAAGGACGATGAAAAATGCAGATTCTCGTTCAATAAAGTCTCGATTTTCACATTCCTTAATAGTGTATAGTAATGATAGGCGGAATTGTTTAATGCACAATATGAAATTATGGAGTTAGATACTAGATACTTTAGATTTTGTTATCAGTTTTATATTGCTCTTAAGTTGTCAGAAAGGAATTTAGGGAATGTCAATTAAAATATAATTTATAGGTCATGTCCCACCAACGCTTCTCGAAACTATCAGCTACAGGTTGAAAGTAAAATATACTAGATGCACATGAGTAATAGACATCAATATGGACACAGACGAAAACTTATAGTCATACTAAAAACTAAAAATATGACTGGAACAACAAAATTATGTATGGAATATTTCATAGGAAAAGCAATAAAATAAGTTTAAAGGTTTTCCTTTCCTAATATATTTTTGGAAATCGTTAAAGAGGACTTTTAATATACACACATGTAAAACTAAATAAAAACATTTATAACTAACTTATGAAGTTCTCCTTCATATGATTGATAGACTCGAAATGTAAATTGACAGGAATTCTGACAAAGGATTAAATTCCTTTGATATAAAATTCTCTTCAAGGGAAACCAAATCTTTTAGGTAGAAAAAAAAACTTAAATCCTTAGTTATAAAGGAAAAGCATAGCTGAAACGAAAACTTTTCTTTTTCTTTTTTGGATTATAATACCTTGTGATGATATAAAAATATCTTAGAATATTATATTTGAAAATTCTAATTAAATTTATTATTATGTTAAAAAGGAGTCAAATATTTTATAGGGATTTTTCAAATATTTTATTGAATAATAATTTTTAAACTTTAAATCTTGTTCAAGTATTGCAGACTCTAAAGAGTTTGTGTCCAATTGTCAAATATTATCATTTCCCTTCCAGGCTGACACGTACATGCAAATTTTAAATTACCTAAATAATTAGAAGAATTAATTATCAATTTAATTCAGGATATAAAGGAAGATTTACTGAATAAGAAATGCTTTTCCTGATAAAGTGAATAACGAAGAAAAAAAAATTGCCTTTGTGGAATACGCGAATAAATTCGTAAAGTCGTCCTCGAGCTTATTTGAATCAGATTACCAAATTTTTTCTATTCATATTTACTATATTTTCAGCTGAGAGATATTTATAAGCAAAAAATTATTTTTAAAAAATATATTTATAAAGAAAATTATCAAAGTACTGCGTAGGCATTTTTATGATAACCAAAATTCTCTGAAATTATGATGTTTTAATATAAAAAAATTTAATTAGAAGGAAGTGACTTTTAAAATATTGAAGGTGTAAAATATGTATGCAGAATTGGAGGATCAAAGTGCTAGTAATAAATACCTACGTGAAATAAGTAAAACAGACAAATATTTACATTTCTAATACTAGTTCTTAGAAAGTTGGGTAATTTGCCATATTTAGTCATATTTTTGTTTACTATATGATTGATTTTTACGCCGTGACTATTGCGGTTGTTGTGACTCCATGTTCATGATAGTTTCTCTATCCACAATAAATATTCTAAATTGAAACTATTCAAAGTTCAAGTTATAAATTATATTAAATATATATATATATACATATTATGAAATTAATTTCTTATTTAACGCTCCTATAAAAGTATATTAAACTAATTTGTCTGTCTAATTATCATTAACATTAACGTCACAAGTAAATGTTCCTGAAAAAGTCATGTTTACGTAATCACTGTAATAAATATATCATTTATTATTTAATCAATTTGTTTCCCAGAGAAAATCATGGAAAGAATTTTCGTAACGTTTCCCCAAGGATCTAATTTCTTTGATGTTTACGTTCCTGTAAATTGATATAGAATCCATTTAAGAGTCTTATGGGTGGTTAAGTACAATATGAAGTACATTTGTAGAGAAGCAAAGAGTTTCTTTTTGAAACTTTTAATGGCCTTTGGGATTTTTTTTAAATTTAAAAGAAGTTAGAAAAATCATTTATTTAGTTTTCAATTTAGATGTATCATAAATGAGATTGTGGTATATTAAAACTTCCTTTCAATTATTTGCAACAGAAGTTCTTCAAATTAACACAAAATGTTAAAAGAAATGAACAAATTGAAGAAGACGTTTGGATCTATATTTTACAATTGAATGTAGTTTGAAATTAGAAGGTATTTAAAAAATGAATAAAAATATTTATATTTCTACTTATTAAGTAAATTTTTACCACAACAAATAAATAGGACAGAGGAATCTTTCGAAAATTACTGGTATCCTAAACTAAATGATAGTTTTCATCAACGTAATTAACGTAGTTAAAAGAAAATTTTTATCTTAACGATAAGAAAAAGATTTCTAATAAGATTTATATACGAAATTTTTCATGATAGTTTTTCACGAAGAGATTTTACATTCGAATCGATTTCTACATCATAAATCAATGCAATTCTTTCTAGGTCATTAGTTTTGGAATCTATGAAAAGTTTTCTTCGTCCTCGAAAGTAGAATAGTTTCATAAATCATAATTGAATATGAATTCTTAACGTCTCATTGCATTAAATTTTTTGCGATATTACTTTCGGAACAGTATAGTCACAGTTGCTTCTTTAATTCAGGTGTAATGAGATCTTAGGCTTACTATATTCACCAATTTTCATTACTTTTTATAGCTACCTACACTTATGCTCAGTTTTCGTGGATATATTTTAGTTTAATAAAATCACTTTTAATGATTTTATTCTTTAGAACTATAAAAAAAATTGTTTTAAATGTTCAGTGGATATCTGCTATACAAATAATGAGTTCCATTTACTTATATTTATTTTTTGAAAGTACCTTCAATAAAGATAACAAATAAAAATACATTTATTAAAGAAATATTGACATTTAAAAATATCTTTATTATGTTTATTATTTCGTTGATGGCGGAAGCTTTTACAATTTCAAACTTTTTTTACATAAATATAATAAATCAAACAAATATCTTTTTTAAACATTTCCATCAATAATAGGTTACCCTCAGTAGAAACAGGAAGGTTATGTTTATGTAACAATGAAGGAACATGCTACATTCATCACACCTTTAATTGGAGACATGGAAAGCTTTTGTAAAGAAATTCCCTTCCTTTTTCTTCGTAGATCAAATTGACATTTTGAATTTTTTATAGAACTTTTATTATAAATAAAATTATTATCAATATTGTCCAAGCCACGTCGATTTATTGATTTCCCTTTTAAGAACCTATTCTAGAACCTAATTGCTTTCTGATATTTCATTATTAAGATTGAAGCTCGAATGGATTTTTAGTCACGTTTTATGTTATTAACAATTTGCCCTTCATACTATTTATTTTACTCTCACATTATTTCTTATCAAGCATAAAGAATATTAAAAACTCTGATCACGTACGTCTAAAGAAAGTCAAATGGAATGGAATCGAGTACACGATGTGTCTATTTATTCCGTTAATACAACAAAAGGATTCCGATGAGTTTTCTAATATCAATGTCCACTTTCACAAATAATATCTTCCTTTCTAAGCTCACTCGAATTAAAATGCTAATAAAACCAAGGAGATCCAATCAGTTGCTAAATTGTAAGTGACAACCTGTTGTTTCGATTAAAAGAGCAAATTTTCTAGTACAAAAAATTACACGTTAATTAATATTTTAATTAGAAAAGAATGAAAAATCTCATGAAAAATTTTCCTTTGGATATCTTAAAATTTTAATACCAATGAAATTTGCTAATTAACATGAAAGCAAAGCTTTTTAAATTTTTTAATATATGCTACTGAAAAAATATTAGAAGCTTTTCCGTTTCTATGAGGATACATAAAAGGGTACAATTTTAAAATTAATTCCCTTAATCTCATATCAACTAGTATTCGTTGATATGAGATAGGTACCCATATATGTAAAATATTACAAAACCCTAAAAGTTCTTCCTATCTAAACCTTTTCAGGTATTAAAACCCATTCTCCAAAATGAAGTAAATTTCATATCCCGTGATAAGTCAACAAAACATGGATGTCATATTTAAATTGCGTCTTGCTCATAAGGGCATAAGACACGCTGTCGTTGTTGATTGTGACTTTATAAAATACAACGTGTATTAAATTGTTTCATATTGCAAACAACCATGAAATTCTATCAAACAAAATTTATTATTCTGATATATATATATACGAGTACGTCGAGAGACGTAAAAACAGGGTTTGGAAAAGAACAAAAGGACAATATATACAATTTATACAAATATAAATTTCTAAAATAGAAACTGAGTACATAAGTATGGGATTGGGAGCGCTCCTCACATAAGGATACATCATCCGAATTGTTCATTTCTATGAGAATATTTTTCATAAAAAAAAGACTAGTGAAGAGTCTTTGGATGAATTTTTCTGTATGAAATTCGAGTTATTAATTGAATTTTTCTATACTTAAAGATTCATAATTCATAATTCATATGTAGTGCAATTTCAATTGCATCTGCTTAAAAACTGATCTGAAATTTTCTTTTTTTAAACTTCAGAAAAGCACAGAAATTTTTATAATCATATCCAAATATAGGAAAACACTTTGATACTTACAATAATGTGTTTAATTGTAGTTTAGGTCTACGTAAGAAATATTTATTTTAATATTGGATATTTCTAACTAGGATTTCATTAACGGTGTTGGACAAGTCATAAAAAAACCATTTCCGAGCATCCTAATCCAATATGCGCTACCCAATCTCCTAAATATATTGAAATTTGTGAACTGCAGTAACAAAGATATCCTCATTATCCTAGTCAAATACAAATACAAACGACCTCAGTATTTCATAGGTTAGCTAGGTCACCAAAAATGAATAAATTTAATATTTCCGACCAGGCGTTGCAGTATTTAAGCTAGTAAAATATAAAACTCGTTATGTACTTACATACAACATTATTAAAAAACTGGTAACCACAAATTAAAATTAAGCATTATTAAAAAATTCATTACAAAAAACAGCTTTCCTTGGCATGTTATTATAAGAAATTATTCCAAAAAAAAAGAATATTCTGAAAATATTCATATTATACGAATGGTTTGGAATTGTTTTATTTTCATTTTAAGAATAAAAAAAACAAATTTTTCCACACAAATGCAGAGCAAATCTAAAAGAATTACTATGCAGACTTTTTAAATATTAAAAATGTAATTTCGAACCGTCATCAAAGTCTTCTACACACCCGTAACAAAACCATTCTGCCAACTTTACACAGTTGTATAACCACCGCTGGCATGATTAAACTCCCGCATTCTGTTTTCCAAATTGTTGGAATTTATCAAAGTTTAAGAAAAGTCAATTTCTTATTTTCGTGTGCCCTTTTTCTCTTCATAAATTGAAAAGAAGTAAAATTTAATTTAAAGTTCAGTAAATATAGAAAGGTGAATACGACTTGATTTGAATCTTATATCTTTAATATCGTTAGAATTCTCTAAATACACGCCAACCATGCCTGCATATGATTTACATATATATACATGCGAATCATTTATTTACATATATTTTCGTTTCGTTTCAAAAGTGGTAAGAGCGGAACGTCGTAAAAGTTTGGTACTAACATATTCTTTAACTTCGCAGTTTCCTTAAAACACAAGAATTATATACTCATTCTAATAGCATATACTTACATATAAAACATATCTGTATATATACATATATATTTGGCAACAAGGATGAAATAAAAAAAAAAGAAATTTTTATTTAGGAAGACATACGATCCTTTAGAAAAGATGAAGTCCCAATTCAATATAAACAAAGTTAAGTATTCAATTTCACCGTCCTAAATGGTAAGAAAGAAGAACAACATAAATGAAAAATGTCATCAAGGTAAATATTTATTTATAGACACTCATCGTAAATACAACGTGATTAACCCACAAAAGCATACTTTTATATGATATTTTAGTAAGTCTTGTTTATGCCACTGGAAAAATTTCGTTTTCTTTGATTTGATAAGGAAGTTTTCATGTAAAAATCAATTTTCATTAATTAAAGAAAAAAATCTTTATCAAGTTCTTTGAACAAAGTTTTTCTATATTTGAGGCTTCACTCACATATAATTTGCAAGAAGATAAAGAAAAATTTAATTCAGGTGTAGTTAGATAATTGCGAAATACTGATTTTATTAAGCACGTAAGTAAAAAGGCTAAATTGGTTCATAAACAATTTGAAAAATTTCTTTGCATTTACACATCATGAAAATTTAGTAGAAACTCAACATTGCCTGAGTAACGTGTGTTCAGTTAAAAATCTTCTATAGTTTACCATAACTAGTTCCAAAGAAAACCACTCTATAAAAGATCCATGATTTTAATTCTTAATCCTTTTATCTTATTTTATAGACTAATTAAATAAAAGCACACATCGTTTTCATTAAAATCATTAGATGTAGTTAAAAAAGATTCAACTAAAATTCTAACCATAAAAGCTACCCCCATTACGGTATTATCCGAAACATAAAAAACCCATCTAACTGGATAGAAACCAAAGTGTATCCAAACAGCATTGCTTCAAACTGAATCGCAATTAAATTGTAATATAGAAAAAAAACGTAATAACGTAAAGAAATGGAAAATTGCATCATAAAAAAAACCGAGTATAAAATGAAAATGCTTAAAACTTTTCCATCAAGTCGGTGAGAATCTGACATATGTATGTGTTTGTTGTAAACATTTTCACAGTATGGAAATTGTCCAGTTTTCACAATAAATTATTCTTAACATTGTTTACGGAAAATTGAGTTTAATTTTCTTTTGTAATTAATATATTAGAATTGAGTGCAGTCAATTCTATACCAGAAAACACGAAAATTTTCAATATGTCAATTTTATAGACTTCGCGTTTCCGTCAATTCAATACATTGTTTACTATTGTGGAAAATCGTAAATCGATGTACATTCTGTAACATAAACATGAACAATTTTATCAAGTAGTTTGTAAACAGGTACAGGACAGCAGAAATATTTACGAGTAGGTATATAAAAGCTCCGATAATTTAATAAAAACTTTGGTTTGTTTGAATACAACATTTTCTATGTTTTGTTAAAACATATAACATTACATACTTCTGAACGGATTTTAAATCGTAGTCGTTTTTCTCGTCATGAATGGAAATGCAACACATTTCACTTTAAATTATAAATAACACTGAGAATGTCCTTTTAATTATTGACCCGCATCGAGTGGTTAAATTTGACTTAAAATATTTGTGTTAGATGTAATTTTACATTCAATTTAAATCTTCTTATGAGAAGTTACTTGTTGTTATTCTCCGAAATCATTAATTGTTATCTAATTCAATTTAAAAAGTGTTAATTTTGTTGCATAAAATCTGTTATGAAATGAAGTGCGAAAAATAATTAATCAAAGAAATAAATGTCTCTGACCCCAATAACAAGATGCCTCCACATTTCATTAATCACATATCTCGTATAAATATAATATTTAGCACCCTTATTATCTTGAAATTGTTATCTTCTTCAGACTTCCCTCGTTTTAGAACGCGATTTATGGACTGAAATTACAATGGTATCAATCATATGAGAATCATTATCATATAATATTAGAAATTTATGTTTGAATATGTTTATGTTTGTGATTACATCATTACCAACACTTTTTCGAATACAAAAAAATGGGGATTAAGTTTCGTACAGTTCGTACAATGAAGAATGAAGTCTGATTGTCTAAATGGTGAACTCCGTTCTCTGTCTATTTTCATATAATCAATTTTCTACGAAAACTTTTGTATAAAAGCATAAAATATGAATGAGAAAAAATTTAGCAAAATCCTAAACAATTTGTTATCCGTTTTGAATGAGAAGAAAACCTAACCAGCACCACCATTATCATAAGAAAATCATGTTATCATTAATTATTCGGAAGATTATTCTCTAACCAAATTTTTTCTTACTTTAAGGAAACATATTCGCTTGGAAATGAAAAGCGTTTCCAGCATAATATATATGAACGTTAGTATGAATAATTAATTTGAGAAAAAAAATTTTTTTTTGGGTGAAACGAATTTTTACAATGTTTTGTTCGATAAAGGAAAGAAGTATAGTAAAACATTAATATACAATGGCGACTATTATAGTTATCATAAATTATTTATATTTGTTGCAAATTAACCTCTAAGTAATATATTAAATATAATACACCTAACATATTGCTTCCTTGACATACTTTTATTTACCTTTACTTCCTTTTAACCCTAGTCACTGATTGAGTTAATAACCTTAAGCCGGCTATGTGGGTGTCAGGGGCCTCTTTGAGATTTGATAAAAATTAAATTCCAAAACTTATGTTATTTTTCGGTTTCCTCGAGTTTATATATGGTAGTTATTAATAAAAAAAAAAGAAACAATTAATAATCAATACGAGAAATATTATTGAATGAATTAAAGAATTCTAGTATCCTAACTTGTAACCCATTCCATTAATTCGAGTATCGAATTATACATTTTATAATAGTAGACTAACCAACAAAGTTAACCATGTGAAAAGACAATATTTGAACCATTTGAACTAAATCAGGAAATGAAATTTTTACTATTTTTACTAACCTTTACATACTCTCGGTATAAATTAAAGTTTTAAAAAAAATGTTTGAATTTAAAGTGCAGAATTAATGTTAAATTTTTGTTACTAAAAGAAATACTCCTTTTGGAATCCTTTTAACAAAATTCATAAAAAACTACTGTTTTAGTAAAAGTTTCCCACGAGACCAAAATTAAACGAGTGTTTTTGCACTTTAGTAAGTCATTAAAAAAGTTTACCCATTTCACCTGAGTTTGTACTGAAATTATTTTTTTCTATGAATTTAGGTTTTTGCTTTACATGTGCAATGTATTTTTTCAAATACTTAAAGTTTTGTTTTATTACATTAAACGATATAGGACCAGCTGGTACCGAGAAATGAAATAGTCTGGAGTATGAATTATAGAAATATTATTCATATAAATAAATATACAAAAAAGTGTATGAAAACGTGAAAGAAATATTATAAAGTTAAAATAAATTTTTTTACTTTTCTACTTAAAATGTAATTAAAATAATCACAAGTTACTATTTTGAGGAAATTGAATAAAACTTGAAATTCTCACTTAGATAGAACACCAATGTTTCCAAATTAGAATATATATCAGCTTAAAATCGACCTTCGAATTCGCTCTAATTTAAAGGTAATATACACAAGGAAAATTGTGAAGTTATTGGCTAGTTGTGGCAACTGAATTTTAGTTTTGACAATTAAAATTCAGTTGTCGAAATCTCACAATTTTTCTGTGTGTAGCCGAAATATATAAATAATAAATGATAAAGAATTCAATTAGAATCAAAATACTTACTTATCCCATATTCCGTTTAAATATCAGTAAGAAAGACTCTTTCTTTAAAATTTTCTCTGACAAACATTTTCAAAACCTTTAATTAAAATTGCCTTTCGTGACAATTATGTTTTCATAAATTAATGTTTTCTAACTTTAGGTATAAAATTCAAATCACTTAATCCTTTCAAAAAGATTTAGTTCAGCCCAAAGTAAATTAAAGCAGAATTAACCAATTTTCATACCGCATAATGAAATATTCACATTCAAAAGCTCCACCTTGTTAATTTTAAAATAACATCTGACTATAAAAGGATGTCGTAACTCAACTAAAAAATAGGATATTGCACTCAGTGGGTATATTTATCCTTGATTTATGAACTTTAATTATTTTAACATTATCCTCAAATGACTTTAGTCTAGATTAACTAATTTGGAATGCTATTCTTGAGAACTGTGGGAATACAATATATAACTTTAGACGTACAAATAATATTGCAGAACTTCAAAGAGATAATTAAATTAAATTATATTTATGTACACAAATTTTCCATAAAAACTTCTAATTTAGAAAAGCGAATTTGCACCATTTCTTTAGTATCAGGGCCATTATTTTGTATTGCATACATTTCTGTATAGTTGAAGTAATTTCTTCACTTCATAACAATTACCTTATTTTGTACTCAAAATATTTTCTAGTAAATAGAATGAAAGTTTTCCAAGCTTTTTATTCTTTTTCTCTTCAAAATCATTTTTCTATATAAGTGCTTTTAATCAAAGTTGATTAAATTCAAAAATGTATTCAATCTATTCTTCTCAAAATAAAAAATTCGTAGATAGAAATTTTGAATGGTTTCTAATTTTTCCTTCTTTTTTTATCAAAAAAATTGTTGAAATTGATTTAATCACAAAATTTCAAGAAAAAACAACTTTTCTTCATAATCAAATCATTGTCAGTTTTGTTGGATTATTATTTTTAGTTGAAAAAGTTCTTAGGAAGAATATTGATCTCAATTCTTCAAAAAAAAAAAAAACAAGGATCTAACTTTTGAATCAACTTTTTCTATTCATATTGCAATAAATCCAAAATGTTTGAAAATGAATTTTCATTTTCTTTATAGTCAAAATTGATGGCTGATAAAAGTTTTTAAGAAATAACATTTTACCTAAAGAAAAATTTTCTAAAGAAAATCTGAATTTAAATTTAAACTAAATTTAATTGTATTTTTACAAGTATTAATCAAAAGTTCAAGGAAAATTCAGAATAGGCATGCATGTATACAATTTTAAATTATAGAAAATACAAAACAAAAACAAAACGCTTTATGTTTTCGAGTTTAGTAGTTGTGAATAATTATTTCCTCTATTATTTATTATCTTTAACCATGAAACACTTTATCTTAACATTTTTCATCGGTCAGCTCACTGAGAAAGTTATTTTCACAAGACAGAACTTCCATCAGATATGTAAAAGGAGGAAAACCAATACCGTAACGAAACAACAATATTATTTAAATTACATAATTTCCATGTTTCAGCCTATTGAAAAAAGAAATTAATATTGACGATAACAACTTGCAAAATTACTAAATTTTTTGTATCTACTTTAATATGATTAATTTCACCTATTAATTGGTTCTTCTAGGTTTTCATTTGTTATTATCAATTTCAAATAACAAAACTTATTACTATAGTAACGGTTAGGACTAGCGCTTAAACCAGCTACGTTTTCTCTAAAAATCCATTCATTCCGATGCACAAAGAGCAATGGGTACCCTTCCAAAATCTCCGTCCGTCCCTATACAAAACTCAAAAATGCGTTATACAATTTTGATGAATGTCAGTTGGTTGTTGCTGAACTGGATTCGGTATTGCATTTCAGCAAAATCGACCCAGGGGAAACGAAGTTATTAAACAAAAACCAGGGTGACCGGAAAGTTTTATCGTTTTTTCATATGGTTTTTCGGATTTATTTGGAAAATTTGTAAAGCAATTATGTTTAAATTAACTATATTAGTTAAATATACAAATAGACGATACCATGGTAAATGTTCGTAAAATCAGTCTAAGGATAGTGGAGAAAAAAATAATACTAAGAGAAAATAAGTCTGGTCATAAAATTTTTTTCATATACTTTAAAAACTAATACACCGATTTGAATAAAATTTTGCAGATTAGACTTATGCTACCATTGCCTGGGTTATCGACAAATTAGAGGAAATTTGGAAAAGAGAAAACAAAAATATGAAGAAAAAACATGAAATGTTATTAGTTTTGACAGTTTTTCTGTCCCATTTCTACCATAAGGCATCAAAAAATCACTTTGCTAAATATCAAAGAGATTTTAGTTGTTGTGAAATTACTAATACCTGATCAAAAATGAATACCGAATTCGGCCAAAAATTCTCATTCCATTTCAGTATTTTCGTTTATTGAAGAAGTTGAAAATATGTTTTCAACATAATAAGTCAACAATTTGATTGTTATCCCTATGTGAATTGTAAGTACAAAAATTTGTTGTGATTCTTTCCATCTAATATTATATTTTCCATATTATGCAAAGTATAAATAAAAATGTATATTTCGCTTTGCCTCCAAGGAATTTAATGATATATTAGCAATATTCGTATACCCTTTATTTATTTAGAGTTTTCACATGAGAAAATATTCTCAAGCAAGTACCTACATACAAGTAGATAAATTTCTGGAATAATTTCTGGCATGATCACATCCATTGTAGAAATTTCCGGGGTATTTTTTACTTCTTTCTTCAATTGAATTATATAAACAAAAAATGGAGGCAACATGTACAGTGATAAAAATATACTATATAATGAAAAACGAAATTACATTTTAAGAATTAATGTGCTTACATTTCTTACAGGGCATACAATCTCTTTTTATAAAGACAGGAAATAAAATATTCTATACTCTTGCGGCCCAAAGGCAGTATGTTGATACACACAAGGTATTGTTTACTTGAAGTCCTTATTGAAGTGGATTCTATTTTTAGTTACTTTTACAACGATATCCTTTGATACTTTAAGGGATGTTTTGGAAAACGTATGTTTTGTAGTTTCGTTCATAATTCTCCAACATGTCTTTCCAATTTTTACTATAAATTGAGATTCACTTAATTTAATAAAAAAAAATTATTGTCTGATGCAACGGAAAGTACCTATCCAAAAGACAATGCAGTTTGGCCTTCATATTCTATCAAAAATCACGTCTGATTGATAGACATTTCAAGTGTTTCCAAAAATACACCTCATACTTTTCTATATAAACTTAATTTTTATCAAAGCTTTCTTTATTCGTAATATCCAATAGTTCCTTCAAATTTTCATATTTCTTTGAAGCGCACCAATTTTGCCGAAAGACTTCACATCCTCATAAAGGATTTTCTTTGAAGACTCCTCAAACATATATATAGCATAAAGTATAAATTCTACGAGGATATGTGAGGAAATTCTATTTTTTTGAATACGTATAATTGGTTTTCACAAAGACGATATACAAACATGCTATCCCTTTGTTGTTCCTCATTTTCATCATTTCCTTATTTTATTTTTCTGGATACAATTTTCTTCATTTTTCCTTATTTGTTATTTCTATTCTCATAAGGAATTTTCATACAAAGCTTTCCTTGTTCGGTAAACTTTTTTCTAATTTTTTATCATGTTTTGCCGTATTTTAATGAATACATATCCAAGTTTTGAAGGAGAAGTTTTTGCAAGGAGATTGAATATCTTTATTCAAAACCGACTCTAACCATCCAATTTATTTTGGGAAGAAATGTTATCAAATATATTTTCCATCTAAAAATCTTATTCTTTATAACATTATATACTAATAGTTGTTTTTATTTACTATCATATTATTTTTCTAGAAAATAGTTTTTAAAAATATCATCAATTCAAAGACAACATTCTTTGATTTAAGGAAAATATTCTTTTGATTATAGTAGATGGATTGTCTGAAGCGGAAAAATTTACTAAAAACAATCGATAAATTGGAAATCATGGAAAATTACTTACCAAGATAGTTTAAAATGTGTCATATTTTCAAAGTAAATAGGATATAATTGCAAGTCATACCAGTTGAGTACCATCAGATCCTCTTCTCAATATACATTACTATTTTTTTTTTTTTACAAAATTCTTTAATTATCAACGAGCTCATTGACCGGCTTTGAACATTTTTTTCTTTGAAAATATAAAAATAAACCATTTTATTATTTTAAAATAAATAATTAATTGAATAAACCCAAAATAATTTTGCTTTGATGTATTAAATTGACAATTTTTAGTGAAATTATACTCAAAAAATAAAACTTTATTAATTATTACATTCGCAAACAGATTACATTCAATATCATTTTGGAAATTCGAATAAATTACGTTTGATGTAATCAAAATTAATAATGCTTTCAAAAAATTTAAATAAATATTTCAATTTAATCAAAATACCATAATATCATAGAACCGCGCATTTTGAGTTAATTCATTAAAATTACTTTTAGTATTCAATTAGAGGTAATCCATCCGATGTGTTCTGATTAGTATTTCAACCATTTATATAAATATAAATCGTTATTTGTATTTTATTAACTTTGGCTTTCAGATGAATTTGTTAGAAAGAAATTCTTATTATTCTATCCTAATTTATAATCTATTTTCAATTCCTTTTCTTATAAGAATAGGGAGAACCAAAAGTAGCTCAACAAATTTAAAAATGTGCTCCTTAATAGATATATGAAACTTTAAATTTTTCGTTATTTAAAATAATGACATGTTCGTTTATTGGATGTTGATCAAATAATATAACAGCAACAAACTATTCAATATAATAGACCTGTGGAACGCAAGGAGATACATATGAAGTATTCAGAATTCATTGTAATTATTATGTCCATTTTAAAAAAGTTAGAAGAAAATCATTTTGGAATCGCATAGACATCTGAATAGCTTATATGTAACATAGTAGACTTATCAAGATGATACTGTTTTTTCTATTTTATTTGGATAGCTAAAATAATCCAATCCCCAAATATCCTACGAGTACCTTTGCTTCCATTTGTTTTTTACATGAAGTCATTTGAGATCCTTTAGTTGTTTATTATTCTACTGAACACTTGGTCTTTGTTTTCTGGGTTTACTTTGAGGCATTTCTAAATGCTTGAAGCATACTAAATTTTTTAAATTTAAACTACATTGAATTCATATTAATCTAAAGGCTGAAACATATTGAACTAAATTCTGCAGATTCCAAACCTATCCCTCGAACATCTAAAATAAAAATTTAAATCTATTTAAATTCATACACTTTCGTTTCACCTTGTATTTAATAACTTTATTATGTTTACACCTTTTGGTAAACACCTTAATTAATCAATTCTTGGGTTAATAAGTTTATTTCAAAGTTTTCATTGGTTTATCTGAAAGAGGTGTCCATGTTGTATTTAAAAAAAAAGGGGTTTAATTACTGATCTTAAAATTTATTCATGAGATATTTTCCGTTCTTTTTATAAAATAAATTGAATTTATCGACTTAAGTTTCCTTTTTTTTTGCTTCACTTCGAAACCCAACATTATTTTCTATTTACTCAAGAATATCATTGTCAGTATAGGAATAGAAAAAAAGACGAATCCTGAAACATCCAAAGGAACAGGAATAATAGAAAAGAAAAATCTCACACCAAATTTACATTAATACTTTGAAATGGGAATAGGAAAAACATTTTTGTGGAATTTGCTTGAAGCTACAAAATTATCTCATTAAAATTAATGGCGAAATTTTTTCTTTGTGAATTTTTTTCTTCTTTGTTGTCCACAAAAAAAAAAAAATGAATTTACATAAAATTTAAATAGAAGTTTTGAAGAATAGATTATAACTGTGAAGGCCAGGCAAAAGTTGGACAGAAATAATCATTCAAGAAAGTAAAATTGAAATTAGAGAATTTCCATTTCTCTTTTTCATTTCTTAATAGAAAGAAAATTAAAACATTAAAATTCCCTACCGTTTGAAGCCTGTTAAAGTCCATCGGAATGAGGTGTCGATATACTTACGGGAATTCAAAAAAATACTTTATTGGATTGGAATTAAATTTTTAATTTAATTACTGCGAATGTCCATAGTATCTATCTGTGAAAATGGAAAGCTAATTTTTCACAAAAACTTTATTAAACAATACATTGTAGTATCCATTTTGCTAGATGACTTTTTACCATTTTCCTGGTAAGGCCACTGTAGAAGTTCTGAGTGAAAATTCGAAACAAGCCATTTTCACAGGTTTCTTTTAAACAAAGTTACACTATTAAAGGAGTTATAACGAAATGAATCGTAGTCTGAGGTTACAAAGTTAGGACTGTATGGTGGACGCATCAAAAGTTCCCAGTGAAGTTCTTTCAATTTTTGACGAGTGACCAAACTTGTATGTGGTCTAGCGTTATCATGATAAAGAAGAAGACTTTTACGATTTACCAATTCTAAACGCTTTTTTATGATTTTCAACCCTCGCGTTCGATATATTAAGAACCCGTATAATATCTTGTGTCGTTAAACAGCGATCGGATTCTTGCCATTCAAGTCTAGCTCGAGTAGATTTCAAGTTCTCATGTAAACGGAGTAAATGAGGTTTAATCGCATACAACTACTCAAGCACTGTACTTGAACTATTGATTTGTATTTCTATAAATTCAATATCATTCAAAAAATACAACAGTTATTTTAATATTTTGTAATTACCAATTATTTGTGTTAAATGACCTAAAACCATATTTGTATAATAAAAGTGAGAATGAATATACTGAGGAAAATTTAAACTGAATTATATATTTTTACATAGATAGAAAATATTCGCAGTTGAAAATATGAACCATAAAATATTCCAAAATTTGACCCTTATAATTCGATATAGTATTCATAATAATAATAATAATCGTTAGAATGAACAGAATATGAAATCAACCTCGAAATTCTACTATCTTGTTTTATCTTTAATCTTAGTAAAACAAATGTCGAACCAAACAAAAACCAAAAACAATATAATAAACTTTCACATGTTATATACTTAAAACAAATTCCCTTAATCTTTTCACCCATCCAAATCGATTCACCTGAATGATAACCAATTCACAGTTCGTTGAAGAGGAGAACCTTTTAAAAGCTTCTTTGCTTTGTCAATGTTTCATGAAATCATTTATAATAATATTCACCTAATGGAAGCCTGTATCTGTAAGGTAAAATAAGTAAAATTCCTTTCACCTATTCAGAGGAGAATACGTTTAATAGCCCTTATAATAATACTTAATGTGAGGTCTAATATTAAGCCGCTTTATGATTGTTTCCCATTGTTTTCACACTTTCCTTCTTTTTATTCTACAATCTTATTATCTTTATGATTACATATTTAAACTTTTGAGAGAGAGTCTTGGGTTGCTTTTTTAAGTTTAATTAAATTTTTAACAATTTTCCTTTATGAGTCTAGATTATAGAACAAAATTTACATTTAATAAGAAATTAAATTTATTATACTGGTTATATTTCGACGAACAAAAGTCTAACTAACTAAGCTCATACCGAAAATGGTCTGTAATGGCTTTGCTAAGTGTAATTGGATAAAACACATATAATTAAAAATGAAACAATGTTCGCTAATTTGTGAAATACAATATTCATTTGGTTTTGTGGGTTCTGAAAAAAAAAGTAACAAATATTACTATATGGAAACTATACTATACTATATCAAAAACGGATATTCCTTGATTTCCATTATTATTACATTTGATCTAACTTTATGGGACGAATAAGACTTATCGGTATCCCAAAATACATTTATTCATAGAAATGGTCTGAAACAAATTAGCTTTTGTAAAATCAAAGTACCAAATTTATGCCCTTTAAAGCGTATAGTCTGTGAACATTAGCAATTTTCGGTGTTATACTAAAATCACTGCTCCTAATTTGTTTCGACTGCAAAATTATTAATTTATTAAAACCCGAAGGCAGCAATGAATGCCATAATCCAACGAGATTCGCTATCATTGAATTAATGGAATATTATACACAAATAGTAATTAGTATTATTTAACACTTAAAGTCCAAATCGTGTTAAAAATTTATTTTTAATATAATTTCAATTCATGGCTAATTTTAAACGGATTTTATTTGCATTGAAAACACCATCACAATAATTTTCTGGTAGGAAAATTTTCAAAATAAATAAATAATTTACTTACCATAAATTTTCTGTTTAAGTAGATTTCCTTAGGATTTTAAAAACCACGAAAAATATGGAACCAAAAACTAAGCACCAAGAAATTCAACTCAACTTATATACACCCAAAAGTGGCATTTTCATTGGAAGTTTAATGCACTTTTGTATACGTTTGCCAACATCAAAAACAATTTACTCTAAAACAAAGAAAACAAATTTCACTTCAAGCTTTTAGTAAACAGAGTTGAAAAATGCTTGAATTTTTTTATATAAAAACATAATTTTAAGTAGAAAGATAGCTCATGGGAATAGAACACCCCAAAAAACAACAGTAATAGTCCTTTAAATGCAGATAAATTTTGTACAGAACAACTGCATTCAAATGGGTCTTTCTAGTTCAAAATGAATTTTAGGAGATCTATCATTTTTGTAGATATGAAAACGGTCTGAATGAACATTTACTGATGAACATGGGCACTTACGGGAAAGATGTTAGTAAACAAATACTATAATAAAATAGAAAATAAGGAAATTTATAACAAATCCTGTGAAAACCATTTGCCGCTAAAATATGTTCTAAATGGTTTCAAATGCCGAAAAGAAAGCTTATGAAAATAAAATGTTTTTTTTTTTGCTTGAAAAAGCCATATTTCCAGGATTTTTAATTAGTTACTTGAACTTCAAAAAGAATACTCTCATTTTATGACTCAGACTTGTTTCATTCTCCTAAAGTGCGAGTATTTCCTTAATTTGTTTCATTGCATTACAATGCTGCAACTAAAAATGGATTGCAGGATTCTAAGGTAAATGGTAAACAAGCCATTATTATGGCATTATGAAAACACATTACCTTATAATGCATATGAATCTAACTTTTCCTATATATTTATAACAATTTGTAAATTATGAACTTTAGTTTTTAAGCTTGTCTTATTTTCTGAAGCGTTCTATATAAATTTGTTTAATCCAAATAAAGTGATTCATTTTTATGAGATGGATTAAAGGATTATTATATCCATAGTGAGTTTTCTGAAATCATGACAAATTTACTTTTTTATTGTTTACAGTAAAATATTTCTAACTACTCAGAATTGATATTTATTATGGTTTCTTCTACTGGACCAAAAAACAACTTCGAATTTGTTGTCAGAGAAAGTTTAATCAATATTTTACTTGATAACAAGTTTTAAAGAAAACAAAAAAGGAAAGAAAGTTTCTTTAATGGAAAAGGAAAATTTTACTTTTTCAGTTAAATGTTTCATATTGGAAATTTTTACGTAATTAACATTATTATAGAAATGTAAGAATTTTGAGTTATTTTCGTCTAATATTAAATTTATCTAAAGAAACCCTTATAAGCTATAAAATTAGTATGTAAGAATTCCTCTGAAAAATTCATTTCAAGTCAATGGTTTCTTATTCGGGTTGAACTGAAAAACCTATACAAAAATTAGGCATGATTTCAGAACAAAAATAAACATATATAAATATTCTAACTTTAATAATTTAATACAATGAAACACATACAAAGGCATAAAAACTATCCGCGATTTGATATGAATTTTCTTCACGAAATTTATTCATAAGAAAATTTAAAATATTTTTATTACATTTTTTATGAGACTAATTTTACTATTATATTGTTTACATCGAATTTTCGGTGTATAACAAAATTCAGAACAAGTCATTTCCCATGGAGGACGATATATAAAAAAGTTTATTTGCCACGTTTATGCTCAAGTTCCGCATACATGAATAATTTCAGTATAATTTTGAAAAGGTTTATAAATATGGGAATGCTAACATATTCTATTGGTCCTCCATATTCATTTTTTATTCGTCCTAAAGACTATCAACTCCTAGTAAACTTTTAATCTTATATATGCCGAACTCTTAACAGAATTTCCAACATATTTAGTACGAAAACAAAATCAATCTGTACTATACTTGTATGTAGAAATTGTGAAATATAAAGCGTATGCAATTTAATTCTTTAAATTTAAACAAGAAATCACAAAATCCCTTATATCCTTTTATCAATATTTCGACAGTTTCATTATAAGCCTCATTCTTGAAGGTAGAAAAACTTATATGGTATATGGTATATATATATATTTTTTTGATAAATGTATTCAATATACAATAACAACATGAATTCGCATCTAAATTACTTCCTTATATACATTTTATTGGAATAAATATCATATCAGGATATAGTAGAAAAATTCCCTCAAAACAAGAAAAATAATATAAAAAGATCTCATTTTCCATTTTCATATACTTTTATAGAAATATTGTAACTAACATAATCTCACATCTTGATATCAAGGATAAAGTAGATCCATCTATTTATATATAAAAGACAGACAGTATGCTTGACTGATTTTTGGCAATGTACCTACGTAAATGCTTGATATTCATAAATTTCTGACTCATGTAGGTTGGAGTAGAAAGAATTTCTAATATCCATTCATCAGTGTCATCTAAATGCACAACCTGAAAGCGTTGCTCATTTTTATATGCTATATCTACCATTGTAAATATGTGTAGATTGTGTTTACCTATCCATGACACCTTTTTGAATAAAAATATGAAATCTATTTTATATGTTGATTATAAGGACAAATATAAAATCACTTTTATTAATGTTGTTATATACATTTCTGATGCAGTACCAAATTAGAAACGATTTAAGAAACTTATTTTGCGCTCAAAATTGTTTCTAATTTTTTTCTTTGCGTTTATCAACTCAGGAGAAAAATATACAACACGATGACAATCTAAAAAATGACATTCTTTCCCTGTAATTTTCTACAATTTATTCATAACTAACATTTTTATTATTTTTTATGAAAATTAATGACATTGACTTACACTGTATGCACTAAGAGAAATAGTCCTGGAGGAGGTGGTTAAGGATAAGAAGTTAACCTAACTATTGCACCAAAAAAAGGGGGTACAATAGATCTTAAGGTGGCAGTACAGGAACACCCTAAAATCTAATCTAATCTAATCTAATCTACACTGTATGCGAGCACTTTATGCAAAAGAAAGGCTGCAACTGAAATAAATCCTTATTATTCCCTTAAGAAATTTAGGGATGAATCTGCGCATTTCTAAACAAACTATTTTAAAACATAATTAAAGCTTTTGCAGTTTATGTTTGCTGAGGAGAAAGTCAGAAACTTTTATATTCAAATTTTGAAGGGAAATATTGTACGAATTTCCTCAAAACGATGAAAGGGATTTTAAAACCGTAATGCTAACTTCTCCTCAACACATACAGTTTGCCTCGTACTTTTTTATTAACAAATTGCTCTGACTGAAATTATATATAACAGTTTGATTTGGATAAATTTATTTCAATCAAACATTTATAATGGCTGCAAGCTTTCGTCCTCGCACAAAGTTTTATCCAAAAATTCTTGATTTAGAGGAGATATTAGTATAACAGATTGGGTCTATGTATAACACATATTTTCGTTGAAATTTTTGATGAAGTCTATCTTATTTTAAGAAACTTCCATGCTTACCTCAGTTTTGGCAGTGACGTTGATTCTGATGCGGTAACTACAATAATATTTAAAGTTGAGCCTTTTCAGAGGAAATGTAAAGAGTAGGTATTCAATTATTCAGACCGGTTGTAAATGGTTTCATTTGAAATTTATATAAAATTCATTAATTAACCACATTTGATTGATTTAATCGGATTGAACTCTCTTTTATTCATAGATGAAGCAATTAATTTAATTTCACCTTAAAATTTATTTTAAAATTGAGTATTAAGGTTGTTGAATACTTAAAGAATATTATTTCTGGTTGATTTTAAGGAAATTAATAATTCAATAAAATTTAGGTTGTGAAAGGATTATTCGCATTACACGGAAAATTGGCAGATATCAAATTTCAATACTTCAATACTAAAATTTGAAATTCAGTCTTTGAGACAATATTGTAGTAATAGTGTAGAGAAGTATTAGTACTTTCATTATACAGATGAATGAATGAATGTAGTTCGCAATTGTAAAGATCACGTAGTTTAGTGTATTTACTATTTGAATTAAAATTTCCATCCTTACTTCTTACATTTAAATTACCTTCTTTTATTGATATAATGTTTTACAAGTTTTCAATGCCAAAATAGGAGAAAGTAGAAAGAACGTTTCGGTTTTATTGAAAATCTAACTTTCTCTTCCAAGTTACTCACTCCTATCACAGTATTGTAAAAGGAAACTTAAAATCAAGAGAATCTTATTTATTTGATTTACTGATAGGCTTTATTGAATGGAAAGATATTTAAAATTTGTTAGATCAATCAAAAATATTATAAAGACAAAAATTTGTGAAATATTTAATATAAAGTCGGTAAATGTCTTTAAATATTTGAAAAGAGTTTATTTACAACATTAAATTATGTTTATTTTCGACAGAATTAATTAATAAAAAAAGGAAAGACGTTTGATAGTGACTAAAAGCCATGAAAGATGATAGAAATTAATGATATTGAAATTAATTTTGCCGGAAAATAAATTAGTTGAAAGGAATCAATTTCAGTACCAAACATTTTATAGAAATTATATATTTTTTTATGATTTAATAAGTTTTTTAAAGAGCTAATAGCTTACAAAATAATATTTGAGACTTAAATTTAAACTAAACGAATTTGTTAATAATGAAGTACTTTAATATTTTCAATTATGTTCCCGCAATATAAATTGATTCATCATTATTTTCTCATACCATTCGAATCAACATTTAGGTTTTTTCCCAAAATTTTTATTAAATTGAACTGATACTTTGTTGTGGCTGGCTCTTTTTAACTGTCTGATAACATTATGAAGTCCCCCTTATAGAGAAAATGGAAAACAAAACACGTCTCCCCAATAAGCCTGTTAAAAAGTAATATCCTTCAAACACAGTATATTAAAGGCTCGATCGAATTGTGAAATGCCAAAATGAAGATATTTTGTTACTAATGTAATGAATTAGCCAGCATCCTGTCATGTCATCGGCAAAATAAGGGTTTGTTTTTAATGTTGTTATCCTTATTTGCAGAAAAGCGAAACGGTGGAGGTGAACAATTTTGTCCGCCACCCTTAGTGAAATTACATTGAAAGAAAAAACAAAACAAAAAAAAAGGATTTTCACATTGTAGGAATTTATTGCGAGGGATCATGTTATTTGGAATTTTATACGCTATACATTTTTGGTCAGTTTTTATAGTAATGGACTTACTTATTGCTTTGATGTGTATATCTGTATCGTTCAGGTTACAATTCATATAGCATTCGCGGTTCTCCACAGATTGTGTTTTGAAGCTAATTATAATTACATATTTATATTTATAAGTTTATTAAAGCATGGCTAAATTTCTTGGAATATTCTTACTTGACCTACATCGAATGTTTCCATATCTTCCTTCAAATCCACTCAAGTTCGTTCAAAAGTGATAACTTGCCTTGATAAGTTATTAAACTACACCAATGAGTGTATTAAATAATATAAAATGTGAAGAAGTTATAAACCAAATTTAACATGAACAACTTTTGTATAATTTGGTTTTCATTTTTCAATAATATTTTCCATATTTTCGATGTCATTTTGAAATGTCGGTTATAACGACTCCCAAAATAATATTTTTTATTAACAATTTCATAAACATTTATGGCACCTGTGAATCTTTACCAACTACTCTCTTATTTAGCTTCAGTTATGATTTTTCGTTTTAGGCAATATCGAAAGGTACAACCGTCCTCACTTATTTTCATATTAAATTCTATATGTGTTCTCGAAATTCAAGAACATAATAATATTATGTAATGGCACTTTGAAATGTTTCATGTTTAGGCAATCTACAAAATATCGAACCTTGGCTCAACATGCTACATCAAAAACATGAAAATGAAATCACTTCATTGAGCAATCGATAGATATGTAATATTTTCTTCAATATTATTTTTAGTCCTAGATCTATGTTCGATAGAATACCCTTCTAAAATAAATATCTTTGATGATAAGATAAACGAAAAACAGAGAAAACGCATTTTTCATATCGTTTCGGAGTTCCATTAAAACATTTATGAAAACAGAAATTGTTGTAAATGTGTCGCTCTAACATAAAATTTTATATACAAGAAAAATATCTAATGTCCTTATTTCATAAGAACTATCCGATTTAGAGACCAAGCGGAAGGATTTTATACTAAATATGGTATCCGAAAAAATCAAAGAATATTAGAAAAACGAAATTTATTATAATAAAAAGATGTAAGATAGAAGATTCGCAGGATTAACTGATTACTTTGCTTTCTTTAGCCAACAATTCTGTGACGAAAAAGAAAGAAGAAGTAAACTTTCTTCTGTTTTGATTTTATTTATTTTTATGATAGTTGAAAATCTTTATTCTCATTTCATCCATGAAGGATTCCGCTTCCTTTTCATTTATAGAAAATATAAATGCTCTCAACTGAAATTTACTGAATATTTCCGAATGAACATTTTCATCTTCGATATTTTATCAATCAGGAATATTTCATTTTATATCTCTGGTTTTGTTTTGTGGAAGGATAAGTTCACTGTATTTGAAGATAATGTCCATTTTCTTCAAAAAGAAGTATGAACAAAAGATTACTTCTGGAAGTATTGTATTAAATACCATAACAAGTTAATATTTCTGATTTCCAAAATTTAGATCCAAGACAAGTTTTCTTATTATATAATAATAACAATATTAAATCACTATATTTGAATAACGAATTTATTTTATGTACTTTATTATAAAAATAACTTTAAAAGTGGGAAATGCCAGACACCGGAATCCAACCTCCTCTTTCATAGCAATTGGACAAGAAATTTGTATGTTAGTTCATGACAACCATGTTTCGGATAATTATTAAATGCAAAAAGGATATTTTTGCTTTGGGATAAAATAATAAATTATTGTTGAATGATTATGACATAAATTTTATGCTTTCCCAAACATTTATTTTGGACATAAAGTGAAAAGCAACGACAATTGGTTTTATGAACAAAATCGAATTAAATTAATTTGAATTTTTATTATAAATATTTATAAAAGTCTTTAAATAATATAAATTGAAACGAGTTGGACCCTATATAGAAAAAATCAATTTTAATTTATTAGGGCCTAAATCTTACAAGTTTTACCGGAAAAATAGCTTTCAATGGTTTTAAAAAGTAAAAATTGCTCACGTGTGCCTGTTTTGTGTAAAGACACGGTATTACGCATCGTAGTACATTTAGCTAATAACAATGAGAGGTCTATTAGCAAAATAGAAACAGCATTAACAGTGATTATCATTGGTCCAAATTGTCTTTTTTTAATATAAATTATTCAATAAACTAATGCCGAAAAAATTGATTTAATTTCATAAATGATCATTGAGGTTCCCGAAATGAAAACGCTAATGAATGTTGATGGAAAAGTAATTCTTATGTAATGATAATATTAAGTATATTATAGTATAGTATATAGTATGAATGTTTGTATGTAATGAAAATTTCATTCATTTTCATTCGCTTATCAGAAATAGAAGATGTATTATCATCATTTGACGTCATAATATCTTCAAGATGTCTTCATGAATAAATGGAAAATAATCCTTAGATCAAATATTAAACTGTGTTTTGTGCGTTCTAGAAGAGAAAAGAAAAGAATACTTGAAGGAAAGTCCAAAATTATTATTATGGCGGTGGTTTGATATAACAATAAAAAAGGTATTTATTTATCTAAAAGGCAAAATTCTCAACAGACAACGGAATTATCTACAAAATATTTTAGTATAGTGAAAAAATGTGTAAAGAAGAAAACCCGTATCTTTAGAGAAGGTCTTTAATTTATTCCCTAAAAATGGGTTCTTTATTCATTTTATAATCCGTACAAGAATTATTTTCCAGCTCATTTTTTATATGGATTGTAAATGGAACGAATATGGTATGAAATTAAATTTTTTTATTATTTTCCCATATCATATTATCAAATATATTATGTCCACAAAAATCTTTTCTAAAACAACGCTGTAGCTCCATTAGTTAAGACCGTTAGCTGGAAAATAATTTTGGATCAATCAATTAATTCTTAAACAGAAAAATATTTTTCAACTAATTCCAAGTATTTTGGAAAATAACCAAAGAATTCTTAAAAGCACCAAACAAAAATATGAAGAACTTATTAATAAACATTTTGTGTTCAAATACATGTATATGTAATTGTTAGATTATTAAAAGACATGTCACAAAAGTACATTAAAGTTAAAATTAAAAAATTCTCAAAAACATATTTCCCTTAAAATACTTGCAACTTTTCTAAATTTTAAACTTATTCCACCTTTTTATACGATTTTGTCGGTATTCCAGAGTATTAAAATTGAATACCCTTTTACGAGGTTACCACGAAGATCATATGCAAAATGGTATTATATTTTTTAATTATTTTAGCCACTTAACAATATTCGTAACATGTCTTCTAGGCATCAAACCTTCATTGTTATAAAGAAATGATTCTGGAACTTCTAAACCAAAGTATCTGGCAACAAATAATTTTCATTACTCAAATTTTCCATGCATTTAATCTACACAAAAATGTATCTTACCGGTTTGAATGTATAAATTATTGTTGCAGTTTTGCAGAACTAGAACATATGTTATATAAAATCCTTCAAAATATTTCCCATAATTTATTTCCACATAAACACTAGGAATGACTTTAATCCTAATAAACTTTTCGTTTTCCTAAAAATCTTGTTAATGAGATTTTTATTGCTCCTCGAATTTTATATTCAAACCAAGAAAATTTTGTCAACTTCCAATAAATTTCCAAAATATGATGAAATTCTGCATAACTCAAAAGCTATGGATTTATAGCAAATTATTTACGCATTTTGTATTGCGTGTTCTCCCTTATCAAAATCTTCAAACTTTTGGTTGATTTGACCAATCAAGAGATAAGCAACGGTATTATCTACAGAAATAAACGCCTTTACGACACATAAAATAGACTGAAGAAGATATTATGACGACGAAAAGAAAAGCTTTCAAGGATGTGTGTGATGTTAAGTGCTTAACTGTTTTTAGGACTTATCTCTCAAACCCCGAATTACATTTTAATGGATTATAGGAATGGTTAGTTATGGATAGGTTTAATATATATATATATATTAGATGATTATTTATCACAAAAAAAAATTTCCTAACCCTTCTCCTCAGCAATAAAGTCGAAGAAGATACTCTCTGTGAATGCTCAGGTGGTGCGACCGTGGAAGGATTTCCAAGTTATTTACTTAACATAAGTAAAATAATTGCAAAATTCAAACCATATTTTTCAAAGAAAATCGAACTTTACATAGAGGCCAAGGAAAACTTTTAAGTGCTTATAGAAAGGAGCCATCTTTTCAGACAGTTTGAATTGTTCGTTTGTAACTTCTCAAGAAAAAAGAAAATTCTCCTCGTTTAAGTTTTCAAAAACTTACATATACTTACTTCTGTTATAACACCGTATATTTGATTTATGAATTTTGAAAATAGGGAATTCATGATCTTCGATTTATCATGCATGAGCTTAACAATACAAAAGAACTTCTTTTTATCCTTATAATAGCCGAGAAAACGTTCAAGACTTTAAATATATCTATAAAGTTTTCTGGAAATAACATTTTCTTTCGAATAAAAACTTTTAAGCTTTCAGCTTAAAACTGAGAAAAATATGACATCATGATCTTAGCTTTTAAGTCTCATTGTGTAACTCGAAATGAACTGAGCACTTCTCCAATGGTTGAAGGCAATTTCACTAAAATGCAAATGCAAGTATATTGATTTATGTCTATAGACTGGTCTTTTAAAAATTCGAATATATTAAAGATACTACATACAGGATTTATTTATTCGCATTTAGTTTTTTGTTATACTAAAAAAAAACTAATAAGAAATCATCTAACATAGTTTCGATCCGTTAACCTGACAAACGCATGGTTAACAATTATGTATTTAATAAAACACGATTTCTTGCCTTCAGAATGATTAAATTTTATTTTATCTAGTTTTCCATATCCTATTATTATTAATGTCTCGATTTAGATTGTGTAGAGATCATCACAGAGTACAACCCTGTACTCTATGTACTTGGGTTTTAATAATTTATAGTTTTCTATGATCTGATTGAATTGTTAATGTTTCCGGCACATCCAGCAGTCCTAAGCGCTCAAAGCTAGACGAGTGGATGCAATTATAACTTTATGCGCTTAGTGAAATTCTAGCATAGAAATATTTTGCTAACTTAAACAGCACATTGAAAGTTGTTGTTCACGCTAAAAAATGAATTGTGCAAAGGATAAATTGAGAGCAATTTTTAAAAATTGTTTCTGGATTCAATTTTAATTGGAATTTTTGAAAAAATAAGTTAAAACTTTTCCACTTTCCTATTTAATTTTTATTTTCATTTTTAATTTACACAGTTTAATAAAACATATATTTTTAAAAGTTTTTCAAATAACATTAATTTGGCGTTTAGGACAGATAACATCCAGGAGTACAAAAAATTCTAACTGCTTAGATTAAGAATTTTGACTAAGCTGTTAGAACTACTGGATGTTTGATTAAACCATTTTTTTTCGACTTCAAGTTCACATTCCCGTCAACATGATTTGATACATTATTATGGGCTTCTTGTAGAAGAATTTGTCCTATCACGTACTGCATCCAAGTCCTCATTTAAAGTTGAAATTAATTGATTATATGAATCTGAAAGTGGATCTTGCATTTCTAATTTTTCATATCGTCTAGAAATTGCTGAAAGACGACATTTACGAAGCCACAAATATCCTATGAAAAGGAACAAAGTAAGAATCAGTAAATTTCTGAATGAAAGTTCAATATCATATGTAGTTTCATTTAATTCCACTTGATAAAATGTTATTTCTATTATATTTTTACTATTATAAAATATGATAACCGGTGCAATTATAATTAATACACAAGTTAATATGTTTATTAATTTTTTTATCGATTTATGCTCCATATTAATGGATTTGTTATATATGCAGAATATTATTTGTATACGATGAGAAACAAACTTATTATTTTTTTCCTAGTTTTGTTTTATGTTTGACATAATTATGTTTTTGGGCTACTATGTTTCTTAAATATTATTTTCTTTTCAAACATTGATAAATTCCACTCGGTTGGAAAAAAAAATAGCTTAGACTTTAATCTTCAATTGTAAAATATACCGAGACTATGTTTATTGGTGATTTTCCACACAATTTGTATTCCAAAATAATACCATAGTCAAAAAAAAACAAAACAAAACAAAAGTCTATGTTAAACAAATTATCTTCAAAAAAAAAATCTCATATATTTAGCCTCGACTATTTTTACTGGGTAAATACTTTAAGTTCCAAAGTTGACTTTAAATATAATGTCGAAATTTCTTCAAATATTCTCTTATACTAGTGGAAACCTTTAAAGAAATTACACAAGCATTTCAATATACACGTACTTAGTAATTTCGGTGAATAAGTATTCACTGAAGTACTACTATGATCAAAAGGTAAGGTCAATTTTTAATTTAAACTTCCCGCGTTAACCGAATCGGACAAGTTGATAGGACTGTTAGTGACTCCTGTGACAAATTACATGTCAATATCATCATTAGTTTTTAGTTTACGCTTGGTTTTGTGAACAAAGAAAAGTGAATTTGTCGATTTTTCCGATGTCGATTTTTTTTGAGCAAAGAAGTGCTATTAAATTTTGCTTGCGGAATGAAATTTTCGCCCCTGAAACGGCCCTCGGTGACGAGACTATGTCACGGAAAAATGTTTACAAGTATTACAAAGACTTCAAAGGAGGCAGAGAACGTGTTGATGACTTGGAACGCTCTGGACGACCATCGACGTCAATTGATGAGCAACACATCAAGAAAATCAAAGAATTGGTGCTCGAAAATCGTCGATTAACAATTCGAGACCTTGCCGACATACTTGCAATATCAATTGGATCAGTGCAAGCAATTTTGAAGGATCATTTGTGCCTCAGAAGAGTCAAATCGTGTTTGGTGCCAAAATTTCTCAATTTTTTCGAAAAAGAGCGTGAGTTTTTCGCCAAAAACTCCACTTATGTCGCTCCACAACCACCGTATTCGCCTGATTTATCACCGTGTGACTTCTGGCTGTTCCCAAAGCTCAAGAGACCACTCCGGGGAAATCGTTTTGAGTCGATTGAAGAGATCAAAAGTGAATCGCTACGCGCATTGAAGGCTATACCTGAGGACGACTTTTTAGCATGCTTCAAAGATTGGAAAAAACGTTGGCATAAGTGTATTGTAGCTTGAGGGGATTATTTTGAGGGGGACGAAATCAATTTGGAAGAATAAATAAAAATTGTTAATTTTAAAACAAAATTCACCTAATGTGTTGAACACAGTGGTATATTCACAATAACTAAATATTGTAATTATAAATATATTCAGCAAAGTTATTTAAGCGGAATATAAATTCCAAGAAATTTGAATTTGAAATTTTGGTAATGATATACGTATATCTATCTATCTGTCTGCTAGAATAATTATAATAGTTCAGCAATATCTCGGAGCATAGAAAAAATCCTTAGGAAATAAAAAATTTTAATATTTAAGTTCAAAACTACATAAAACTTAAAATTTTTTTTAGATATATCTTTAAAAATTGTTGGTTTAAGGAAATGTAACTTTTTAAATTGGGTATAATAAACATGGATGGTTTTCTGCATCTCGGTTTTATTTTTCCAATATGTTGGCATCAAAGATATTTGGTGAAGTTTACAATTATGAAAAATAATATAAAATTCGCAATAATAATACAAAATTTCTCCTTAATTTAAATAACTTTAGATCCATATTTAAATAAAGTTTTTTTGAGCAAAATTTTCAATCTTAGTAGACCCCAAAAATTTAATATATTATCAACTAAAATTTATTTTCACGATAAAAGTTATTTAAAGACATTTACGAGAATATACAAATCGTATCAAAATAATATCATAAATCATGGAATCAATACGAAAATATTTAAAAGAAAAGTAAAGCCAACAGGATGATATTACATCAAACGAATCAACATATTTACATAAATACACTTATTCCTAACATGTATAATATCTACCTATTTATGATTGATTCCCTTTTTTAAATTAAATTCAATTAAATTTCCATTGAATCTTATATAAATGATGTCCACGTCCACGTACTGGTCAAAAACAGATTATTCGTAAAGAATAAAATTCCTTTTCCGATTAATCAGAAATTTGGTTGAAGACCAGATGGCGGCATAAACTTTCCACTCAATATGGTATGACCCTAATGTATCTTATTAAAATGTGGTCAAAATTTTATTCCATATTAATGAGCGTAATCTAACATAATTTTATCCACCTTTATGCAAATTATTAAATAATAACAAGAAAAAACGGTATTTAAATATATTACGATATTTAATAAATACTTATATATAATACTTATTACATAATTATTTATTATCTTTGTTATTATTCTATAGATCTATGACATAGAACTTCCAACTGAACAGCATCCTATTAAAGTATAACAAATTGAAAACTTGCATGGTGTACATGGACATTTTCCCATTTATCAATTTTCCGTCGTTCTTTTATTTATGGTCAAAAATTGGTCTTCCTTAAACAATTCTTTGCAATTTTATTATTCAGTAAGAATAGAGAAACAGTATTCGAGTCTTAGAGAATATTATAAGGAGAAACTGCATGCAATTAACATCATGCAATCATGAAAAACAGTAGAATAAAATGTTTTGTTTGAAATATGAGGAAAACAAAATTTCTCTCAGGATTTCATATGAACAAACTGGAAAGGAAACTATAGACATAAAGCATATGATGCTTTTCTATACGCAATTATGTCTAACTAAACAAACTACATTTTCACACTAAAATTCCTACTTGCCTCTTGCAAAATAATTCAACGCTTCCGAAATATCTAGAGAAATGCTAGGAAATTCATTATGCTCTAAATCTCCTGCAGTCATTCATTGCCATTTCTATTGTCCTTTGTCAACTTCTTGCCTTTCATTAATATTACTAACGATCATCATCATAACATGTTCATTTTCATGTTTTAATCCTGTTTTGTTAGTTAGAGACATCGTATGTTATAAAAATTATTATCTTCTAATCCTACGAAACTTATATGCGACAATATGTCACTATATGAATATTGTTGGTATCTTATTTATTTCAAAAAACAGAGTTAAATAAATCATAAGACCAACCCAGAGTTATGGGATATAATTAAAATTCTGTTATTATTGATTAATACTTCAGTATTTTGAAGTAAAATACGAATTTATTGTGAGCATTAAGAAAAATAAATGTAAATTTAATTAAAGTTTTACTTAAATAAATTGATATACAATAAAATATTTGTCTCCAGCCAGTATGAATACTTAAGTGAGGCTCGCAAGTATGCATCAAGTCATCACTCATAATATATATAAACTAACTTTTTCTATTGATTTGCACTTTCTAATAAGTTAATGCATAATTTAATTATTTTAATGCATACACCTTTTAAAAAATTGTACATTTTTTCATTTGAGTCAATATCCTCTGAAACATATCTTTCAATTTCAAACCAAGTCGTATATAGCAGTTTTCACACCCACCTCAAACAATTTTCAAAATTTTTCCTACAAATTTCATTTCCAATTTTAATGAATTATAAATTATCAGTTTTTTTTTGTTTAAATAACTAGTTGCAGTTAAAAAATATTATTTAAATTTTTTTGTTTTAAAATCGAAAGCTCCAATTCCTTATATATAATTAATGCATTTATACTTCATACTTCATTTGAATATGACCCAATTTTATGTATCTGATACTCTGTAGGCATTAAACAAAATTGAAATTTGAAATTGCTTTGAGTTTTAGAATTAGAATGTCAGAATGTCATAAAAAGATATTAAATGCCTTAAGGTATGCAGTAATAAGTTAAATGACAATATAAACGATTTTCTAAAATTGTTAAATACTAACCATAGAAGAAGGTTGTATGGTTGTTGATACTGCACAGTAATCGATTTAGTTTTTCAATATTTTCAAAATATCAAAGACCAGTTATATCCCTTCATCGAGTACTCCTATGTATAATGCATATTTATCAAGGATATAAATAAGTAAGGATATTTAAAATTCTAAAAGCTTTCATTTAACATGAGTAAACTACATTAGATTTTATGGAAGGAACATTTAGGAGCTTAACGCCCGCCGCACACTTGAACTAAGCTATGCAGGCGAGCCTCGCTGTAGTTACATAGCTTAGCGGGGCTCGTTAACCCCGTTGCACGCTTGAACTAAGCCACGCGGCGGTATTTTTGGTAAATTCATGCCATTAGTTCTATTTGAGCCGTCAGAGAGATATAATGTGTGAGTACAGTATCGATGAATTATTATTAGACTTTTTCCATTTGACACTTACACATTTATGTCGACAAGATACTACCACAAAATAAAGAAGACATACTACACTTTTGCAAGCATTCTACACTGTACAATAACGAAAGTACGTATAAATTATTGTCAGAGATGCCAGCGAAGCTCGATCGCGTAGTTGAAGTCTGAACTACATGAAAGAGCTTGGTTCGTGTCGCTCATGACCAGGCGACGTAGTTTCAAAGCTTCGCTGAAGTGTGCGACGACCAATGAAAATGCTGAATTTTTTACTTTCAGCGAGAAACTTAGCGTACGTAGTTTAGCTCGCTTAGCTTAAGTGTGCGGCGGGCGTAAAGCTATTGCGATAAGAACTAATGTAAATTGCTTATGTGAAATAAAAGCTTTTTTGAACTTTCCACATCTTCTCTTTACTAATATCTTTGTATTTACTATTTCATAGATGTTTAAATCTATCATCAACTCATTCTAAATCCTTTATAACTCGTTTCCAGAACATACTATCTAGACTTTTGCCGCTTCATTTTCCATTCAGATCATACTTTTAAATTACAACAAATCTTTGGCAGCAGGATCTTGCAAATATGTACAATTTTAATATAAAAGACTGGAAATTATTTTTACCTTTCCAACCTTTTCAAATTTTTAATAATTCAAGAATTAAATGCGAACCAGAAAAAATGTAAATCTTACTACAATAAACGTACAGAAATTTTAAAGAAAACAATTGGGAATGACTTTAAAAAACAATCACAAAAGAACAACGAATTGAATCGCAGGGACTTTTACAAGATATCCGCAGGCCGCTCATAAATATTTAATGGGGTGCGATGGGTGGCTGCAATATTTTACCAAGGGAAGATGGTTTATTTATATCGGAATTAACTGGTTGAAAAGATAAAAACATTTTTGATAAAACGGGTGTTATATGGGAAATACTAAATGTTTTGTTTTAATAATCAGATTTCAAAATGTCCCATTATAGGAAAAAAATGGTATATAAAACACCTATTGGGATTTCACCTTCTTGTAAAATTTTCTAAACTAATAGTCCCTTTTTTTAAGTTCAAATATAAACAAATCCTCTATAAATAAAAAAGGCAAGTAAAGTAAATTTGGAAAACTTATCTATATGCCTGGGGTTTTCGTGGTTCCAAATAATGTAATGTCTATAGACTTGGTACCGAATGAAGGCTCGATAATATGTACATTATTTTATCGCATTTGGTCAAAATGACTACATTAAAAGTAAATATTCGTATACAAGGAAAACATTATGAAAATATATTTTTGTATATTAATAACATATCTTTAAGTCAAACATCATACATATGACCCAATTTAGTAATTCATTCTTTGACTTAAGTTTCTTCGTACTTTTTGGTCACAAATCTACGCTCATTATTATCTACGAGAAAATATGATACGCAATATATACTATTAAGATCTTTACCAATTTATGTGGATAAAAAAAGCTTATTTTTTATCGCCGCTACCACACTATATGCTTCTGTTCAAACCAAAAAAAAAAAAAGCTAAAATGTGATGTAAAAACTGTCATTTATATAAATTTCTTTTGCTAGAAATAATATTGTTATCGTGACGAATGTTAAGTTGACTGTTATTTTTCATCTTTTTAATTGGGACCAACAAACAATATAGTAACATAGAAAAATGTGGAAACTAGAAAAAAAAATGGGACATTATTTTTATGGGGTTCCTTTATAGGTCAAATTATATCTCCTAACTGGGAAATTTGTATTCCGACTAAATACAATTAAAACGAAATTTTAAGCAAACTTTAAGAGATTTAATTGAATTAACTATCGTACGTTGTTTTTGTTTATTATTCCCAGATTAATTGATGTTTTCCATTAATTAAACGCAACCTGTTAACGAACAGCATGAATGCACAAAATTTATGGGGACGCATTTTTGTCTGATACTATTTTCCAATGACTTAATCGCTAATCGTACCCAGCATAGCATTTTAGTCGAATATACACCAAATTAAAAATTTCCAATTAATGACGTATAATAAAATATAAAATATAAATAATCGTTTAACCAGAATCACCCCTATTGCCCATTAATTAATTAAATTATCTAATTTGGGTTTCAATTATCGATTTTTCCACATGTCACATCGAAATAGATTAATAAAACATTTTATTAAAATTTTCATTTCAATTTTGGCACTCACCAGTTTACAAATTTTCTTCTTTTCTTTCGGATGGATAGCAAAACATAAAGTATTTCCATAGGCTAGTACACTTTGATTTCAGTATCGAATATTGTAATATGTTAGAATCCTCAAGTGTCCTTACATTCTAAAGAATTTGATGAGATAAAAACAATGGATATTTATTTCTAAAAATAAAGGCATAACCTTCCCAAATTTCATTTAAATCGAGTTCATAAGGTATTTTGTTTAGAAAATGTTTCTTAAAACGATTTTCATGAAAACTCTTAAAATGCAAGCCCATCCCTTATAATTATTTACTTTCTTCCAGTATAATAATCAATACTGGTCTTTAATATTGATTCTTCATCATTTTACAATGTTCCATAAAATGAACTTTCATTGAATACCCCTAAGAGACTTGTACTCTTTTATTACTCCACGAAGATAATCGCGATAACATTTATTCATGTCACGCTTTTTTCTGGGATAATTTACGTTTTCGTTTTGAAACATCAACATACAAATATGATATTCCTAGTTTCAAATACAGCCAAAAATTCTCTACATTCATTTTATATTCGTTCTTCAAGAAAAACCTATTAGGCATAAAAGTAAGTATAAGCTTCCGTGCCAACATTAATCGGTTAAGTACCGTTTCCAAAAGCATAAAAAAACAAAATAACTAAGTACACGACATAAAATTTGTGACTAAGTACTTTGTCATTTAAGACATTAATTTTCCCATACTTTCGTGAAAATTCATTCACTTTTACGAGAAATTACCATTCTCTAGGAAATCATTTTGTAATTTAGCATTTCTTTGTCTGAGACTTGACTTAGAATTTAATGATAAAGGTATTTTAGGCATTTCATATATGTTAAACCAAAATCTATTCATGTATGGTAAGTACTAAATCGGTATAATGGGATATTTTTGTATACTCTATGGGAGTATATTAGAGGGTATACTATTGTAGTTTTGCCACTTCATTTGTAACACATTGAAATAATCATCGAAAGCCAGTCTCAAGGGACTGGAGAAATGGAGAGAAACAAACAATTTTAGCATGTTCGTACGTCCGCTTACAGGATAACTCCAAAGGTCTTCGCCAAGGCGGAACTAAACTGATTAACTAACAGATTACAATAATATTTCATTGGTTTTGTATTTGTGAAAAATGCAAAAACGATTTTATTCTTATTAAAATTTCAGTTTAGAACAAAAATATTTGAATATAAAACAACTAAATGAAATGAAGTTTGAATATAGAGACAATTTAAATTCGAAAAGAAATAAATTCAAGCAATTAAAATTGCTTAAAATTTTTTAATTAAAACCTAGAAGCTTTCAGATTTTATGAAAAGTCTTTTAATAACAAAGATTTAATTGCATTTTAAATTTGGCGAGGCAATTTAGTCGGATATTAGTTTAGTTCATGAATGAGTTTTATGAGAAGAGAATCTAATCGAAAAGTATAATTAAGAGGAAACTAGTTTAACTATTCTTGGAACAAATGGTTGTACAGATTAGTACCGAAATTTCTCTAATTACGAATTCAAAATTACAATAATAAACCAATTTGCAGTTCAATTTATTTGAAATTGTCTCTTAATTGAAATTTAAAAATCGGCAAATGCTATTTGAATTGAAGCAATTTTCCGTTTTTCATTAAATCTGTAATAAGAAAATAATTTAGAAAATTGCATTTTGAAACTTTTTCCATCACCTTAATTTCGAGTGGAAATTTCAAAATGCATAATAAATTTATATCGAATTCTAGAATATCTTTTTATTGGCCTGTTTGGATATTTATAGATCCTTGAAATACTTTAGAGACTGAAATCTAGGTTATCCTTAGAAATTTATTGTGAATTTTTATCTGTACATCTTTAATGAATTTCAGAATGTGTCTTTGATTGGTTATCGATCTATTTTCTTTTGTTCCAATTTAAATTGGGTTTGGCTTCATATTAAAACGACATAATTTTGAGAATATAAACAAAACTTTATATTATTTAATGTTAACTGCAAATTAAATTGAATGAATAAGTTTCTAAGCATTATATTATATCAAATATAGTAATAACTTACAATTAGACAGTTCAAAAGTGTACAGCGTTAGTACTTAAAGCTATTTAATTTTATTATTTGGTATTTTTATGTAAAACAAAGTACAACGAAATTCTCCTAAGTGATTTAGATCTCTTTTACTAATTTTAAATGAAATTTGATATAACTTCGGAATACAACCACCCATTTTTGAACATCTCCTGAAAACAATTTCTAATTTTACCATACTTTACACTTAATTAACAAACCAAACTTATTTCAGTAAGTATTAACTTTAAGAAAATATTTTCGGCAACCTTCTATATCATTACCATTTAATTACTTGGCTTTTCCACTAAGTTGAATGAAAAAAGAATTAACACCCAACACATAAATTTCATGAAAACTTGCCATCTCGAATTAAATTTAATGAAATATTTCATTTAAATGTTAATCACAATCTCCTATCTTCATTAAAATTAGAATAAATACCAAAAAAAACGTATAATTTGTTAATTAATTTTGTACATAATATAAAGTAAGAAAGTTTTAATAACAATGTCAAATTTTAAGTTTATAGCTTAATCACGTCTTTATGAGAATGCCCTTTTATGAGCTCCTCTTAGTTTATAAAGGATCTATAAAGTTTGGGAAAATGATGCTTTAAAAATGGTTTAAGTTTGTTATTTATTTTGCAAAAATGTTTTTCAAGAAGATATTATTTTTTTTTTTTTTCAAATAATAGTCGAAAATTTTAATTTGCAAGTATTTTTGTTGAAATATTTCCCATTCAAATATCCGGATAGTTTTTAAAAATTCGTATAGTTATTCCCGGATGCGAAGGTCTTCTGTTTTTATGTAGTGTATAAAGCACCACTATTTCAGCATTGAAATAAAATGAAAACTTCCACAAATTAGTATTTCGATGGAATTAATTTTCTACCACAGAAAATACATGTGAATGTTACTAACTAGCGAAATGGATACATTTTATGTAGCGCCAAATTCCACATAAACTTATTTAATACCGTACCTGTACATGCATTTTGTGAATTTTTTTTTCTGTAATGTTTTCCAAATATATTCATTAGATTAGATCTGGAAAATATATATTCATAGGTTTTAGTAAATTCTAAATTGTTTTTCGTTGGGTAATTAAATTTCACAACATATGAGAGCGCAGTTTTATGCTTATCGGATCGCAGGCCTTAGGAAGAATATATGCAAATTTTGTTTGGAATAACAAAATATAAAATCCTTTTTCAATTCGCTATATTGCACTCCAATTTTAAAATCAAGCGGTCAATATTTCGAGAATAGAAATTCTTTCTATTCAATATTATTTTATCAATATTGGAAAGATTTGCCTGGATAGCTAACTGCACAAATTCATAAACGTTGGGATTTTTCATTTTCAAAAATATATCCAATTTAATGTGAACTTTTCAAATTCATTTGTGGTTGAACAAATTCAAAGATACGCTGCCTACATGGTGAACTTTAGTTATGTTATGTGTTCGTTTTAAATATTTGATATTTTTATCTCTCAAAATGTTCAATTAAAAAATTTGCATAGCTGGAACCGTGTAAAAAAGTTGAAATATGTTTAAAGAGGATCATTAGGTTATCATATTTTATGTCTGACTATTGTGTTTCTTGAATAGAAATTGATCTTTTAAACATTTGAATGTGAATCGGCATTTTAAGACAAATTGATGAATAGAAATCATTAGTTCAGCGGTTCACTTCTTATCGATGCAAGCTTTAGATTAGATGATTTTCAGATACAAATTTGATACGTTTATATATGTTTAATTTATTTACAGGATTTTTCTTTCATTTGTTTTATTGTAATATTCATTTTTTTATAATAATATCGATTTGCAAAAGTTTCAGAACATGGCTTAAAATCAGCTTATATTATAATAGTATATAGGTCTTTAGTAGATACTAAAGAGTAGAAATTCAGAGATCAAAAATTAAAATGCGACTCGTAAAATTTACACACATATTCCCTTTTTAACAACTACTGTCTAATATCATTAACTCTAGAAAGGAAAAAGAGAAGAATTGTATTTCAATTATATTATCATATCGTAACCGAATGAATCCCATTTTTATCATACTTTTAATGAAAATGTCCTTTCTTTCCTAAAGTCAAACTAAAAAACAAAAAAAATTCCGTTAAAGGGTTCATTCGGCAATCTTGCTAATACTATAATCTTTTCAATTTGCATACGGAATCAGCCACCATGAAACAAATATCATCTTACTGAAAAGTTGAATTTATAAAAAGTAACCATTCAAAGGAATAATGTGTATTGAGACTATACTATCATAATTTTTCAAATATGCAAAATGCTTTCTGGAATTAATTCGAAATATAATACAAGATTCATAAAAATTGTATCACGGATTATTGACTTTGAATTTTCTTCTGTTTTTCCTTATCCCATTATCATACTCATAACAATATCATTTTCCTAATACAATCCATTGGTTTCTTCTGGCCACATAATAAAAAAAAATTATAGAACCATTTCTTCATATTTTGAGGTCCATTTTATGGAATTAAATTTCTATGGACTTTCGAAAGGAATTATGTATAGTATATCCTAGGTCCTTTAATTTCAAAAATATTTTTGTAGAAAAATTACAAAATATTTTAATTTTGAAAGAAATTTCTATGTTCAAACTTTTTATTGAAATAATTCTGAGATTGTGTACTAATTGAATTTAACTCGATCATGTTTCAGTGTAAAATAATTTCACCTCAAATCCAGCTAAACATAATCCAACGTGATATATTAAATTATCCCTTAGGTTTATATTTCTTTAGAAATTCCCAGATTGTTTTAATAATAAAGTTGAATGAAAGTATTTGCCAAATAATTCAAATGAAAATATTTATCATTATTTATTCAGCTTAAAAACCGTATGCGAAGAATATTTTTAATTTAATTTAAATGAAAAGTTGGAATATTTTACAAATCCTTAAAGTTAAACCCCATCAAATTTACCTAACTGATATTCTAGATGTTATTATAAAACATATGATCATTTTTTTTGACATTACGATCCTTCTTATCATGGAATATTTAGTTGAGATTGTTAAGACGTACAAAAGCGCAAGAATTACTCCGCGAAATTCATATTGTTATGTGTATCCCAGAATCCTTTAGACTTGATTCATATTTTCATTAAAATCAAATTAAATATAATACGGTAGAACTGAATGAAAATTTACTAGAAGATAATTTCATAAGGTAAAGTAATTTGTTTATGAGTTCATCGTAGTTCTATCGTATTTAATAGAGTAAAAAGGATATTCTATTTCCATGTGAACATTATGTTATATATATTTTGCCATGAAAAATATATTCTACATGATTTCTTTAATTCCTGTTGGCAAAGTTTATTAAAAACTTGGTAGTATCGATTATTAAAATAAAATTATTCCCAAGACTTCTTGAAATAGGTTTTCGCGGCCCTTTCACAATTTCTCATCCTCAAAAAACTGTGAAATTCAATCTAATATTTAGGTTAACGAGTACGTTGATTATTAAATGAAATTGTTGGAATATTTTTCATGGAACCATTAAAATTAAAATTTTTCATTTTATTACAAAATGTACTATAATATTTTCTAAAGTATTTGAGCTTATCTCCCGTATATGTTAAATCACGTATATTTTCGAAAGTTTATTTTATCGTATCTGGTATTTTATGATAACTCGTTAATAAAACTTGAACTTATATAAATCGATTTTCACACATATACTTCGCTCCATATGTACATCAATATTTCAAAATATAGACATAGAATGGATTAAAATTCTATCTAAAAGTACTGAATAGTATTATAATATTGCATATAAAAGCTACCAAATTATCAATCATAAAATTGTTTACCATCTTCACTCATTTTCTGGGTGTTTACCATATCATCCATAAATAGAAAATGAATTATCTTTTATATCGAAATATTGAAATTTCAGTTTAAGAAAATTAACGTTAATTGGAAAATATGGAAATATAATGAAATAATCCTGTCAATCTAGACAGGACTAATATCAACCAACTAATAAATATTTCAGTTATTTTTGGCAAATGAAGCAGAAATTTGGCTATAAATTTACTAATCGTAAGTATTCCAAATACGAGTCCTTTGGGAACTATAAAATAAAATCCAAAACACTGAAATCAAAAGGAAGAAACATTCCGATAGCATAAACAACAACCATCAACATTATAACCTTTTGCGGATGAGCTAGTTTTAATGGGAATTGAAAATTGATATCGTTTGAGAGTATTAGTTTTAGGGGAATACAATTTTTGCTCCTAATCAATATTATTTAAAGACAGCATAAAGAATATATACAAAATTGGGAAATGGCAGTGTAATCGTAAAAATAAAGCAAATCTTCTTGACTAGAGCCGTATAGGTTCATTATTTTGGGCCATTAACTGGAAGAGATTTGGAGTTCAAGCCTAGCTACGCGCAAATATTTTTGTCCAATTCCTTTTTTTCTAAATATTTTTAATAAAAAGCATTTTTGAAATATTGTTAAACATTATTACATTTAAAAAAAGAAAAACGGACTACTTTCATTTTAATTAATTTATGCAAATTTCCATCTATACAATATGTGGAGAAAGAAATCTAATTGTAATATTCTAATCTACAAGAAGAACTATGAAAATCTGATTTATTTTCCTTTAATTACGATCACTTCTCCTACCCAAGTCGATAAAACAAGTTGCCATTATTCTTTGGTTGAATTTACAAATAGCATAATTGATAGTCGACTATTACTATTTCATAGAAAACCAATTAGTTACTAACGAGCAAATACGAAACCAAATAAGAAATAAATGAGTTAATATTTTATTGGTTTATAAATCAAGTTGAATAAAATCATATAAAACCCGATAGTGCGCGAAATAGTATTTTCATTGTCATTTTAATTCGATAATAAATTTGTTTATGCTATTTTTTTTAACATTTGTTATACTGTTTATGGACTTTGTTATATTTATTTCCAAAGTTCGATTATTACTTTCCAATTTAAGCCTTACAGAGCTAAAATTATATTTGGGCCATTCATAATCTATGTGACTGTGTTCAGGTCACATAAAATTTAGTAGATTTGTAATTAAGTTATGATCGAATTTTATGCCCAATTGGAACTGTCAATATTTATTTAAAAATTATACGAATTTTATAGATTAAGTCACAATTACAGTGTATATAAATGTACTATATCAGAATTTCCAGGAAAATTTCTTCCTAGTTCGAGTAATCGGTTTTTAAACATTTTCTCTGTCGTTTTTCGGCAAAAGAAGAAAATAATATTTCTTCATAAGTTACATACATTTTCGTATTGAAATAATACTGTTGCGTGCTACTCGTCTGGCTCGATGTTATAACATGATAACACTTTTTATTTATGTGAATTCGGTGTAAAAACATTATTTACAATTATTTCTGCGTTAACACTTAGTCTTAAAAATATCTGTCTATCAATAATTAATTATTACAAAACTACTTTATCACAGTTTATTCACAATGGAAAACACTATTAAACACCTATTAATGTACTTATTTATCAAATCACTTTCTTATTCCCTTTGTAAACCCACCACAAATAATCACGTTTCAAATCTCTTTTTGAGTCAATCACTTTCGAAGTTTGACTTCAACTGTCTTGTTCCAGTGATGTTTCCACCTTATATATTCATTGTGGAAATCTAGAATTTTTTGCTCAATCATACATGGAAACGTACTTCCGGAAACGTCAAGAAATTTATTCCTGGAATTTACTACAGGAAATGTCAAAACAACAATGATCATTTGTGTGTGATTTCTTTCGTAATTTTTCATGAACTTTCTCTTTAGAAAAATCATGAAACATTGCAATTTCTTTTTTTTTCAATTAATTTAATGTGTAGTGTTTTGTGTTTTTTAGGATAGTTCACGACTTTTCTTCTATCAAGAAAACTCATGGATTCTTTCCTAGGAATATAGTGCAATACTTTCAATACACAATTTCTTTGATTACTGAAAACTGATCGTTTTGTAATTTCGAAGACGTCATCATTAAAATAAATAGATTCTCTTTAAGCATACAGGTATTATATTTTCCTACAAAATGATTAAACTAATTTCTATAAATTTTATGTACGTTTTATTTCTGTTTGTCTTTGTGAACATTTAAATATTTATTAAATTCGATAACTTTGTCAATTTCGCCAAGAAGACATTTCTACATCAACCAAGAAAATATAATGACAAAGCCGTAGTACTTGCAAAATATGAATGTGGTAACGTTCGATTATCCCATCATTATTTCCAAATAAAATTTTAAGAGCACAGGTTACCCACTTTTATTTGGAAACCTTTCCTGCCAATAAGAAGTCTTGATTGCACCTCCTGACTTCTACGAGTTTTACATGTTTTCATTCCCCAAAACGTTAACTACTACAATAATATTAATGATTATAAAATCTGTTATTCAAAATAGAAAAATTCATTTAATCTCTTCGTATCAATATAAAATGATATTACCCATAATTATGGTATTTGATGTAAAAAATAAGATATAAAAATTTATATCTCAAAGTTGTTCTATAAAAACAAGAAAATACATTTCAGGCTCTAGTTTTTATCTACTACGTTGAAATGTATTTTTTTTGTTTTTCAAAAACTTTATACATATAATACGCATACATTTTCATGTCATCCCAATAGGCAGGTCTTCATTTCCCACAACATTCTAAATTTAGAATTGGAAAATACATTTATGTGTTTCCTTGTTAGCATGTTTTGCTTTCCTACTATTATGACATCTATTATTGTTATTTTAGCAAACAGGTAAACGAAAACAAACAAATTTTGAAAACGTTAAATTCCCTTTAGAGTTGATACATCAAAAAATTTAAAGAAAGTTCTTTGTTTTTGCATTTAGTTTCTCAAAACAACCTACAAGAATTCCCTTATCGAATATATGTATTTCTTTAGTAATTTTTATTTATTCGTTTATTTTATTATTGTCTAGAATCAACTGAAAATGCACCCACAACATTTGAAACATTTCTATTTCCCACAATTGTATCATCATTTTCCATTGAAAGGAAAATCAATAAAACTGTAAAAAAAAAAAAATTTTTTTTTTAGTGAAGAACAAAAATAACATCTTTATTGAAAACTATACTATTCGACAATAGAACAATATCCTTAAACATCTTTCGAACATAATTCTAGAAATTTTTGCTGATTTGATTTTATTTGGAAGACAATTTCCTATTTTTTTTTCTCATGACAGAGTTGTGTTTCGATAGTTTTTCTACAAAAATGGATATTTTGCAAGCACATGACTATTTAGACTAGAAATTTATGGCCAAATCGAGACTAAACGGCCTCCAAAATGATTTTCTTCAATGTAGGTATATTACTGTTGCCTTTTCTTATACTATCTGGATATATATATCCCTTCATTTTATGCCGCAGCACACTTCTATGCTTCGAACGAAGGATGTGACATTTTTTATTATTATTATTTTATCATGTACAATTGCTTATATGATTTTAAAAAATGTTTTAAAGTTCACTTTTATTTTGGTAATGTGATTTTTTTTGCTTCATTTTCTTGCTTATCCCTAAATACACCAAAAAATAAATATAATTGTTATCACTGAAAATGAAAATTCAGTCGTGAATAAATTAAAGACAATTTCATTCTTTACTTTTAATTTTGTTTCACACTAATCAACTTAAAAAAAGCAACAAAAACGCCCAAGACCAATATAATCAAGGAATTAAATTATCCTGGAGTAAAATAAATTTTTCCAAACGATTTTCTCAAATTCAATACTTTAAACTAACAAACATCGTTAATTTCCTCTTTTTCGTTACATAACTAAACACATAAACACAAGTTTTCTATAAAGAATTTTCCTTAAATCAATTTTCATAAAATCTTATTAAAAATATAAGACAAATTACGGTCAGCGATGAATTAACTGAAAGCTTCATTCTTCTTGTTGTTTAATGGCTTAAATTTTAATTGAATTAAATGAAAGCAAAACCAACAGAAACATTGTTCCAAATATTTTGTCCCAACCAAACAAACGTTAAGATTTTTTAAAAAAGATTTCCGCCACGGTCACCTTTTCATTACTACTAGAATTAAATTACCCGTCGAACTAAGTATAATTCATCCGGATCTGAGACATATTTTTTTTTTTAGCAAGAACTCTATTCAAGGAAACAAAGTACTCTGTGCCAATTAATTCGAAAAGTTACCCGATTTAAATTTGAGTGAAAAATATTCAAAATTTCCCCTTTTTTCACTTTTTCTACTGTTTTTACTTGACAAAAACTTTGCAAAATGAAAAAAAAAAATCATAGTAGACTCAAATTTCCAATCATAGTTAAAATAAATCAATCATTTGATTTTCTTTCATTCTTTTTGAAAAACCCAAATCGTGCGGTGTTCAATTACTTTTCAGAAAATATATTTTCTAATTATTTATTATTTATTTAAAATTGAAATTAAAATTACAATTTCTGTAATAATGGCGTCCGTTTCTTTCGATTTAAATACCGGAATTGTTGTAGTTGCCTTAAAGAATTTGGCAACTCTGTCCACTATCAAGCAAATAGTTCGAGAAATCTCGAAAACATATAATGTACGTATTTTCTATTCGATTTTCTTTTTTTTTTATTTTTAATATAAATTTTAAAATTTTCCAGATCGAAGTGCCACCAGATTTAGAGGAAGGAATAAAATCAACTTTGGATGCAGGGGCCAAATTTGGATTCTTTTCAAAAGTGGGGAACAAATATGGACTGGCCTCTCCTAATGATGACTCTGACGAAGAAGAAGATCCAGGTATAATGGACGCAGCGGGTCGTCGTCGTAGAAGACGAACCAAGTCTCCAAAACGTGGTAAATCACGGTCACGTTCGAGATCACCTGCTCGAAAAACAAAAAATTGATGAATTCCGGTATTATGTAAAAGAAAAAATTTTTAAGTGTAATTTAATATTAGTTTGTTGAATATTTAATATTTCCATTATTTAACTTTCATTATAAATGTAATAAAAAAGAAAAAAAACGTTTAGGACCTAAAATCAATAATTTTTATTTGCATCAAAGAATATATTGAAATAGATTATCATTCATTCAAGAATTAGGATTTGCTCCCAAGTTTCTCATTGGCTTTTTTTTTGCTCACATAAGTCATCGGGAATTAAATCGCGTGATTATTTAAAAGAAAGCTCCCTTTTGAAACGCAGGATCCCTTATGTTCTCCACAGAACATATATAAGTTACCGGAATTGTGAAAATTACCAAGATTTCGAAGGTTCTAAATCAAGACTGTCTAACCTTTTTGTTTCCCTGGGCCACATTGGAAAAAGACTGTTTTGGGCCACAAGTATATTATTAATCCATATCATAAAATTTATGTGATACTTGGCATTGAAGTTTAAAAACTAAAGCGTCAATATCTGGTTCTATTGACATGGTTGCAATTATCAGGCAGTTCTCAGGGTGTTCATCCAACATATTGGTTCTAATTTTACATTTAGTATGTTTCATTCTTCACTGCCAGATGACAAACAACAGAACAGTGTAGCTGAGCGAGCAACGCAAACAGAAAAAGAATTTACTACAGAATGAAAGAGATTTCTGTTCTGTTCCCGTTTCTGTTGTTTGTCACTTGGAAGCTTTAGCACGAGAGTGCACACAACACACAAATCATTTCTCAGAAAAATGGACATGCTTCAGTAACTTTTAATATTTTCGGGCCACATTTATACATGCCTTGGGCCGCGGGTTGGTGGACAGCCTTGTTCTACAATAACTTGTTTTAAAAAGTAATCTGAATGAAATTTCTTGTCTGTGTGTGCCGTATTTTTGAAGCAATTGGAATGAAAATTGGTAAAATGAATTTAATCGATTTAAACAAAATTTTCTATCAGGAATTTTTTTCGATGAAATAAAAAATGTAAAATGCAAAATTTTGAACTTTTTATATGAAACGACGTAATTTCCTTTCCTTACATTCTTTTAAAAACCGTATTTCCAGAAAGGTCATCTTTGGATTTTCTTTCACCAAAAATGGGTACACAACGCACTTTAAATCATGAATTGAAGGTATAAAAATATCGACAGGAATAATACGATCACAGCCGCGTACAACTGAATACGAATAATGGTAATATCCTCCACCATTAGCACAACTACCCATCGAAATAACCCAACGAGGTTCTGGCATTTGATCGTAGACTTTTCTTAATGCCGGTGCCATTTTATTGGTTAAAGTTCCAGCAACAATCATAACATCAGCTTGACGTGGTGATGCACGAAAAACAACACCGAAACGATCCATATCATAACGTGGTGATGCCATATGGATCATTTCAACAGCACAACATGCTAAACCGAATGTTAATGGCCACATAGAACCTTTTCGTCCCCAATTCAATAAATCATCTAAACGTGCCACCGACCATTCTGCCATATTCGGTTGTTTCCTACCAAACGGTGAATATCCTTTTTTCGGTAATGGTGTTTCTGGATTTATAACTGGCATTGTTTGTTCATAAGAATAAGAGCCCCATTTATAATAGCTGGATTGAAATTGCCCCGTAGTAATAAAATGTCATTGGCCAGCAATTTTGGTGTGCTATTTACAATCGCTAAAGCTGAACGCAACATTCTATAAATGAAAAATGAAATAAATTACATTAATTAATAAAATTTCTATTATTAAAATGAAATTATACAAAATTATTTATGTAACCTGTCAAAAGGAAAATTTCTAGTTTGCGTAGCACTCTTTTCTGTAGGATTACAGAAAGGAATTTAGATCAAAATAGGCCAATCTGATTTTAGAATAGGTAAAGTGAATTTTGTTTCTGCTAGGGAATGTTGTTTGAACTTTTCACGGATATTGTGTTGTATTGTATTTTATTGTAACCCATTTGAAGGAAAGGAAATTTAATTTTTTTTTGTCAAAGGATAAAAACCTTATCAACAATTTTTATATTTTCTTAATAAAATAGAATTTTAATTAATATTTTATTATATTTATATTATTATTAAAAATCAATATTATAGTATGTAAATTTAATTTAGCTTCATCGATGTCAATAGCCAAGGCACTTTCATTTTAAATCCAACAAAGTACAATATTTTCATAAAACCAAAACTTTCTAAACTTGTCTATACTGAACTGCTTTTTAGAAAATATTCTACTACGAAATGATTTCAGACATTATTCTTTCTCTTCATTTAAAAGCATTATCCTTTTCGACCCAAAACAATTTACGGTTTTATACTTAACTGTTGTCGTGTTTAAATATACATCATTTGATTCCATATTACGCTTTTTTCTCAGCAAAATTTTACCGAGTTTACAGTTGAGTAGAGTATATTTCAAGTAAATTCATTGTATCAAGGATACTAATATACTTAACCTCCATATTAAGCATTTTATCAAATGTATTTAAAAAAGCACATCTAAACTTTCAAATTTAAATCTTGGGTATATCGGCTTCTGATTAACATCAAATTACAAACATTTTTCTGGAAGTTATCACCTTTTATGAAGCATAAGAAGATAACATTATTTTTCGGTTTTTTTAATCTGATAAAGTCTTCCAATACCAAATTAATCTCATCGATAAGAAAAACTTTAGAACTATATTTAGTATTAATGTTTAATTTTAATTTTTTGTGAGGTTCTTCTACTTTTCAACTATATTTAAAGGTTGCTTCCATGACTTAAAAAAAATAGAAGAAAAATATCGGTATTCAATAATATTTTATCATATGTCTAAAAATTATTTTATGATTCTTCTAATTATTTGATATACCACAAAAAAGAAAGAAACACTAATCTGAATCACTAATAATCGTTATATGAAATTCACAATAAAAATTCACCATAAAGTCATTGAGAAAGTTTAACAAAGTCTAACAAATTATAACTTCGAAGACCCTTGAAATAACCGCATAAGATCTTTTCACATCTAACAATATTAATTATTTCAAAACCAATATAATTAGGTCACATATCGTTTCCATAACCGCATGAAAACTTCTTTTGTTTATTTCGAGGAAAACATAATAAAATAGAAACAATAAACAAACAAATATATTTCCTTGGATAAAACTTAATATTATTATTTCTGATTACTATTGTTTTTTCATCCCTATCCGACTTGGGTATGTATTCTTAGGACTAGTTTGTCTTTTTTTTAATATTGTCCGAGAATCACGTTCATATTTTCGGTATTCTTCCTAAAAAGGTATTCCGGATCCTAATTGCCTCTGATATTATGCGATTAAGGTTAAAGTCTGGATCGAGTTTTAGTCACGTTTTACATCATTGACTTTTTGCCTTTCTTACCATTTATTAATGATCAATATCCAGAATATTAAAAACTCTGATCACGTTCGCATAAAGAAAGTTATAGAAAAATAGTATTCCCTAAGTTTCAGATGAAGTCAGGACAAAAAAAGGTTTTCCACTCATTTTCTAATATCGACAATAAGCTTTTTACAAATAATACACAGTCTTATTGCAAATGATTTAATCGGATTATCATACAAAATTGTTGATAATAATGAATTGCAATTGACTAGGTAATTGTTATCTGGTTAAATTCAGAATTATTATTGTAATTCCTAATATTGATAAAATAATCAAAGAAAAATGGTGAAATTATTTTCAACGAATTTTCTTTTCAACTTCTTGCGTATATAATCATGATGTCTACTGTTTTTTTTAATTTTTGGGATAGAATGTGCTTCAAATTTGACAAATATTTTCCTTATTTAAATATTTAGTAATGAAAGAAAATCAGAAGCAAATGTACTATAATATGAAAGAGTTACTGATATAAATTTTTAGAGCATTTAATTTCACTAACATTGTTCCCATTGTTCTCGCTGGAAGGTGCAGGGCAGAATGTAGACATAGATGACTCTTACGGCTTTAATTTTCGTAAGTCTAACTTTGAATTGCTCTCAAACCTACTTAATCTGATAGACTTTGACAGTGCTCTGGCCAATGGGAATGTAGAAGTTTGCATCAATGAGTTTTATACAATTATTTTTTCGCCCTTCGTGTCGTCGGTTCCTTATTACCGATTAAAAAATTCATCTACTTCGCCTACATGGTTCAACAAGGAATTACGTTCATTGCGTAATAGAAAGAATAAGGCATGGCGGAAGTATTTGATTTCACAGAGTGATGATGACCACTCGAAGTATTCGGCACTGTTTAATGAATTTAAAGTTTTATCTTCCAATGTATATAGCTCCTATAGTAATGAAATGAAATTTAATCTTTCTATGGACCCGCACCGCTTCTGGAAATTTGTTAATAATAAAAGTAAATCGGATGGCTATCCACCTTTACTGAAATATCAGGATCAGTCTTCGACTGACCCGTCAACCATAACCACTTTATTTGCCACATTTTTTGCTGCAGCGTTCAACAAGGATAATTTCGTGCCTAATATGGAATGCTTCTCGCATTTGAACAATTATCCTAAAACCTCCCTTTCCAACATAATCATTGATGAAGGTATAGTGATTGACCATATTAAAGACTTAACTGAGGATTTCTCTTCTGGACCTGATGGAATCCCTGCAGTTATTTTGAAAAGATTTGGTTATATTTTGGCACGCCCTTTGTCTGTCCTTTTCCAGAAATCCCTTAAAACAGGTAAATTTCCTGAATTGTGGAAAGAGTCCTTTATTATCCCGACTCATAAAAAAGGTAGTAAAGAGGACATTGAAAATTACAGACCTGTTGCGAAATTATCCTGCATTCCAAAACTCTTTGAATGCATTATACATAAATATTTTTACTTCAGCTGCAAACCCTTTATTTCCAATTTCCAACATTGGTTTTTGAAGGGTAGATCCACCACTACTAGTCTAGTTGAACTAGTTTCATTCGCAAGCTTTGCCATGGAAACAGGGAATTATGTGGATTGTATTACCACCGATTTCAGCAAGGCATTTGACAAACTATCTCACCGTGTGATATTATTTAAGCTTGGTGTCCTGGGCTATCTCGACATTTTTATCGAATGGATCCGGTCTTATCTGTGAGGTAGAATGTATCAGGTTATATTTCGGTCAGCCAAATCTGACTCATACATAGCAACATCAGGTGTACCACAGGGTAGCCACTTGGGACCGATTCTGTTTGTCCTAGCGATTAACGATGTTGCTTCAGTAATTAAACATTCAAAAATTTCTAACTTTGCTGACGATATGACGATCTGTAAAGAAATAGTTAACGACTCTTGGATACTTCAGGAAGATTTAATTAACTTTGCATCTTGGTGTCTTAGTAATAATCTTGACCTTAATTGTAATAAATGTGAGGTCATCTCTTTTTCAAGAAAGCGTAATATTCCTCTGTGCGTTTATTTTATTAATGATGTACCATTACGGAGAGTGAGTAATATAAAGAATTTGGGAGTAATTTGTGATAGTCAGCTGGATTTCAAATTACATGTTGAATCAGTGGTTTATCGAGCCAACTTGACCTTGGGCTTTATCAAACGTTGGGCCAAAGAATTCTCTGACCCTCATATTACTAAAGCTCTTTATACAACACTGGTTAGACCACTGCTTGAATATGCATGTCAGGTTTGGTCTCCCTATTACCAAGTGCAGATAAATAGGGTAGAATCAGTTCAACGCAGATTTGTGCGATTTGCTCTTAGAAACCTTCCATGGAATGATCCTTTTCTATTGCCCCCGTACGCAGATAGACTAAAGTTGATCGGGCTGTATTCTCTTGAAATGAGGCGTCATGTGGCAGATGTTGTGTTTGTTCACCAAATTTTTAATGGTGTTATAGACGCCCCATTCCTATTAGACAAAATGCATTTAAATATTAATACACGTTCTTTGAGATCTGTTGAGCTATTTAAAATAATGCATCATAGGACTGATTACGGAAGAAATGAACCGGTTTCCCGAATGTTGCGAGCGGTTGATAATAATGCTAATGACTTTGATTTTAGTATAAGTAAATTTAATCTAAAAAAAATTTTATATCGATAACATTTTGTTCTGATTATATATTTTTTTTCCCATTGTCGCTTGAGTTAAGCAAAAAAAAAAATAAAAAAGAGATCAAAGAAAATATAAATTAATTTTTGAAACTTTCGAGTAAACTATTTCTCGATAGAAAACCATTTCCTTACAAGTTTTTTCTCGTGAATTTTCCCAAAAAGACATATTTTGGTTTTGATTTAATTTTTATAGGAAATTTATTTCAAAACGAAAGTCTTTCGTAAATTAAAGATTTTTTTTGTACACAAAATTTAATTCAATTAAAATGTGAAACTTAGGAAATTGAAAAACAGAGTTTGTTTTCCAGTTTTCTAAGTTTCAAGTTAAATGAATTTGTTACGAAATGAAACAGTATTTATTTATGGTACAGTAATTTGAACAGGGATAGTTCAAGTACACTAACTTTTTGTCGTCAATATTTTCAAAAGTTTGTAATTGCATTTTAAAATAATTTCCGATTTTCTTATTCCGATATAACTACATATTTTATACAATTTTCTTTTGAATGAGTATATAGCGTATACACCCAGAAAAATTATTATTAGGAAAGTTATTGGCTAGTTGAGACAACTGAATTTTAGTTCCCATAGCTGAGTCTTCAGTTCTTGCAGCAAAATTTCAGTTGTCACAACTTGCCAATAAATTTACAATTTTTCTGTGCGTATAAGTTTAATACACCCATGCATACTTAAACATGAGTGGGTAATATAAACTCATCTAATATTAGTCGAAATCGAAATTTCATGAAAATCAAACTATTGAGAAAAGTGTAACTTCGTGAAAATTTTACTATTCTACTTTATTTTTTTTTCTGTTTTCAAATTCGTAGATCGCACCCGTCCTAGGACACAATATCTTACTTATTTAATTATACTTTAAATGCTGGTAAGTACGTATTCCTAAATCAGATGAAATTTTTAAATATCCTTGCGTTCATTTCCTGAAATTTTGTATAAAATTACATAAATCTCGGAATATTTATTGCTCCATATACACAACTGTTCAAGATATCAGTGCACTTCATTAATTATACATCATGAACAATAATTTACCCTCTTTCTGAATAAAATATATTAACTGCTAGAAGTTCGGATTTTATTCATTCTGTAATGACATGACCACAAAACAGATTTATGGAGTAAAAATGTAACAACATTATCAATCATATAAAACTAAAACAAATGAAATTGAAGATGGCATAGGTGGTCTATATCTACCGAATAGATTCATATACAAAACATACAAGATTACAAAACCGCTACGAGATTATATATATATTATGTATATCGATTTTACAGAGAATAAAGATTAATTGCTTACGTTGTAATACATAAATGTGAATATCTAAATCTTTATTGAAGTCAGTTTTCTAAATCCATGTAATTCTCCTTGCTACAATCAATTTTCTACAGAAAGAAAAGAATTTAATAACAGAAATACAGACTCAGCTTATTTTCTGAACAATTTGTTATCCTTAGAAAATCCAAACTAAAATGTCGTGAGAAAAGCAGAAGGTTATTAATTATTCGTATTCGTAATATAAGTAATATTTTACGGAATTAATTTAAAAGAAATATATATATGCTTTATGTTATTAATTATTATGTTTTGGGTAATGAAGTGATAACAGAATTAATAATCTGTGAATACTATACGATTAAAATAAATTGAATGCAGTAAAGTTTTGAATGAAAAAGTATTTTACGTTGTTTTACATATTAAAAGAAATATTGCAAAATAAGTGTAATCAAATCAATTAACCTATTTTGTAGCTATCAAAAGGTGATTGAATTATCAACAACTGGAACTTAACTAATATATGGTAACTAAGATAGGAAATAATTTTGAAAGTGTATCAAGTTTTTTAGTACTTTTTTATGCCCTATGGTAAGTACTTCCGTCCGCATACAAGATAACTCAAAAATGCGTTATCCAAAGTTATAAAGCAAAAACTTGAGTGACTACAAAGTTATGTCGTCCTTTCTTTAATTTTTAGGATTTAATTAGAAAATTTGTGCAGCAATTTGGTTTGAATTATTTATATAGATTGACATCAACTAATTCGTTCTGTAATAAATTAAAACTATAATATGGTTAACTTGGTTAGAAAGATATACAAACTTCATTGAAATATAAAAAGAAAACTAATATTCTTCAACGCAGTGCTTCTGTATTTGTTATTTTATAAATTTGCACACTTTTTATAATCCATAAATTTTCTTAGTTTCGTAATTTAGTTGCTGTTTTAAAGTAATGCACCACATCTGACGGCACATAACTTTTAAAGCGATATATGATAATGCAATAAAAATTTTTTTAGAAAACTGTATAATGTTAAACAAGTATCCTAAACTCAAGAATATAAAAGTAGTTTTGGTACAACATCTTCTGAAGAGGGAAAAAAATAACTTTTAGTATCGTTCGAAAACATAGTTTCGCTAAAATTTTATTGATGTTACTGCAACAGTTGCGAAATTATACACTGATGAGATTTTAAAAACATGTAGACTCACTTCTTTATATAAACCCATATCGTTATGATTTCAGGAAGACTTTTAGTGTTATATACTTACTTATTTACTTAAGAATTTAATGCTTCTATGGTACATTTCAAATATTTTGTTGTAAAAGAACTTTAATAAAAATACAATAATATCCCTAATAAAACTTTAGAAATGCGGTCGCAACAAACTAACTTAACTAGTAACGTATTGAGATATCCAATAATTACATAAACTTACATATTTCCATCCAATTTTCATATAACATTAATTGTGATCCAAAAATATAAAAGCGAAACTATGACCACATCAAGCAATACTTCAGTGCTCACAAACTACAAACTGATTTCCAAAACTGTAATTTAAAAATAATATTCTCCTAGTACATGTACATACATTGTAAATACTACTAGATGTACTAATCAAAATCACAAAGAAAATTTTTAACAATAATCTAAAATTGTATTGGCTTCCTAAACTCAAATATCATGGATTAAGAATGCAAATTAACAATTTTCATGTTTATGTGGTTATGTAATTATAATAGAATTGAAAATTCCATTTCTCTTTTGTAATAGAAAATAGTATTAACAAAGAATTCCATTTCAAATAATAAAATATATAACACGAATTAAAATTTCACAATATAAATATATAAATGGACGTATTACCATCGGAAAACTGGTCATAGTTTTCCAATAATTGAAATTAGTTTATATTTTCAATCAGTTTTGAGAGATTTAGAGAAATAATTCATTTGGAAGCAATAGTTTTGGTAACTTTTAATTATTTAACTTGTAATAAGTTATATTTATGTTAACATGACTTTAAATATTGAAGAATATTTTAAAATGTCATTACAAATGCACTTTACCTCATTATTCATAAATCTATGTATTATTATTGGTTTGCATTTAATTACTAAATACAATATATGGTATTTACACTTTGATTGCTACAATAAAAGGAAACAAAATTCAATTTCTATATAATCTGCTTAAAGTTATTATAATATCCTATCTTTTTATATGCTTCAATGCCTAATTTTCCTTTAATATAAGCATCTAAAATAACAAATCATTGAATCAGTTCTATAAATGTACAGGTTAAGCAGTATTATAAATAGTTACGGAAGTGTGTTTGTGTTATCACTCTTCCGGTAGGAAAGTTTTAGTTTACATGAGAATATAGTAGATTATAGTTAAAACATATTCTGTAATTCAAAATATAGTATAATTATAGGACAGGGATGAGCATAGCATACGTATCTTTCGATGTCCATAACTAAGACCGTGTTATTAATTTTGTAGCCTCTTTAAATAAATAAATATAATGTGAGAAACAAATGTTGTTCTGGATACCAATATAAAAAAAAATTTATTTATTATATGTTATTGTCACGTTATTGCTAGCATCAATATATTGGTAGGCAACAACTATGTAGCGGACAATGAAAATGTTAGGTGCCATAATCCCAAATAGAGCAAATTAACTATTTAAAATGCAAACCAGTACGTTTTCAAATTTAATAATAAATAATAAATAAGCAAATTTTATCTTGAAGAAAATAAAAATGAAAAAATTAATTATTAAAATTTAAATCGTCCGAAAAAGGCATAGTATTGAGAAATGATATTCGAATAGAACAGTATTTTTAAAACGAATAAAAAGTAATAAAATAGCTCAATAAACCCGTCCAATTCAAATGTAACTAACTAACTTTATATCGTTTAATACAAGATTGGCAATGAAAATTGAGGAAATCCCTCGGCTGTCACCAATTCTATGAAGTAAATGTTGTCTTCACAGAATACAAAGTGGAGGCGGAAAGTATTATGTTGAATACTTGATTATTATTTTGTATTCTTCCCGGTTGCTATAATCGTGTCAATTTGCATGTAGGATCAGTGACCATGAAATTGTTGCTTATAAGTAGAAACTTATGAATAATCTTATAGTGAAAAAGCTCTTATTAAAGTTTCCTCTATTCATGTGCTATACTATTCGGATACATAAATATTATAGTGTGCATTGGAGTAAGTCCATTTTAAAAAGTATGTAACTATTGTGTACGAGCATCATCATTCAAATATTGAGACGTAAAATTAGAAAATAATATGAACATTAGAACCAATACAGGGCTTTCACAAACGTTTGAAATTTTTTGTAATGAAAGATCTCAGAAAAATACATAAAGCAAAATTTATAATAGATGCTCGTCTACCTAATAAATTTCCATTACATGAACTACAGAAATCAAATTATAGTAAATCATTGACACTAGACTGGATTTTGTCCTTCAATATTTCCATTAATGGCACCAAATGTTATGTACGCAATCTGGTTACAATATAAAGAAACTACATGAAGAAAGAAATAAAATTTGCATACATTTTCGTGATTAATTTAATTGTGACATTACATGTCAATGAATTTTGAAAGAATGTCACGTACTAACTTGAAGAATGTATGTCATGTCAACTTTTTCTTCAGATTTTCCAATTTGCTAATCCCTTTTTGTATAAGAAAAAAGTAGTAGACTTCATGTTATCTAATTTAAGTATATGAGCAATGTTTAATATTAGGTCGTATTCTAGTTAGAAAGATAAATGGTAAGAACATAACTTACGATTTAGCATAAAAGCTGTAGCATGAGCTGCGATGATAGATTGTGTCATATAATGAGACTGACCATATAAATTTTGTATTTTTCTGGGATAGAACAGCAGTAAAGTAATCAGTTTCCTTATATGTTCTTATGTAAAGATTATTAGCGTCAATTTATCATTAGAAAAACAACAAGAAAACTAAGGCACTAGTTTTCTAGCATTGGAATATTCTTAACAACTTTCATGACAATTTTTTTACCAATAATATTTCTAAAGCAATTAGGACCAAATTTTTGGAGAAAAAATTTTAAAAACAATTTAAATTACCGAGGCAAAATAGTAATTTCCTTGACTTAGATTTTCAATAACGAAATGAAAGGAAATTTCTCCTTAGACATTATTTCGTCTGATAATTGCCTGGATAGAAACAAAACCATAAAGCCATAGTACTTCTATGCCTTAAGCTTTTTTTTAATGGAAAAAGGAATTAACACATTTTTCTTTAGAATTAGAATTAGAATTAAATGATCAAATTTAACTTTGAATTGAAAATGATGACAAAAGTTTATTGAGTTAAATTTTATTTTTCAATTTCAGTAAAACGAGAAATGAATAAAAAATAATGACATAAATTGTGGTAACGAATTAAAATATCTCATTATTTCTAGTCTAACTATATCGTTTATTTACATAACGTCTACATGAACATGTTATTATTGAAAATAAAAACTAATGTCCTTTACACTGCACAGACGGTCATATTGAACTATTTTCAAATAACAAAATTCTCATTTATTTCATTTAAAATTGTTATTAAAGTTTATTTTGCATATTAGAATAAACAAGTCTTGACCACAAAATGAAACTAAATGAAAACTAGAAACATTTCTATAAAGAAAATTAGTTTTTCAAATTGTCATAAAAAGTGTTCTCTTTTCCAATAAAAATAGATATTTTACAAATAATATCGATTTCAATAAAAGCATTTAAATAGCAAAATTTTTGTTATATATTTTTGTCAATATTAAAACGTTATATTTTTATAAAGTTTCAAGTTCAAAAATATTTCAAAGCATTTTCTTTCAACCATTAAATGGTCAAAAATTTGCATAGAAATAGGCGAAAATTATATTAAATTTAACGATAATATTTTCCTAGTAACACAAGAAAAACGATACTTTCAAAGATTTTCTTTTGTTATCTTTCAAGTTGAAAAACATAAACAATTTTAGTTATACTAAAAAAAAATTATTTGGATTTTCAGTTTTCTTTAAAAAAAAGATATATATATATATATAAAACATAAAATTTCCATTTCTAGGCAAAAATCGTTTAAATATGAATATTTTATAATTCATTTTTATATTTAAAAATATTCATGGATTTATCGTAATATGAAGAAAACAATATATTATTTCTATTTTACATATTTAATGGTAAAGTTTTTATGAAATGGCATTCAATTGATCCCAAAAAAACAATTTTTTTCTAAAGCCTCTAAGATAACTTTCGTATTTATATCCAAAGAAAATGGTACTACGTTAGAATAGAGTTTTGATATTTAGTATCAAGTAGAAACATACTTTATATTATCCAAAGTTTTTATCTTTGGGCTGATCAACTTCATCTCTCATATAGTATGTTATCGAAATTTGATTTTTCATTTTTTAAATTATTCCACTTAAAATCGGTTCCTGATTTTTAAAAACAATTGGATTTCCATAAGAAAACCTATTCTATAATACTTGTTTCTTGATATTTTATTTGTTATTCAGTTTAGGGTATTAAAGCTAAAAGCTATATACGTGAAAAGGTTTAAACCGAAACTATAGTTGCTGTGAGGCTTGTAACACTTGATTTAGTATTTTCTATCGTTCGATAAAGAACAAGGATTTTTTGAATTCATTTTATATTTTTAGATTTACTCAATAATGTGAAGAATTTTTAGTATTTCATTTAAAAAAATCCCACATGAAAATATTTACATGTGAATGCAAGTTTAAGCCATGGAACTGTATTCAGATTCAAGTAAACTGTATGTAATTAGACCAAATTATGAGGATCATATTGTGTGCGACCTAACATGAGAAATTAACAAGGAAATATACATATGTTACCATATATATGACATCGACATAAATCAGTGCTAGCGATTTGAATAGAATGTTTAGGGAGGAATTTGGTAAACTGGGCGTAAAATGAACTTTGATCGATGAGTTTCTTGGAAAATAAAAAGTATCCCAATTGAAAACAAGGCACATTGAGCTACAGTACACTAATTTTCTTGTAACAAATGTTTTCAAGGAATAATTATCAATATTTAAACTATATAAAAATGTTGTGAAGATTGTAGGTTATTGATATAATTAAAAATTTTCAAAAGTCGTTTGTATTTAGTCCAGCTATAGAACGTTTTAATACAATTTTTAAAGATAGATAAAGATTATATACGTACAACATATTCAATCAAGTAAAACTGATGATAGTCTTGTCATAATATTTCAAATATAACAATGGAACTAACATTCTTTTGTATTATCCCATAATGATTGAAATCATGTTTCAAGCATTTATTTACCTAGGTTTTGTATAGTACAGATGTATGAGTATATTTTATTTCTGTTGAAAACATGAAGTGATCTCCACAAACATCTTAAGTTGTCTTCTTTTTCCATAGGCTGTGATATATGGGAATAAAAGCACTAAACTATCAAAAGTCCTTACAATAAACCATCTCTTAAGATGTTAATAGGATTACTTCCACTTCCATGTCAATTGTTTCGCATGAATGTGTGATAATATTTGCAGAAAACCATAATTATGAAAGTATTCAGGATGTGTACTTTATTACTGTCATGCTTCTTTATTGTTTTCGCTTATCTTTACCGTTGGAAATACAAAAGTAAAATATAGAAGTTTTGGGGTTTTTTTTTCCTTGGAAAGAACATAAGAAAGAATTCATTCGATCAGAAGAGTTTGATGAAGATTCAATGAAGATGAAATTTATTGATTATAGAAAATCATTTATTAAGAATTTTCCTTCTTTTTTCTTGTACTTTTGTTTATCTCTATCATTATTTTTTAGCATTTTTTTTTTTTTTTGTTATGAGCTAAGGTATTAGCACAAAGTTTCCAGAAATTTGATTAATATTAAGTAGACCATGATAAAATCTAGGTATCTTAAAGGATTTTGAATTTCTTTTCTAGTTGATCGATGGAAGGGTTATTTTATTCATAATCATAATTAATTTCAAAATAGATAAGATTCATATATAGCTAGTAACCATGTTTTTTAATTAATTTTCTTTGAATTTTAATAAAATCCTTTTAATATTTATTAAGTTATTTATTTTCAATGATTTTTATACTAGTTTCCATGTAATAGAATTTCTAGAAGATTATAAATAATTTCAAAATATTCGATATAATCCAAGACAAAAATGGAAAATAGAAAATCAGATCAAATACATACCTTAGGGAAAATTTTAATCTTAAATTGAAAGTGAAAATTGATAAGTCAGAAGTTTCTCTCATTTCATATTTTTCACTAGAATTTTGAAACAATTTTAACTAGTTTGTTTTTTCAGCTGTATAAATAAAATCCTGTTGATAAAGAAAATTCCATGAATTATTTTCCTTTTACATAACATTTTGAAAATAAATCCATTTACCTAATTGAAAGTTTATTAATTTGGAAAAAATCAATATTTTGTGAAAATTCTTCAATACTGAAAGAGGTGTCTTGTTTGTGTACTCAATTAGGTTTCTTGTCTGGAAATCTGCGAAATAGGAATTTGTGTAGAAGTTTTCTGTATTTATATGATATAACTCAACTCTAAATAAGGTCCTTTTTTCTCTTTATATGTCAGTTTCAATCTATACGATGTATGAATCATTTATTATCTATGTTTATAAAGAAATATGTGCTAATTGAGATATACTACTATGGATATCGATTGAAATTACCACTTCGTGGGCATCGTTTTGAGTCAGTAGAAGTCATCCAAGAGAATTCGCTGGCTGCTTTTTTTCTCAATTACAAAAGACGCTCAAATTTTTAAACTAACAAAACAAAGATCATGAGATTTCTATTAGCTATTCACAACAGTCATACCAATCTTTACTAAACTGAAATTTTCAATGATACATTTTACTAGTAATAACTCCTTACGAGCCTATATATTTTGTTGCTTAAATAAAGATATAATAATCAAATAAAATATTTAAATTATTTATACAACGAAAACTTCTAAATTAAAGGTGCGTGTCTTAATATCACTCTTATTTTTATTTATGGTAAATGCCAGTTTTGGTTTCTTCAAAATGTAGCAATCATTTCTTAGAAACAATAAAGATATATTATTAATTATAATTGATGGCTGTAATTAGAAAATATGAATAACATTATGTAAAAATATAAATATATTGTTATGCACGCTATTTAAGTGATATATTTTTAATTATAATCATAAACTTTATTACAAGTACATATGTAATTAAAAAATTGTTTGAACAAAAAACTTATTAAAGAAACATTATTTTAAAAAAAGAATATGTTTTGGTCCCGGCTATTTTAGGACGTCTCTTTTGAACTCATGACCCTTACTAATACAAAAAGTTCTTCTCGTCCTTAACAACATATCCATAACCTATTTGCTTTATAAGTTCACAAAATAAATATAAAAAAAATTATTAATTGCGACACGCTGTATATAAAACTCATACGCAATAGGCATCAAAAATTATAGATACAGGACTATATTGTTTTCATTGTTTAGCATATGATAAAAGGAATATCGATGAAAATGGAAAATTTCCATTCAGTATTATGACAATAAAAAGAAAAGGTTTTGTTCTACTTCTATTCTGCACGGGTCTTTTGTCTTATATAAAATGGTAGGAGTATTTTATTTTGCTTTAAGAAAGCACAGTACATGTGGCTAAATAGATTTTGTATCCAATTGTATTGTAGTTTTGTCAGTATTCTCCTAGATTTTCAGAATAATATCTGAATTTACTCATACGGTTATTTTGATTTGAAACTTAAGCATACAAATTCGATACAATAGCTTTTATCTCATATAATGTTACACAGTGTCGACGAAAAAATTGTCTTATAGAATTTCGATCAAATTTGGTAAAGAAATTCATAAATGCCAGAGAAACTACAAGAAATTGTATATAGTATTAGATATCGAATTTTACAGAATCGAGTTTAACAAACTGTCTATTTTTGTGTTTCTATCCAAATGGAGTGAATTTTCATCTTGAAATAATAGCAAGAGCCTTTCAAACTCCTATATTTATATAGAACATCAAAAAAATATTAAAAGTTTTCTTAAAAATGTATATTTTCGATAACAAAATTGACTAAAGCATCTTCTAATGATGATGAAAATTTTATGTAAATTTTCTTAGATTTTCATAAAAAAAAAAAATTTCAACGTTTTTAATTAGGAATAATGTTTTACAATGATTTTTGTACGTGGATCGTTAAATATCGATTTGTAGGCTTTTATGTGGCGTATTGGAAAACTGAAATTTACACTTATTTTGAATTACATTTTCATAAAAATATAATCAAAATGGTTTCAATAACAAATTTAATCAATGTTTAATTATTTGAAGAATTTCTTCGGAAAATTGAAATTCATTGAAATCAGTTTGTTTTTCATTTTAATTTTCGAAAAAGTTGAAATTTTATAATTAATATTTTTGTCTTATCATTTTCTCCTAATCAAACAAGACATTGATTTTTTCCTAATTAAAACTATCGAAGCGTAAATAAGAATAATTTTAATTTCGGAAAAAAAAATTTATCGTTAAAATAGGAAACTCATGAAAATGCGCGAATCAAATGTTCGTAAAAAAAATTATTTTTCATAGATATGCTTTTTCATCGAACATAATTGGAAAATTGAGTTAATTATTTTTCCAGTTTATTCGATTTTCTCTCTCTGACTAATTTTTTTTTTTTTTTGTTTTTGAAAAAGCATTTTTCGTTGTATCAGTACAATGTAATTTTCCGTATTTTATGATCAGATTCTGGACATCAGTTATGGTTAATTAACTATGGACATTTTCTTTTCATGCAACACACAAAATTTAAAACATTGCCATAGTGGTGAATTTAATTAAGTAATTAAAAAAATCGATATTTTTTTTCTCTATACTTCGTGGAAAATTTGATTTATATATTCTCGATGCTAAATCCAAACTCATGGATATTGCAAAATGTTTGGGTGGTTTTTACAACCGCATGAAATTTTGTTGAGGGTGACATTATTATTATTAACAGCTTGCCTGTTGTTTCTGCTTATCAGAAATCTTTCTCATAAATATATGAGGAAAAGAAAGTAAGTCCTTATTATTGGCAAAAATTTTTCAAATTGCTCTTTAACTTGCTATACGTTTACATTTCCAGCATAAATATATAGGACTGAATAGGAGGATCAATTGAATACATATTGGAAGAGCAAATATTGGTAAGAATTTAATCCAAGAAGCAAAAATAAAAGTTTCCAAATTTCTTACCCAAAAATAAATTTGGAAATTTTTCATGGATTGTAAAATACGATTTTGGTTAAACTGGAACAACATCATCAATTTCAAAGAGTATAATAAAGAAAACTTTTTCTACTGAAGGAAAAACAAAATTATTTGATGAAGTATAAGGGAACTCTGAAAAATTTCAAAATTTACGTTATTTATGATTTATAAAAAAATATGAAATACAAAATATACAAGAAAGTATATAATCAGTATTTCAAAAAATTATTGTACGACAAAAGTAACTTAATGCTTGAATACGAGAACCACCAAATATAATATTATTATTGTCTGATTTTCTAAGAACAATATTGTTTATTTTCAACATTCCAATCATTAAACATAATTATATTTGATATAATTAGTAGGAAACATTTTAATGTTTCGGCATCTAAAGCTCGGATAGATTATATATTAATGGCACAAATTCAGGCTTATTTTCACATATTTAGCTTTTCAAATAGCAATTAAAAACTCAACTGAATCCGATTACAACTTTGGGTAGCTGCCGAAATTTAGAGTACAACTTTGGCTGCGCATACAAAAGTTCGAAATTTTCGTACCTTTGCACAATAGCTTGTTTCTTCTATAAAACTGCTTCTACTACTTTTATTGACAAATAATTTTCTAGGTTTTCTAATATTTATATCATTAAAAAAATTTGCTGAGCCACTTTTAGTGTAAATCTCTATATTTGGAATTCTAAATTCATCCTATGTAAATCAGAAATAATATTTGGTGATACAAATCCAAGAAGGAATCACTATTTTGCAAATTTCAAAGTGTAATAATTGTTCATGTGGAACCACTTTTAGAACTTTTTAAATTATAGTTTACTTATATTACAATAAAATTCAAAGCACTAAACGTTATATAAGACTTCACAAAAAGTAAGAACTTTTGGTTTATAAATAATATATTAAATTAATAGAACGCAGCCATAGAACGGGATTAATGAAACGGAACTTTGACAGTGAGTTATTTATAAAAGACTCATTAAGATGGTTCAAAGAAACTTTAGAAATCCCTATTTGTCTTATTTATATGCCTACTTATTGTCGCCTTTTCAAATGCACCAACTGAAACTGATTAATTTCAAGTAAACTTCCTGTTGTAGGAAATCTTATAAGGGTATGAATTTTGGTAGTGAATGATGAATTGAAAATTCAGTCCACTCCTAAAGAGCTTCGAAGCTTATTCAGATCACCTAGATTTTTTTTTGATTGTATATAAGAAAGCCTGAGTTCTACCATATATTTCTACAGCGTAAAAATTCATTTATTTCCTTTATTTTTTCAAAAGTATGAACATTTATTAAATGATTTAGTTTTGTATAGGTACTATGTAATTATGGTAAATATAATTTCTTAGAAGAAAATATAAAGATCAATGAAATAGAATATATTCTTGATATTCTGTATTTAGTTAATTATATATATTTTGTTGAGAAAATGAGAAAAAATCAACAATAGTACACAGGAAAGCAGTAGTCCATTTGCTTATTGATACTTAGCAATATTGCCGTAAGAGAATTCCTTTGACCCTTTTCATTTATATCTTATGATATAAGGAAACCGTAAATCAAATTAATGAGATACATTAGACTGAAAGATGGAGGTGAAGTGGATATGTAAGGAAATTAATATTAATGTGAAAATTGTTATACTTAATATATGTAAAAGGACGTATTCTCGTTAGAACTACCTAAAATCATAATATAAGTGTCTAATATTTATTAGTATTTCTTTTCTCAGCTTAAATTTTAGACTACATCCTAGTATCAAAGAAAGCATACTCAAAAATATTTCATTAGAAAATAATTTCTTTCTTTTGGTAAATTGTAAAAAGCTAAAAGAAACCAATTCAAATAAAGTCAAAGAATAAAATAAAATTCAAAAGGGTTTTAAAGGGGTTAATATTGCGAAAAAAATACGAGAAAAGGCAATAAAATTTGTATTCTGTAAATGAAATTAGCTTGGGTCAAATAAAAAGTGGTAAAACCAGATGATGATATTTCTATACAATATTTTCTGCCACAAATGAAATTGTACTATTCTGACATAAATCAAATAGAACCAAATCTAGGCCAGACTAAGATCATCTCCTTAATCCTAAAGGAAAACTCTTTGAACAGGATAAAATATAAAAATATTGTACTTTATTTTCATAGCCCAAGGAAAAGTCAACAAAACTGTATATTATTCTCATCCTTTTATTTGGACACGATGAGTTTTAGGGTTATATAGTCAGAAATTTATTATGAAATTAAGAAGCCAGAACAAAAAAAAAAATACTTGTATATATATATATTTAATAAATTTATATACTTATGTATATTTCTAGTAGAAGAGAATTCTTATTTAAGTTTTTCTTAAGTAAACTGCTTTCATTTTAATTAAATTCTTACGATACGGGTATAAAGGAAGACCATTTGAGTTTAGTATAAAAGAGGAAAAATAATCTGAAAAGAGAACATTTATAAAAAAAACATAATTTTATATAAATTTTTAACATTTTGTAGAGAACCTCGCGAAAATTGTAAAACAAATGGAAGGGCGAAGATTAGTTACGCAAAAAATATCAGTAAATTTCATTTAATTATACTAATGGTATTTTAGTGAAAGATTTATATTTTTGGGTTATTATGAATATTAAATATCATTTAAAAAATTTCATAGACAATTTTAGGTTTTCATCTATCGTTGCCGTGACCAAATTTTAACACTTTCCCGATGTGTCCTCCAATCGCTTTTAGTGTATCAGCGGAAATATCAAATTTCAATCAATCGTTTAGAGTACGATAAGAATACCCTACCCACTAATATAGAAGAGAGGATAAATTGAAATTTAGAACGATATATAAGGAAGTGTTAATTTCATTTTAAATGGATACATAACCTCATTTTGCACATTTCAACCCTGAGGGAGGAAAATATAAGTTTTTAGAAGTCAATGTAAAACACATTTTCGGAAGCGAAAGGGCGTTTAAAAGTTTTTAGGTTGAAAAGGAAAATTCAAAAAAGGATTTTTCTGTGTATTTTCATTATTTCCCTTTTATAAAAGTATACTACAATATTAGTTTGTTGTACTAAATTGAAAATTGGTGAAATTATTTAACCTAATTCGTTTTACCAATTTTACGTAGAAAAATGAAAAATAGCATTCTTGAATCATACGGTTTCTCGCTTTTTAAATATATTTTATTAAAAAACATAAAAGGTTCACTTATTAATCACATATGCATTTAAGAAAAACCTAAATTCATGACAGCCATCCGCCCAATAATAAACGCGTTTCCCATTATATATGACACTACCACCATAATTTGTAATTTTCAACATTTCGGTTAGATTCAGTTAGAACTAAATATTACATTTTAAACGGAAAAATTGATAGATTTTTGATTTTACTTTAGGTTTATTTTAAGATAATGTGAGTACGAGTAATATACGATAATATCTTCATACTAATAAAAACATATTTGATAAGAAGAACAATGGGAAAAACAGTCGATAGAACGTGACTGGAGATTGAAATCAAATCCACAAACGTGCTTGTATCAACTTCTATCATCAAACTTGAGGCAGCGATAAAAACAATTCTACCAAAAAATCTTAGAACAATTTCTATCGAACGCAAGAAAAAGTACGTCAATTTCTTTTCAATTATTAAATTCGTTTTGTGAAATATGAAAATTGTACTAATAGAATAAAAGCGGAACTATTCTAATATTTAGCCGCATTCATGTCGAATTTATGTTTTGATAGAATTCATAATGAATATTGAAAGAAATAATTAGAAGTATAAAGTTTATTTAAGAGCAGATTAATTATATCCTTTTATTTCCTATAATTAAAATGGGAGAAATTAGTTTAGACTTTAGAATATTGATCGTGGAACTACATTTAGTTTTCATATTAATTATTCTTCTTTTAAGTGAAAATAATTAAAACTTTAATATTTGAAAACATTTGGAAAACTCGCATAACGCTATAGAAATAATTACATTTTGAAATAAGTCTAAAAGTGCCGGTTGCCCAATTAGATAATATGAAATAACATCTATATGTAGTCAGAATTTGGATCCGAATATATTATGTATTATTTATCTATGAATTCAAAGTTTGAATGAACTCTTAGCATAACATAGGTACATTTGTATGCAGAAAGTTTGGCTCATATTTCATATTTAAACATATCGGATTTATTCCTTATTTAAAATTTGAATATTTATATCCTTGCATTAAAATTTTTTTATTATAGATTAATTATTTTATGCTGAAAGTTCCGAACAAGGAAGCTGCAATTATTTTTAGATCGAAATACAAAAGAAAATGAGATTCATTAATTTTCACCTCTTTTGACTCTCAAATATATTTTTAATATTACTTAGAATCTGTAAGGAAAAGTTCTATTTTCCAAATTACGATTATTCCTGAATTGTTCTTGCATTTTTAAATCGCAAACTTTTGAAAACTTTATAGAAGTAATTCAAAAAGCTGGATATAAATTAAATGATCATTACTCACATCTTTACGAATTCGTCAAAGGAAAACTATTTCTAGGATACTTTTAGGCGTTTTGTAAATAGTTAATACAAATAACTAGCTTCGAACGGTGTATGGAAATTAAAAGTAACAATTGTAACAATTCGTTAACAATGGAAGGTTTATGATGAATTTATTTATATTGCACGTTCTAGTTCTACTCTGGGTTCGAGCTTCTACAAAGTTTACACCTTTCTTCTTTCCTAAATATCAAACTCATATATATAGTAGTTTGTCTACTTTTGTTACTTTCCTTTGAAAAATGTTTTTAAATAGACATTTACATAATATATAATATTTGCTCATTCTTTTCGCTTCAGATGTAAGCAAAACTTTCATAAAAGTATGGTAAGTACTGAAAGTACGTGAATAAACTGCTATAATCTTGGCATTATAAAATTAGGCCACTCAAGAATAGTAATTAGAATGAACTTTTGTAATTGTAAGCAGGGGCTAGTATATGGTAATTTGGATAGTTACTGTTGCATGAAATTAAACCTTTGTTAATAAATAAATAAGTAAGCTTAACAAATAGATTATTTTCTGTTATTTGATGAATGTTCTAGGATTTCCAGGTATATTTAGAAATGCATCCTATTATCACATTTGCATTACGCAATACTACAAATAATATGTCATGCTTTATATACATATTTATATATAATAGAATATATGTTATCCTTTTGAATTCTGGAAAACTATTTAATATTTCGATTTATAGTCGATACTTTATTCTGTTCACCATAGAAACGATCAAGAGATAATATCTAAATATCACAAAAGATTTTCATATTTAGAAAATTCATTTTTATAATAAGGATTTGTGAGAAGTTATATATAGTCAACATTATTCAGATGGGAAAATATTTTGTTTCTTTTTCCCGTAAATCGAAATCGATTTCCTTTGAATTATTCATAAAATTTCCTTGATTCGATGAAATATCCTGAATGCAATTCAATTCAAACGAAAATAGAAAAGAATATTATATGTATCTATTCTATCACTACTCTTATCGTTTTAAATTTAAAATTTATTTCACAAAAACAAAACTGTTAAAATCCATCTTTAAGATTTTCTGATTTGTAATAATTTGGATTACACTAATATGCGGAAAATTGCATAAATTACTTGATTTCCTCATTTTAAAATGATTTGATTTTCAAGAATTATTTTGTAAATACATATGCCAATATAAAATATTTTAAATTGAATTACTTAATAATAAATTCATATTTGAATCCTTTTCAAAAAATTTAAAAGAGGATCAACTAGTTTTCCACCTCGGTGTTATTAATATACGAAGAGTGAAAAAAATAATATTCTCGAGGAGGTACTTTCCCAAAAATACAGCCGTTCAATGAAAAATTTGTCGGAGAACATATATATTTATTATTTATGAGATTTGTACAAATTCAAAAAATGTTTTGTCGACAATTTGAGAATACATAAAAATAAATAAATCAAAGAAATTTACGAGAAAAGGACCATCGTATTTTATTTTTAAATTATGAAAATCCAAGTAATAGTCTATACTCCTTAGCTGAGAAAAAATTGGAAAAGTTTGTAAATTTAAATCCCCTAAGACCTGTTGATCCCTTGTTTTGTTTGCATTATTTTCATTTCGACTAGAATACAATTTCTGTTATTTTTTGTCTTGTATTTAATCCTTTTTTAGAGATAAATGTTGCATTAACAGGAATTCATGTACACTTTTTATATGTAATCTTAAATTACTGACATTAAGGATTAATGAACAGTTTTTATTTAGTGTCTTGATTAATTTTTAAATTGTTTTTTAAGTATTAAGGTTGTTGTTTATACTACTCTATCTAGCCTCTAGTACAAGTCCAGCTGATGAGACTTGAGTACAATTGGTATCTATACCATATACCAATTGCACTCAAGTCTGTGCGAAAACGATTATTATATGAAAAAATCTTTAAGCAATACGTGATTTTTACATCACTGTCACGAGATATAGAAATAATAGTAAAAGTCACAATTATAGAAAAACTATGAATTATAGTTTATAATTGTAATTAACAACAGTAAAAAGCCAAAATTCTGTAATAATTAGGATTTTCTGATATATACATAAATAATGTTGATCCCGTGATGAAGATTCAGAATAAAGTCGAATCATTGGGGAAAATATAAAAATGTGTCTCAGTTCCTAATAAAATTGCATTGTCCTCTACCGACTAGATAGAGTAGTATAAACAACAACCTTAATACTAAAAAAACAATTAAGGATTTTTTTTCAATTATTTTTCCAGTATTGTCCACTCAGTTAGCCAGGGATATTGTTTCTTAATAACAATAACGAATCAATAATCAAGATTATTAAGAGTAATTATATAGTATTCGTAATACAGCATTGTATATTGAAAAATATTTGATTGAAACTGAAGAAAATGCTTGCTGAAAAGATAGATATATTTTTGAACAGTAGCAGTCGTATTCGAAGCAAATCGATTAAATCGATAAAATAATACCAGCTATAAACTTTTTGTATATTTGGCTGGAGTTTCTTAAATGGAGTCATCCATATATGTTTTGGATTCGACGGCGAAACTAATTTGTGCTAATATCTACAATACTAACAAAAATATTTACAGTAAATATATACGGTCAGAATATTTTAGGATGAAAACAATTCCTTGAAGTGAAATTTATTCATGAATGTGGTTCCTATATACAAGTACATCCATTTGTGAAACATTGAGAATTTTATTCAAGGCATAAGACTTCTATTTGGAGTGCTTTTTCTTATGTATTCTATAATTTTGTATATTTATATCTATTTCTTGAAAAAGCTTATTTAGACAAATACGAAATTTTGCTAGATTTATATTCTTTTTTTCTGTTTCTTCTATTTGCCTGTTTTGTATATTATATTGTTCTAGTTTCCTTGGGAAGCATTCAACTGAAGGCTCATAAATATTAATCGAACGCCTTTTCTTGCTAGCTCGTACCACTAAATATTATATCATGTTTACAAATGTGATCACTTGTTGAATATATTGGCATACATATGTATGAGTTGTAATTTTAACTAATTCGTCTAGAGATAAATGTCATTTAATTCATATATGGACCTAGTTGCTTCCCTATCGAAATATCATTAGTAATTGGAAGCGGAAACAGAATTTTTATATATAAAAGATAAGTAAATAAATAAACACAATTTTTGACTAATTGGATATTAATATTAATATTTAAAGTTGCAAATTTTGCGTTAGAAAAACATAAATTTAGAATTCAAAATTTTCTTAAGAAATCCTTTTTTGCCAAAATCTTTGTATTTATCCATAAATCCATTCATTTGCATCTACAAATAGAAAATCGAAACCATAATTCTTTTTTTTTATATCGAAACGAAAGGATATCTATAAAATATATTTTATCTAGGAAGAAATTCATCACATTTGTCCTCAGTACTCATCTTGAATAAATCAAGATAATCTTTTTTAGAATATTGTTCTCCTTTGGAACGTTTACGAATATTATGTAGCATTTAAAGAGTATAGAACGAAAAAGGAATTTTTTTCGCTCCATTTCATTGGCAGACATTCTTCATATTAGAAAGATATTTTTACAGATCATAAACTTTTTATGTTTCATATACCTTTTTTCTGAAAATTTAATGATTTGAAAAGTCCATAAAATCGATTCAATGACAATTTGTGAACGAAGCAAAACATATTCTTCAGTCATATAAAAATGCTAATAATTTATTTTTTAGTACCTTTTACCCATATTATCGACACATTAATTAGGAACTAAACATTTAATTGGGTGTATTTTTCGTACTTCTGCATCATCAGATTAGTATCTGTTTCATGTTTGGCAAAATTCTCTTCATAAAACTTTTATTCTTATTCAAATCTTCAAAATGCATTTGATTCAGTACTTTGCCTGGTAGTATAATAAATTATATAAAAAAACAATGCATGACAAAAATGGCTTCATCCCAATATAATTAATACAGACCTGAAATAAAAGTAGTTTTATTCAAGTTCATTACACGTCTACTCGTACCTATGTTAACTGTGATTACGATTGTCAAAGGACTTCATTGAATAATAAAGAATTTAAGATGTTGCTCATCATTCTATATGCCTTGGATCCTTTTCTTGCGCATTAAAGAACTATGTATTGTATGTTAAATTAATTATGAAAGTAATAACTATATAATGTTATTTACCTAATATACAACTTTCGCTTTATATAGTATATACATATATGTTAGTTTGGATTAATAAATATTCATATCAATAAAATTTTTATTAAGTTCAATTTCTACATTCAGCATAATAGTTTTACTGCAAACACTTTATCTTTTCTATCATTATAATATGCTATAGATAGCACTATAAATCGTATCTTGGAAGCTTTCGCAACTTCTCCATAACTTTGGGTTGTAAAATACTCGTTACCTTTTCTTATCGGGTTATCTAATCTGGAGAGCTGTAATTCTACACTACATATCCAACTGGTATCTCAATTATCATTTAGTTATCAGTTTTTGAAAAATGTTGCTAATTTAAACAGAAATTTGTTAAAGTTTCCAGAAAGAAAACCTGTTACATAATTTTGTATCCATCAACTTAAGTCTCTCAGTTGTAGTTAGTTACAAATTTTGTGAAAAACGTATTTAAGTGGCTTCGAAATACAGACAGTTGATGATTCTAAAAATAGATTGATATGAATTGGTTGCAAATGACTAATTAACATTAAGATATTTTAAATTATTGTTCTAGCCCCTACTCTGGTATCTCTTAATTCAAATTGCTCTATGACATAAATGCTTCATCATCATTATTACCATTTTCTCCAACAAAGACTTATTCAATTAGATAGACATTATTGTTCACAAAGATTATACATAATTGGACTCTTTACTAAATCTATCCATTATATAGTTCAAATACAAAGTGCTTGATCATGCGAAAAATCCATACAATGAATTTTAACGGCAGAGGCCTAAATTCACCATTTTTCTTTCACAAAAATTCAATGAACTTTTCATTTTAATCTGTCCGAATTTTAATATCTTTTACATAAAGGAAACTTAGTTTTCCTTAGACTGTTTTTAAAAGGAACTAAATGGATGTGCAAATTGATCTTTATGAGGTAAAATCTTCGAACATAATTTGGATAGTTAACTAATGTGGAGGTGTTGTTCGTTGTTGTATTTTCAGAGACAACTCTGAAAACGGTTGACTGATTTAAACAAAATTTAAAACAAATATTATACTAAAAGAAGCAAACCTCAAAAGAGATATTGGAAAACCTTTAGATGTTGCTTTTGTGTAGTTTCGAAACAATTTATGATAATACAATTCCGGCAATTGATTAAAAGTACAAGTACAGGCCGATTTTAGTTTCCTGCAAGTTTTGAAAATACTGAAAGTAGATCGTAATTCAGATTTTTGATCAAATTTGTATTCTCACATTGTTAATAAAGCCCGAAATATGAATAAAACTCTTCATCCATATAATAATTTTACTTACCAGAAAATAAGCATAAAAGTAGCCTCTGCTGTTCTTTTGATACTGAGTTTTATAATGCTATTGATTTGAGGCTTATACACATATTATGCTAAATATTTTGGGTGAATGAATTTGGTATTAAGAAGATTTATTCCATTCCAATGGAAAGTTTAATAAAACATATTAAAGGACATAATATTGAAAATGTTATTCATAAGTTTCAAAAGGAAATTGCGTTTGTTAGTTGTTAAGGTTATAACGATTAGGTTTTGATTTTAAGGAAATACCTCCTTTTTCCTTACTGCAAATCAAAAAGTTTTTGAGGTTTGAATACGCTTGATGTACAAATTTTAGTACAAATACTAACTCAATTCGAGGGAATAAACAAACAAACAAAAAAACAAAATTTTACCTTTAGCTGCATTGTGTAGGATATCTGCTTTATACCGTGTAATACTCTACATTCCCCGCTAATTTCACATTTCTTTGGTTTAAGATGTTGTTTTTCATTATTTGCAGGACATTTTAATATAGTTTTACTGATCTTGTGTCCTTTTATTTCGTAGGATTTATGACTATAATAATAGCAATTTAAACACATTTTGAATTACTGCCAAAGTTTCGACCACTTTATTTGCAAAATGCAAATAATGCAAGCGTTAAAAATGCTGGCGTCGAAACCTGAATGAAATAGTAATTTGTTTTAAAATGTTCCAACTCAAATAATTTTTCATAATAATCAATATTTTTATGAAAACACAAAAGTAAATAAAAAAATTTTACTATTCGAATTTCAAAATATTTAAATTATGATCATTGAATTATTTACTGTTGTTTCCTTGCCCATAATTTATTATATGATTGCCAAAATTTTCGAAAGTATTGGTAGAAATTTAAAAAATATGTTTTCTCAAGAAATATCAATAGTACTCGTACCATTATCGCAGAAAGCCACATACGAATCTCATTGAGAAAAGCTTATATTCATGCATTTTTCATAGTGACCTAAGTTTATGTAAGCCAAGAATGAGCTCCAATTTATCTAAATGGACTAGTAAGGTTCTTTGGGAAAGAATGAAGTCAATAATATTTTGATAGCAGATGGTTAATGCAAACTATCAGGTTTAAGAAGCATTTTGATAGTACAGAATTATCGATAACTTAATATAAATGTAAACAAAAAGCATCTAGATGCACAAATGGCTCACTGAATCATATTATCTAAAACGGGTTTGCAGATCTTCCTTATATTGGGTTATATATTTTAGTTCCCTATAAAACTTGCATTCAAAGTGGAATATAGTGAAAACAAAAATTGGAACACTATCAAATAATGCAAACGAATAAATTTTTTCCATTTTGAAAATAGCTATTTTATGGTTCCTAAAATTACATATTTTCGAAACGATTTCTAGGATGAAAACATTGTTTTAAGAAGTATATGATGGAAGGTCATTTTATTTGGTCAAATGCCAATAAACAAGAAATTTTCTGAGGTCGGATCTGGTACAATTTTCGATTATCCTTTATTATTGAGAAAATATTGCATTCGTGCATAAAAATCCGTAATGTGGATTTTATTGGAAAGTTAGTCCTTTCAATATTCCAGGAAGTCTATTTAAGAAATTTTGATATCATGTGTAGACATTTATGGCCACAGGAATATATTTTGAAATTAGAAGTGGACAGAACCTATCAAAAAACAAATCTTTGTTTCACAATTTCATTTCCGCAACTTCAAACATGTTCTCTCTTTGAACAATTTAGACTTTTGAAAATAAGACTCCTGTTCGACAAAGGATCAAATACATCAATATATTTCTGGTAGAAACAAATGGAAAACTAGTGTAAAACATTCATATATATGTACATATGCGTTTGCGTACACACATTTCTTTCTATTTTTATATGAACGTGATCAGAAATTTCAATATTCTTAAAAGAAAGAAAATGAGAAAATAACAGTATAAGAAAGGCAAAATGTCAATGAAACGTGACTAAAGTGCATCTCAGGACTTTAATCGCGAAATATCAGCAGGCAATTAGGATCCGAAATAGGCTTTTATAAAGAATACCGGACGTGACTTTCTTCACAAAGTCAACGCAGACTGACTATAAATAAGATGACGACGGAAATGAGAAAATAACAATAAAAAGTTAAGTTCTGAAAACTTTTTTAGCCAGTGGACAAAAGAAAGGTTTTTCTGTGGTTATGAATAGGATGTGTAACGTAAGAATATTGGTCTTGTACCATTCAATATGATTGAACATGAAAGGGCTCTACTACTTCCAACTCTAGTTAACCTAATTTATATCTAAAATTTGAAAAATTTATAATATTCAATATTGACGATAATCAATATAAAATTTATAAAAGTGTTTCGTCAAAAGCTTAGAATAGTTTTGGCCAATCTCCACACAGCAGACATCCTATTCTGATGAAAGCATGTGATACACTTATGCAAAGTTTGGTTAAACAGAACGGGAGAAACAATCATCCTACTAATTTTGTCGGCTTCTGCAGTTCTCATTTCCCCATCTGATTCTTCATCTGCCAGATGATTCCCCTCAAAAGCAGAAGAACTTGTTTATCTGACTTAGGGCTTTTCATCTGCGATTGCATACTCTCACAATAATCTTATATGACATCGTCGCACACTACCAAATTTTCCATAAAATTATAAATTTTGATGGGGAGACTCTTATGTTTTTATTCGAGCGAAAATTGCAAAAAGCCCATCTCTTTCTAGTTTTCTGATTTTTCCCGTCAGAATAGGATGTCGGCTGTGTGGAGATTTTCCTTATGTGTATAGTATATTCCCAAAGTGTAACTATGGTAAAGTGAGGAAAGCTAGCGAAGTAGCTAGAAAAAGCACGTGGCAGACGGGGAAAAGAATACGCAAGAGTACATATATTTTTCATAGGCAAAATCCATTAGCAAGAGAGAGAATGAAATGTTCTTAAAAATTAGATGGAATCTTATGATTTGATCCCGGAATCTTATGTTTGGGCACAAATTTTACATACATCCCAGAAAAAAAAATTTGCGCCAAATTTTTTTCTGGTATGTGTGCATTTGTATACAAATTTCTGACTTAGTTTTTTTGTTTAAATTTTAAAATTACCCATTAGTGGTGTTGCCAATATTGCAAAATGTTATTCTTTCAAGAAAAATCGTTGGAGTTAGATGCGGTTTAAAATATGGAAAATTTTAAACGTTTAAAACAAAATAAATTTAAGTGTTTTGTGCCTGGCTGCTTTTCAACATCTGAAAACAGTCAAGTACGGTTTTTTTAAATTGCCTGCAAATGTAATTTTCAATTTTGCAATTATATAAAAAATCAAAGAAAATACTGCATTAAGACTAAAATAGCAAAGAATAAAGAAATATTAATTTCATTTTTCATTATTAAAATATTCATTTAAATAATAACTCTATTATTAAAGATTTTCATCATTTTTTAAAAAAGTTAAACAATCAGTTTACAAAAATACATTAATGGCAACACCATCATGGAATCAATTTTTCGAACAAAAAAATTAGGGATGTTTTTCAAAATCATATGACATCATGTTTCTCTTTCACCCGTATGTACAATTTTTAATGCTATCTATGTCAGCAGTGGATAGAAAATTTTTTGAAAAAGAGCAGGCAAAATTTGAAAAACGGCGGTACGGTAAGGATAGGAACTTTCGCCACTTTACTATAGTTACACTTTGATATTCCACAATAACCCTTAACAGGTCACAGAAAACGACTACGGAGCTTTGCCTTAATTTTAACTTAACTTAAACATAACATAACATAACATTACATGTAGTTAGATCCACCAAATTATCTTGTTTGCAAAGTATTATAATTTAGTTGCTTTATATTTCATCTGTAAAACGACACTTTGATTACTTCCATGACATATAGTACTTCCAACAAAATAATTATAAGTTACCTCAACTTTTTTAATCATCTGCATCTAAAGAAGAAAACTTTAAGTAGACTTCTGCCACAAATGTCTAACCAGAATAATTCTACCATTTGTCTCCATTTCAGCGAATAAGTTGAATATCGTTCTTCATCATTCCGTTTGTTGCTTTCTCATGCCAATGGCTCCATTATTTATTATTCAATTTGTTTACTTGTCAAACAGCCTGTCATCAAATTGCCATAACGTTTTCCTTATATTCCTTTTATTTTTATTTTAAGAATGAAGAGAACCTATATTTAAAAGAAAAGAAGGATATAATAAATCTTAAGATTTAAGATTTATTACAATGGATATGCATCTTCCGATTGAATAATTAAACTGTTCTATATTGATAATATTCAATTCAAAATAAATAATAAATAAATTCTAGTTTCGAAAAAATGAAGTCGAAATCGAAAAACTATTCTTTATTGGATACTGAAAATTCTGATACCCAGTGACAAGACAAATGGATCACAAAACCAAGAAACACAAAATATTTCAAGCTCAAAATATGAAGAAAAATATTGAAAAGGGCTTCCTTGTTGCCTTTTATCGGTATATTTGGTTGGAGAATAAATTTCTGAAAATCATTTTTAAAAAATTTATACTTCCATTAAATAGGACAAATATGTTCAACTAAAATTTCAATTTTATTATCTAATTTTAAAAATAATTTTGATATAATAATATTCCTTTCCATATTTGCAACTAAAATTAACACAAAAAAACTCTTAAATTTTAAATTTAAATACGGAAAAACAACACAAATACAAATGTTATAAGAAAATAATATTATTTCTAGTAATATATTTAACCGTAACAATAACTTACACCCTCAACATAAACTTTTACTTACCCTTTCAGCAGAAAACAAATATACGGATTTACTAACTAGAATTGTGCCTTATAGAATAGATAACCGAAGGACATTTGTTATCACAGAATATCTTCAGGATCTGGGACAATTTTATTGTCACCGAAAAGAAAATAAACACCACCACTAGAAGAAAAAAGGCCATTGTAAAAAAGATATTGTAGCAAAAATGAAAATGTAAAAGTGAAATGGATTCTCATAAGTAAACCACAGTAATCAAAAGGACGAAAAACGGAAGGAATTTATACCGCCCAATTCGTATTATAGCATAATTTAGATATAATAAATTTTGAAGAGCAAATAGAAAACAGTTTCTCGGTTTGTTATACTGTTGTCTTTTATTGCAAACGTTTAATCTAATATACGAGACATTTTCGAGTTATTTGGTATCAATTTTATATATGCGAGATCCATTATGTATAGTAAATTGTTACGCATTACATTATTACCTTAAAGACAAGACTTCTCATCAATAGCATAATAACAATAAACTTCGAAAAGGCCATATGTTTTTTGTCTACTTTAATTTCGTTTAGAAATTGAGAAAATTATCGAAGTTAATTCAAATTTTATATTATACTATATTTTATAAAACTAAACGGTTTTCAAAATGTCATTATTTTGTAGTTGTTAGAATAGTATCAATTTATTCGCATTTATGTATGTCATTTTAAAGAAGTACAGCAAAAGATTTAATAAGCATTTCTCGATTTGGAAGCAATTTCTATATTAACAGCTAAGATATAAATCAGGAAAGATATGTAAAATCTAAAAATTAAAGATTTTTTGAACTTTCCACATATTCTCTTTAGTTATATCTTTGTTAAGAACCTATGGATTCAACTGTCTTTCATTCTCATAAACAAGTAAAGGTATCCTAGTTCTATTTTCCACCATAATAGGAAAAAACTTCCATAAATCTGTCCTGTACAACAATATAGAACAAAAAATGAAATTTTCATTGAATTAAATTATTGAATAAAATAAGTTTTCCGAAAATTTATGAATATATTGTATTTATGTACTTATATTTTATTATTATGCAAAATGAAAGGTGAAACTTTCATAAAATTGTTATCCAGGTTGTTTCCAAACTTTTATTAATATTTGAACAACATCCTTTTAAATAACTAAAACAAAATGAAACTTCTTTCATGCTAAAATGCATAAAAAGAATTTTTATGACTTTTTTAATTTCAATCTCTTCTTATTAAACTTTGACTCCTTGAAATTTTAATTAATATTATGCTAGCGGAAATAAATCAAAATTATTTATTACGAAAACTAAAATAGACGTCCACGTACATAAAAGAAAAATAAAATAATATTATCAATTAATCGTTAGTAAACTTTCCCAAAACATTTTCGAGCTATTTTCAATTCAAGTCAAGTATGTCCATTACAACTGCACTTGGGAAATATGGAGCTAAAAATGAAAAATTAAATATTTTTTACAATCATTCGAATTAATTTTTAATTAGGTTTGAAAGAGTTCTTCATCGTCACTTTAAAGCAAAATTGAACTAAATAGCTATAAACCTAATATACGACCAGAATTGTCAACGGATTTGTTTAATACGTTCAATACGTAACAATCTAGGATTTCCTCACTAGCTGACAAAAGAAATCAAGCAATTACCATGTATTTTAGGGTTTACCGGGTTTGTCTAATCGCTGAGTTGTTCTATATTCCTGATACAATCATACACAAGGAAAATATAAGGAAAAGGGCCAACGACCGTGGTGGAAGTGGAAGAGTGTAGCCAATTTTATAGTATTGCCTTCTATCTTCAGGTGCGGTCATTTCTTAAATATGTACCATCGTGGTAAATAGAGTAACTTATCTTTACGGTTTTCAATTAATTTATTAAGAATATTTGAGAATAATAATTTTCTGTCTGTTTTATTGTATTTATTATTATTTTAAAACGAACTTTAGTTCATATGATGAAGCCTGCATAAATAACTCACTTTAACTAAAGTAAATTTAAACCCAGTTTTATTGAAATAATTGTATCCTAGTCTTCTACCCTATTACTGACATGCCATTTTAGACTCCAGACATTGCTGCAAATGTTGATGTGATTCAATATTTTAGATTCAACAAGATGAAATATAAGACTAGTGTCTATAAATTTGATTAAACTTAAAAAGGGTAGAAGTAATATAATTGAATATCATCAGCACAAGTTTTACTTGTTATCAATATTTAATAAAAACTTGAAAAGTGATGAAATTATTTCCTCTTTGATTGACTGATATTTGATATTAGCCTGTTGCTTTCGTAATACAGAAACTAATAAAATAAAGGTTGATATCGTACCAATCGATCTATTGATGACATTTGATTGATTTTATAAAATATTCTGTTTAATTACGAAGACTTCTTGGCTAACTAAAATGCCAATTATGTCAGTCATTAATCAATCTTTAGGCATTAGTTAGAGCAAGTCTTCTAAATCGATAGTATTCAAATAGACAATAAAACATTGCTTTTGGGCATACTGCTTATAACATAATAGACAGGTATGGAAAATATAATTAAATTTTTTACTAGTCTCTTCATTTACTTGTATTTATTATAAAATGAATTTCTTTTTTTTTATATAGATTAATTATAAATTCATTTATATTTACATTTAATCGAAGATAGTAAAACAAATAATAAAAATTTTCATATTGCCTAATAGCTATGAATTTGAATATTTTATTAGAAAATCAAAATTTCAAATTCACTAAAATCATTTATTGAAAAGAAAGTATTAAAATATAATAAATAAAATTCATTTAGAAAGATTCTATGAGGAAAACTTGACATGAAAAAGGTTGTTCAAAAATTTCCATTTGAAAGAAAAATCACAGTTTTGATCGATATTGAATATTTATGTATTTCCTTGGATTTTTCGGGAATATTGAATAATTATGGTTTGTTATTTCTAAATTCTCCTTGAAAATCGAAAATTATAAATGAAAAATATTTAAATATTTAAAATGAATAAAATTAAATTTGAATTAAAATTTTTGGAATTGTTATTGTTGAAAATAAATAAACCGAAAATATTATTTCTTGCTACCAAAGGATCTACATCCAGAATTATCTTTAATATATACATATATATTATTCAATTTTCTATAAACTTTTAATTTATTGCATATATTTTGCAAAAGAATAGAAATTAACGTATTCAACGTATTTAATGAGAAGTCTTCTGAGTACTGGAGCCTTAACGATGTTGAAGAAAGTAAGTCTTCAATTCGTTTTGAAATGGAAACTTTCTTAACTCTTAACTCTTTATTTAGAATATAGTGAAATATTCATGTAGCAATATCGAATATCATAATTATATATACTTGTATAAAGCTTGCAGATCCCTTTTTCTAGTATTTCTGTACAGAGTATTCAACCACCAATCAATTTTTATATAGTAATTAATAAAGTAATTTTCCGAAGAGAATTTTACTAGAGGCTATAAATTCAACTTATTCTTCACATATTAAAGTTGTAAGCTTAACTATTTTTTCGATTATACCATATTTTTGTGTAAAGGACACATTTTCTATCGCTAAAACAAATATTAAAAATCTAACGAAATCGACATAATTGTATGTTTGTTGGTTAAAACATATTATTATTTCAATATAATTATTGTAATTAAATTAATTATGTTTATATTGGTCGCCTGACCTTATATTACTAATGATAGTGTTTTATGATATTAATCCGAATGATTTTATAAATTTAGTTTCGAACTTTGTGTATTTATGGAAATAATGTTTTGTGAAATATTGTTCTTTAATATACAATGTTCGTCGTTAATTCTTTTTTTTGTCGATAATATTATAATTTAAGGATTCCATTACATCGTTTCTTAGATATTCAAATTTTTTTTTTGGAAGGAAAAAACTATTTTTATAGTTTAATATTCGTTATTTCCTGCTTTTGAAAGTGTACATAAGTTTTTACGAACAGTATAGTAAGTAATACAAAAGCAATCATTTCTGATCGATAATAAATATGAAATAAATAAATAAACTGTTAGCTTAATGTAACTATTTGTTGACCTAATTCTTGAGTGTCGTAAAGAACAATAACTAAGTTATCAAGAAACCACCGATTTGATAAATTTTATGAAGGAAGACTTTACAAGAGTTCCGTTACAAAATTTAGAAACTCATCAACTTTCTCAAAGAGAAATAAATAATTTTTATGAATATGGCATAAAAATAAGTAACCTAAAAGCCCTAAGAGCCCGATCAAAAATGCAAAAATCTCAAAATTAAAAAATAGAAAATTACAAGATGCCATTCCAAAAATCGCAGTATCTTAAATGAAAATTTTACTTTTAAATAACAAATAAAATATCAGAAGGGAATTGTTTTTGTTAAATATTTTAAAATTACTTCAAATTCTGTAGATTTCTGGAACTGAAATTGTACGATAGACTTCTCACTGGTCGGTAATGCCTATAGCCACTAAGCTCATAATTTTAATCATTCTATTGAACCACTTCAAACATTTCAAGAAAACTATTTAATTTCAGATTAACATCCTAAGTATTTTTAATATCACAAATGTAAATCAGATTTGCTTCAATTATGCGTATATAATTTTGTTAATTTATTAAAACTGGTTCGATGCCAAAATAGAAAACGTGTCCCTATTATTTAGAATCCTCGAATTAGGTTTTAAAGAAAAACGAATTTGAAAAGTCCTGGTCTATAGAAACTATACAATGAAATGACAAAAGCTTCACATGAAATCGTCGTCGAAGACAATTTCAATGAAGATTATTTCGGTAACTAAATTACTTGTCCAGACTTTTACTTTGTTTATCCCTATCGAACCATAGGGATTCCTTTGACTTGATAATAGTAACATTAGACAAGATCATTCTAGAATCAGAATACATATTGTGACGTGCTACTCTTTCGGTTCGATGTTATTAAAATGATAACACTTTTTATTTATGTGAATTTAGTGTATAAAGTTTATTTATAATTATTTCTGCGTTACAATTAGTCTTAAAAATATTTGTCTTTCAATAATTTAATTATTACAATTAATTTATCACAGTTTATAAAAATACACCACAATCACTATCTTAATAATTGATCACAAATCGCCCTTGTAATCGCTTCCACAAATTAATCACGTTTCCAATCTCTGTTTTGTATAATCTCTGACGAAGCTTTAGACTTCAACTGATGATGTTTCGACGGTGTTTTGCCCTTATATACCTATCGGTCCAAGTTCCAGAAGTTTCATCGAAACGTGTCGAAATTATTTAATTGAGAAGCTTCTCCATTTCTTCATCGAAATGTGTTAGAAAGCTTTTTCTTGGCGTTTCTAGAAAGCTCTTGCATTGTGAATCATTGTTTTGGTTCGTGTAAACAATTTAATTTTGGAGCTTTCTGGAAAAGATCATCTGTATGCGTTTTAATCATTGTTTATTTGATTTATTTATTGTTTTGTGGTATGGTGTTTTTTTCTTGTTTCTTAGAATACTTGATGATTTTAATGAATCACCCAATATTCTAACTGAAATATAGTGCAATATTAAAAATCTTGTATGTAACAAAAAGGATACAAATTTCAAAACATCTTACTCGATTTATGCCCCACCAGAATTGAATTAAATTGGAATACGTTAACATTAAGTAAATTTTTCTTATAAAAATAAATACATGGAAATACATTTTTAGGCTCATTATATTTGATAAGATTCATGTAGCTCATAAAAATATATAAGAACTTTTTTCATTACATTTGATACTTACTCTTATGACAATTTTGATATTCAAAACACGAACCTGTATCATTGTCAATATAATGTTGCAGAATTTAATGGTTTATTATACAAGTATCGTCCTGGAATTCTTATCAAGAGAATTCATTACATTTATTTTATATTTTTCCTCTGGAAATATGAGTTCAAGTTTTTTATTAACACTTTTCCATATATCACGATTTTCTTTGTAACATAAAAAACAAAACTCTACAAAATTATATTCAATTGCACATCCTTTAAAATATCTGGAAATTTTCAAAATTTTGTAAAGTTTTACAACAACTTTCTTTATTTAACTTATTTAAAGTATTTTCCATTAAACAAAGTTAGTATTGCATTTCTATTTTAACGAAATTTGGGAAATTGATCTTTTTGTCTATTATGAATATTTTCCAAAAGTTTTTACTTCATAAAATTTTCATAAATTATTATGTTATTTATATAAAATGATAATAGTTATTAAATGAAATAGATTATATCCTTTTGTATTCTATGAAAAAAAAAATTAAAAGCATTAGATAGCAAACAGCTCCTTCGTGACTATAATATCTTTCAAATTCCTAGTTTTAGGATACTATCTCACGTAATACATTAAATACTATTTGCAAAAGTTTTCCTACATGCTATTTTATGATATCTCATTAACAAAACTTCGACTTTCGTATTTTAAAGGCACAATATACAAATGTATATAGTTCCAAGTACAGGAAAGTTACTATTACTATTGAGGCAAGCATTTAGAAAATTGTTCGAATCGAAAGATATCTAGTAGTAATAAAGCTGCAGAAATATTATCATCAAACAAAGAATGATTCGATAACCAATTTCAATTTTCTTCAAGCAGATGGAGTTAAAACTGTTAATACCTACGTACATATACTACAATATTGCAAACTAGTCTTTAGTATCAACATTACAATCGTTTTTAATTGACAGGCATTAAAGGATAATAGCGACTGCTGTATGCCAGTACATGCCAGTAATATTCGTTTCTGAGGAACCAAATTTGATATAGGATGCAACCATTAACGTAACCTACATTCTTAAAGCTGTTGAAAAATTAGAGTTAAAAGATATCTAAAGTAGATTGGAATGGAATCTTCATTCACGATTATCCCTTTTGACGATGAAATTACTTTTTTTGTTTCTGTTTTATTTTAAATTGATTTCAAGAGAGTTTGTTGAAAATTATTATATTAAAAATTTTGCTTTAAAAATAATGTTCGAATGTAAGAAGGGAAACGAAAATGAAAAAGGATCTACAAAAACTTAATTTAATATCTCTCAGAAGTTGGTTGCAAGTTTTGAAAACTTATATTTTCTCGGAAATTGCATTAAACAGGAAATTAAAGTAAACTCATAAAAAAGTAAATGCATCAGAGAAATGGACAAAAAGAAAAATATCTAGATTTGAAATAAAAATGCAAAAGATGCGGATTGGCCCTTGTCAGAAAGATGTTGTTTTAAAATAAAGTGAATTTTTTAATTTTAAAGATTATTTCATAAGTTTTATTAATTTTTAAAAATTTATAACAAGAACTTATTTTGCAGCACTTGGGTAAATCCAGATTATGCTTACATTTTAATGCCAGTTAATCCTTTTTATTGATTCTTTAGATTTCCAATAAAGACTTTTTATTATATTTTACCAGAAAATTGAAGCGTTTTATTAATATTTGCTGAAAATATACAAATTCAAACATCTTAATGACAATCAGACAGAATTGTATATAACAATTGTCATAAAGAAACTGTGTAGAAACATTCACCATACTGCTATTGACTTGAAGTGTCTGCTATTTGCATGGCTGAATGGATTTATCAAACATTTTATCCGTAGCAGTTTTTTCTGCGTAAATCTCAGACAATATTAATATGTTCTTCAGACACTATTTGAAATGACTGCTACTAAAATGTAATTTTATGAAATTTCGGTATTTACGAATATACAGTACTCTATCGCTCTATTTTTATGTAAAGTTCTCCAGTTCTATTAATTTTTTCTGGCACTTCTTTTAAGGAGTTGTAAATTTTATCATCCCTAGAATATATGATAGTTAATAGTACTATGTATATTGTATGAGTTTCTTTTTTCGAAAATGTAAATGTACAAGATGATTGGACATATTAAGCCACATCTTTTGTTAGAATACGAATAAAAGGGAGGTAAATTTTTGTGTTTGCCTATTTATATATAAATAATATCATAGCTTGTGCTTAGCTATACACAATACTTTAGTAGGAGTATTATAAATTGGCAAATTGTTGCTAAATGTCGAAAATACAATAGGCGTCTATCGAATGCCACCAATACAATCGTGGAACTTTTCAGGAAATTTAATACACCACCTTTATCTCAATCAATCTGTCAAAATATGTACACATGTATAATTTCAAAAATAATTATTTCATAATTACGAAAACTTATAAGCTACCACGAATTCTAATCTTTCACTCTGTTTTATACAGGAACTAGAAATTAGTGGAATTAGACAGTTTAAACAAAGTACATATTTTAATTAAAAGCTTTTAAAGTGTTATCTAATTAATTTTAAAAGTTTTAAATGTAGTCTTTTTTTAGAAGGTTAGGTTTGGGTTAGTGTTATCTTAGGTATCATCATCATTACCAGTTAGATACTTTGCACTTCTTCTGAAGAAAAAGTTTTCAAACTTTGGCTCCAATTTAAATTGTACAATAAAGTTTCTACAAACTTGACTTTTTAACTTTTTCCCACACAATTACATTAAAACGAAAATACAAAAAGATTTTCAACTACCTTTGCGGTTCTTTGACTCTAGATTAATTGGTTAATAAAATATCTGTTAATTTATTAGTCTGCTTTCAAAACCAAATAAAATCTAACTTTTCCTAAATATTTTTCAATCAAATTTAACCAATACAGAAACCTAAAAAAAAACGAAGGAAATAAAGCTTAAATATAATAAATTTTTGACCGATTTTCAATATGAAAATTTAAAAAAAAAAAACTTTCCGAGAATTCTTCAAATTTGAATAAAGACTTGCAATTTTATGATGAGCAGTTGTAGGTAAATGTAAATAATCTATTGTCCGTATAAACACGTTTTTGTGTGTGATTATTATGTCTGACATACCCTAACAACGAAACCACGAGTTTCTTAAAAACAACAAAACTAATATACCCTCTGATAGTACCAACCATAGGGCAAAAACACATCGACCCAAATGAAGATCCCTGACTAATATAATTTTTAAAATAAGATTAATGAATCTCCCTTAAAAGCAACAATGTAATAAAGAAAAATTATTTTCTATATTTATGCCCTATGGTAGGTACTATCAGAGGGTATTTTAGTTTTATCACTACATTTGTAACACATAGAAATAATCATCGGAAAAGGATTTCAAAGCTTTGTACAGATCTCTAAGCTATAACTTTGAACACAAAGTTATATCGAGAAACATAAAGTAATTAAAAATCGGCCCATAGCCGATTTTTTGATGCCCTATGGTAGAAATGGGAGAGAAAAATTGTGAAAACTAACAATATATCAAGATTTTTTCTTCATAACTTTTTTTGCCCTTTTCAAAATTTTCTCTAATTTGTAAGTAACCCAGACCCTGGTAGTATAAGTCCAATTTGCAAATTTTATTCAAATCGGTGTATTAGTTCCGAATGCACATCAAAAAAACTTTCTGAACAGGCTTATTTCCTTCTACAACTATTTATTTCTCCACTATCCTTAGACTGATATCACTGAAATTTACAATGGTATCGTCTATTTATGTAGTCAACCAATATGATTAATTTAAACAAAATTGCTTTACAAATTTTCCAATTAAATACGAAAAACTATATAAAACAAACGACAAAACTTTATGGTCACCCTTGTTTTTCCTTAATAACTTCGCTGCCCCTCAGTCGATTTTGCTGAAATGCAATACCAAATCCACTAGAGCAATAACCAAGTAGCTTTCTAAATTTCATCAAAATTGGATAACGCGTTTTTGAGTTATCTTGTCCACGGACGGACGGTAGTACCTAACATGGAGCATTAATATAGGGAATTTTTTTAAAGAATTTTGGCTCATTTTCAAAACCCAATTACCCCAATTAGTTCTGCCTGAATTTCACAATTTTTTTCATAAATTTTCTATAAAATATCACCTTTTAAGCGCGCTATAACATAACTTGATGGGCTTATAACTACTAAAGTTATACGACTCTAAAGCCATCTATTGGAAAAAAACGCCACGAACTTTCTACTTAACGCAAAATTTCAAGGTTTTTTTCTTTATAACTTCGTTTCTACATTCTCAAATTGGCTCAAATTCACAGGTGTGCTGGACTCTAATAGCATAAACACGTTTCGTAAATTTGATTGAAATCGGTATATAACTTTTTAAAATACATCGGGAAAACTTTATGAACAGGCTTATTTTAGGCTACAACTATTTCTTTCTCCACTATCCTTGCATCGATTTGACTGAAATTTAACATGGTATCATCTATTTATGTAGTTAACCTATGTAATTAATTTAAACAAAATCGATTGACAAATTTTCCAATTACATCCGAAAAACCATAACCAAAAAAACGACAAAACTTTCTGGTCACCCTGGTTTTTCCTTTATAACTTTGCTCCCCGTGGATCGATTTTGCTCAAATGCAATACCAAACGCAGTTAAGGAATAACCAACTTACATTCTAAATTTCAACAAAATCCGATAACGCGTTTTTGAGTTATCTTGTCCACAGACGGACGGACGGACGGACGGACGGACGGACATGCATAAATCGATATAACTTTTGATTCCCTGCACAACCATATCCTTGAAATTTTTCTGCGATGATTATTTCTATGCGTTACACACTTAGTGACAAAACTAATATACCCTCTGGTAGTACCTACCATAGGGCATAAAAAACCATTTCTGCCATAGGGCATCAAAAAATGGCAATAGGTCGATTTTGAGTTATATATTTTTTCTTGTGGTGTAATTTTACAAAATACATTCTTGAAGAAAATATTCTCTTTTACTCTTTAAGATCCAAAAAAAGATTTATAATATTTTTATTCTATTTAAACATTTTTAAATGAGTCTGTAAAATCCGGAACAACTGATAAAGATGATTAATTATATAAAGGTGAATAAATTTGAAATTAAATTAAATGATTTTTTAAAGAAAAAATACTGTCGCTATTAAAGAATCATTAAAACTTTATAAATGAGATTAGAATAGGATTATTTTAGTTTCTATTTACTTGAAAGTGTTCCTAAAAATGCAAAAAAAATATTAGCTATAGTTGCAAAACTACGGGATATGTACTGTATCACTTCTAATTTAACCTAGTGTCGTTTGTGATTTAAGATATTTTCAAGTAGAACAGCGACTAAGTTAATCGAAAAGATTGTGCCAAGTGTGAAATTGTATAACCTAAAACTTTGGATGCTGTTGTAACCACATGCTGTAAATATAGTAAAACTTAAAGATCTCTAGATACTGTTCCGCTACAATACAATAAACCAGTTTATATCAACCGAAGCATGAAAAAAGTCTGTTTTGTTACCTTGATAAACTTTGAACACTATAGAATGAAGGAAATAACACTTCTAAATCATTTGGATCCATGTTTTTCTATGAAATCTACTGAAAAACAAACTTTTAGCGTTTCGACCTTTCGCAACTCATGAAATAGTTTGTTGATCCAGGTAAATAGCAATGATTATTTTTATTTATTTTTAATTTTATTGTTATCACAATTTATACTGTTAAGTATAAGGATAAACTACTTATCTTATTACGTGATATTGGTACGTAAAACTAATAGGGCTGACTCCTTCCTTCTAAGAAAAGAGTATATCTCTATTTTAGATACTAAAAGAAAGCAAAAGTCAAGTAGTATAAAGTATAAAGTCAGCAACTACAAAGAAATTAGTTGTAACATATAACATATTTATATTCTTTAGTTGAATATGCCTTGCGAATATACCAGATGGTATCAAGTGTATAAAGTCAAAGCTTTATTTTCGGTGTACAAGTTTACACCGTTTCATTTTCCTATTTCATATCAAAATGAATGGAAACTATGGAATAAATATAGTATAAGCATATCCTCGTTCAGTTTGACAAATTTTCATTTAAATTCATAAATTTTTTGCATTATTCAATAATGGCGTATATTAAGTACACTATTCTCTATCTTTATGGAATCATGATGTTCATGACACAGAATATATAACCTTTTAATTATGTTTTTATTCATAATGTCACTTTGAATTTTTATTTTCCTTGAATTTAAAGCTAAGAGTCATTTCATATCATCACATATACGATACACTGTTCCATTAAAATCGGGAACATTTCTTTCAAGTAATTATCTGTACATATTTATGCTGAAGGCTTTCCTTTGGGAATGAAATTAAAAAAAAAAAAAAATACGGAAATTTTAGCCACTTTTCATTTCATTGAATATTTATAAATGGACTACAGAAATTCCAGGATGTTCTCAGAAATTGTATTTTCATTTTGTGGTATTTTTAAAGAGGATAGACATAAATAGCATTTAGTATTGCTAGAAATTTTATTTAATGTTTTCATTTCTTTCAAATTCCTTATAATAAACTGTTGAAAATTGTAATATTATTTTCATTTAAAGTTAAAGTTATTTCTTCTAACTCACTAGTCGCCTTAGTCATTGTGAAATTGGGTTCTCTATCGAATAGAATCCCAGATTTTACAAACAAATTTGATTCATTATTCTAAAAATTGAAAATCAGTGTAAATAAAAGAATTATGATCGAATAATTTAAATACTGCAACTAAACTCAATTATTATTCTTTTTTGAAATTTTATGCATCGAATATTATTGAAAATATTGGAAAACAATCCATAAAACCGTGCCTTTATCTGGCACTCCAATGGTATGCAGTATAGAATCGATAATGAATTGTTTATGCTAATAGTCATATTCATGCATATTCAGTTAACGTAATATAAAATATTCTACGTAAACCCTTTTTCATTTTATTATTGAAAAGATTTTATCACATCGATCTGACAACTTTTCATATGTTTTGTTCATTAAATACGACACATTATTTTATTTATTATAATTGAACATATTGAAAAGATAAATAAATAAATATATTAAATATAATTTCATTTCATTATCATTGAATATTCATTTTGATTTATCCATAATTTTATCCGAATTTTTATAAAATCGAAAAATATTTATAAAATTTTATTCTCGACCTTTTATTTATTAACAATAAACTAAATGTTGTTAAAATAATTCAGATTTTAATGAATTATAAATTTTTTTGAAGAATTAAGAGTTATATTTATGCGGACACAAATCTGACCGAAAGTTTAAGGTCAGCCAACCAATCGACCATGCCTTAATGAAACTGCCCAATATCAGTTACGTTTTACTTATATAATGCGTGTACAATACGATTTTTGCTATTACTACTGAAAACAGTAGTATACAGAGTTCTGAACATGTCAAATCTCTAGTTTACCATTTCATCTCATTAATAGCATTAGTAAAATGAGGGATGTCGCAAATTTTTGCAGCGTGTTATATCGAAACCGTGTTACAGAGTGCCATCTTATACGCTGCTGAACTGTACATGAATTTTTCTACAGTCATTTTTTAATGAAATGGCATAGCTTGCAGATGTTCCCAAATTAGTACTTGAGAACTATTTTTAATTTATGCCCTTTGGTATTGCCAATGCCTTCTTGATATGTCATCAGGCCAACATATAGACGATGATGATGCTATAACTACTAGGGTGTGAAAAGAGGAAATAATTACTAAACAATAAAATTAAAAGAACGAAACACGTTTCTAATATAAATTATATTAAAAATATAAATGCTGGAATGGACGTTTTAAGATTCCATTTACTAAATTTGAAAAATCCAATTCCATTGAACTTGATTTCTTATTAACTCTAGAAATACCCATCTATTATGCTGTTTACTAGATGGTATAAAAAAAAAAGTCCACAAGTTAAGACTTGTGATTAACTTTATTAAATTGATGGGAAAGATTCTTAGAAGATTTTTAAATTCCTTTTAACTTTTTAACCATTCTTTCGAAATTGTAGGCGAAGGCGAAGGTTAAGTAAAAGTATAAAGTGGGTCTTTATACTTTTACTTAACCTACACTAATTACATTGTAATAATAATTTTGCAATTATGTCGACAAAAATTACTTCTAAAGCAGGTGTTATTTTTCTAGGAACTTTTAAGAAACTTTTTATGATCTTGTCACAAAAATAATAAAAATATTATCGTTTTATAAATTTTTCTTTGAAAATGTCAATGTTTTTGGTTTAATTAAATTTTGTTTACGCTTTCATAAAATTCCTGTTAAATATCCCGTAAATTTGTTTTATATAAAATTTTACTAATTGATTGATTTGATACAAATTTTAATTTTGTTTTAACAGGTGGAAAATGTTAATTAAGCTTTAACGTATATCAGTTATATAAAATTGTAGAATTTCTGAGTTTACCTATTCTAGTCATTTCTTATCCTTTCAAAATGTAGGTAAGTATAATTTAATTTAAATATTTTCCAAAAATGGGACTACGAAAATATTTCTTTGTTATAAAGTTCGAATAAGAAGAGTAAAATTACAGTACTTATAATCAGTGTCGAAAGTTTTAGTTTAGATCCGATTATTATATGAACCAGATACACACTCCTCTAGCTGGTATGATTACCTGCTCCAAGTACTATATAGTGAAGTGATTATAACTTGAGAAATTACCATTTTATTGGTCATATAAATGAAAAACTTGAGTTACAATTTCTCTGAAAAGGTAAAAAAATTTATAATTGTAAACTCATTCTTTCAGTATTTCATTTGACTATTATATTTCCTTATAGTTTGGCAATAAAATGTTTATTCTTAACTTATCTTCAAGTCTCCTGGAGGTGTATTATATTTCCTTTTTGTTCGTCATCATTGGCAGTGTAATTTCCGTTACCATTTTCTTTAAAATATTCTTAGGATAACAAATTTGAAGTGCAATGCAGTTATATAAAACGTTTGAAATTATTTCCTAGAAAAGGATGGAAATTTTTTTTAAAAAAATGTTAAATTTTGGCATTATTCCAGTTAAATGGGAATAAAGGATAGTTTTAAGATTTGAACCTTTGAAATGCGAATAATGCAAATTTCTGTTTGGGAATTTTGCCAAAAATTAATTTAAACAGAATTTAATGACAAATTGTGACGACTTAACTACATACAAATAATAGTTTTTTTTTGTGAAATAACATTTTCTTTTTAATATGACAAAGCTTTGTTTGAATAATATCCCTTCCATTTGTGTGCCAAATTTGTGCTCAGATTTGTGGATTTCTTACACCTAGTTTACATAAGCTGAATAACGTTTAATGTATTTTCATCAAAACTATTTTAATTGGCTTTTAATTTGAAATACGTTTATTTAATTTTAATTTTGAGACTTCATTTACTTTAAAACTTTTCAAGGTATATTATCTCATATCAAAATGCCTTAACGATGAATGAAAAGCTCGAAACTATAATTACAATAGACGTATTCTCTTACCATTGTAATTCGCGGTTTATCATTGTATCATTGTATGACTCAGTTTTTTTTTTGTGCAGAAAATTTTTGAATAGAATGATGCAACGATACAACAAATGCAGGTATGATGAACAATTTAGAAAAGTACCATGTTTCTTGATCTGTTTCCATAAATTCTTGCCATTCTCTTAATATTTCCGGAATGTAGTGCTCTTTAAAAAAAAAATTACCAGAAATAGACATTATTTAACCATAATTTATTTATTTTTTATAAGACTTTAATCACATAACCCAAAAATTATTAAATAACCTAATTTTCATACAATTTAGTATATCTGTCGTTGTGAACATGATATGAATTATGGATAAAGATAAATAACTAGAAAGCCCGGAAAAGGGATAATATCATTCTATGAAAAAATTGAACCTTTTTTATAGTACAAAAATTATATGGTTTTCCCAAAATATCGCTATTTTTAGAAGATTCAAGATACATTCGACCATAGTATATATATATATGTACATATATTCCCTTTTTTTATTGTCATATCATAAAACCACACAATTTTTCTATATTTTCTTGTAAAAGAAAACAACTTTTATCCTTTTGTTTGGTATTTTTCCCGTTACTTTTATGTATAAACTAGAACTACTAAAATATACTAATACTTACCAAATTTTTTTCTATAGATGGCATTACATTGTACATGAAAAAGCTTAAAATATTGCGACATAAAATGATGTTACCATAAAATACAAATTTTATCTCGAATATGAAATGATGATGATAGTAAATCTTTTATTTTCCCTGTTGATAATGATTACGCTAACGAAAACAATGACATCCATTAAGAAAGATAATTGATCATTTTAGTTAGTTTACGGAACAAGGATTGATTTAAGGGAATTGTGTAATTCATCCAACATACAAATAGTATTTTCGCCAAATTATAGAGACTAAGCTAAATCAGATATTACCCTATTGAATAAAATACATTACAATATTTATATACAAAAGGAAAATTTGTATAGTATAAAGTTTAGTATTTTATACTTGAAGTAGCATCAAATCTTGAAAAGAAAATGTTATAGGTTTGCGACAGATTCGGAGGAAACTAGTAAAAAAGAAACCAGTTTGAAGCAACTGTGGATTTCAAGACAATTAAAATCAAGTTTCATTAGATTTCGCTAAGCTAGTTATGTAAGTAAATGTCATATTTAAAATTTAAACTATTTTTGTACAAAAATTTAGAAAATCACAAATTCATTTAAGTAATTTTATTTTTATTTTTTAATTTTACTTTTGACCGACAGAGAATTCCCCTTAAATTTTCTAGCGTACTTTTTTATCCATACATTTGTTCTTCATTTTAATAACTTTATAAAACATTGATAAAATGAAGGTCTTCATTTTCTGAAAAGCTGAAATAAAATGTTTTTCATCAAATTCCTAATTTCCCAAGATTTTAATTCCAATCAAAAATCATATCGTTTCATTTGCCTCATATTTCTTTTTTGTTTTAATTAAAATAATATTTTACTCGGAATGTTTTTTGTAGATTTAAAGTCGATTTATTTATTACAAAGCATTTTTCACAAATTTAATACCTTCTAATTTCCACTTGCCACCACCAAAATCGCAATTGTTCGTTTAAGATTTGTTTGGAAATTTCCACTTTTCCTTCAGCTTTACATTATCATCATTCCATTGTGTATTTCTTATTATCTTTGACTCTTTTACTAATGAAAAACATTATGTAAACAGAATTGGAAATGCTAATGAGCAGTCTTAGTAAATCAACATAATTAATGTAGGCCCAGAGTGACGAATACAGAGTAGTACCAAGTCGAAACCCTCTGCCGATGTGGCATTAAAGACATATTTTTGTGTAAAATTTAGGAAAATTAAAATGAAAAAAAATATATATATATTTAAAATTAAACAAGCGAAGGTAAAAAAAATTACAGATTTAACTACGTTAAAAGGAAAACAAACGAATGAAAGAAAAAATAAATGAAAAAGCTTTTAATGAAAAACCTTATTCGACGAGGAAAAACAAATGAAATGAAAAATATATTATTTTTGAATGTTTTCTGCTTGTTATTTTCGCGATAAGTAAATCTTTTGGAAGAGAATTCTTTTCATCAGTTTTTTGTTTCCCAAAGTATAAAAATATTATTAAAAATTGTATATTAAAGAAAACGTTTCCCGCGTTTTACGGCTTTTCTTCTTATTTTCTGATAATTTGAATATTCTTCGAAGTGAGATAAAATTAAATTTATGAAAAAAATGTTAATAAAAAACTCTCATAATTTAAAATTTTTGGATAATTCACGATTTTTATCTGAAACCCATTCGAAATTTTATGTTTAAGAACATAATTAAAGGTAAAAATTATATATTTTTTCTTTTAATGTTTACACTCTAAATGACGACCTAATTATGAAGAGCCGATCTGAATGAATAGTTTTAAATGAGCGTTATGTGAAACTAACATACGTACAAAGTTTTCAAACATTTAAGATCGGTCAGACCACGAAAACCACACAATTGTTACTTAACAAAGGCATGCATAATCATTTGCTAAGTTTATATCGCTTACCTAAAATCAACCTAACTTCCAAATAACCAACTAACATAAAACTATCAGAATATATGTAAACCCAACGCCAATATTTTGTGGTCATCTGTGTGCTTTTTTTGATATTTTCCTATCTTTTCTACTTCCAACTAACCATCTTAAATTATTTCGATTTGTTGATGCTTAAGAATATAGGTTGTCAATTTTAGAAGCAATAATGCCAAACGATGAAATGACCTTTTAGTATACAATCTTCTTAAATATTAATCGGATTATATTTCAGATAAATAAATATGTGTTTAAATACAGGAAGAAAAACAGAGGACTTATATATTTTTTAGTTAATATCATTGCTATATACTGCACAGCGAAATACCATTATTCATTTATATTAGAAATCATTTCTTTTATTTAATGAATTCATAATTGGCATCGAACTTAAAAAGCTGCAAAAAAAATTCTTAAATTTGTAGACTTTTTCGCCTTATATCAAATAAGTTCGAAAATTCCATACTACCTCCTTCAATAGTTATTTAAAGAGAACATATTTCAGCTTAAGCTACAAAAATTTATTCTACAAGTAAAATTCAATTTGAAAAATCATTTTTCTATATTTTATCTACAATTTCCATAGGAAATTGAGAAATCATAAAATGCGTAAATGGGAAAACTGAATTTAAGAGTATTTTCGCTGAAAAACGTTATTGAGAAGTCGCGAATGACAAGGTAAATTTGATTGATGAAAAGACATAAAATAATATTGATTTTTTATTCTTTGATAGAAACTGAAAAATAAAATAGTATTAGAATAAAATAATTAAAATTTACAAAAATTGTCAAATTTTAAAATCAATTTGAGAATTAAAATTCATCTAAAAATAAAAGGCTGAATTAAAATAAATTGCATATTTAATGGCGAGATGAAAAAAACAAATTCATCGCTTTTTTTCATTTCACAAATTATTTCCATTAATAATACATTAATTATTAATTACTAATTATTAATTATTAATTATTAATAACTTAAATTGTATGTTCGTAAATATTTTCAAAATTCTAAATTTCATTATTAAGTGAACCACATTCTTGTTAGTTACTAGATTGACTAGGATCTAAACTAAAATTTGGTCCTTATCTGTAATACTAATATCTTTTATACAAAAATTTGTAAAATATTTGAAAGCTTTCACCGAAAAGGAGAAATCTTCCTAAAATATTCCCCAGCAATATTTTATCCTGTATTATATACAAGCTTTACGAACTTGTTTTTCCCCAAAAAGGACAAAAATTTAGTATATTGTTGTGAATACTTCGAACAAAACCAGCAACACAAATATTTATAAGGAGAAGTTAGTACAATTTAATTTGGATATTTTCGGACTAATTCGGATATATTATTTTATTCCTGACGTTCAAAATATTTGAAAGGAGTTTTTTTTTTGCATTTGCGCAACATTAATAGAATTTCTTAGAAAAATAATGAAAATGTATACCAGTTGCAGATCTATCTTTACAGAAGGTGGATAACTATCATCCATTCGGCCGAATACCATATATTTCCAAATGAAATTAACACAAGAAAAGAAAAACTATTTGTAGAAGGAATTTTATCGATCTGCAACACAATTGTAAGTCATGAAATACCTTGATAGAAATTTCAACTTGTGATCTGAAAGTGAATGAAAATGATAAATCGAAAGTGCGTGTTATGTCGGGACATTATTTTTAGTTTTTTGACGGTTTTCCTTTCTTCCAAACAAGTCAATCAGTAAATTGGTGAACTACTTAAAAGCGAAAAAGATACATAATTTATTATAATTACTTCGTTTATTGTTGAGAATAATATTTGCATACTAATAAGTACGGTATTTAAGGAAGTCATATGTAATTAATCATAAAATTTATATAATAAATATATTGCGTATGCAAAGCATTGTCATTCACTATGTTTACATCAGTTACATAAAACCTACCTAACTAGCAATATTTAGGTATGTAAAGTTTAGGTAGAAAAAATCATATCAGTTTACATCGTATTAATCAAAGTTTCTTATTTTAAGTTTTGAAATTAATAAATTACATAACATAACCATCAAAATTCTGAATATAAATCAAATAATGTAAGTTAATAACACTGAACTTATTTAAAAAATTGTAACCGTTACGTTTGATGGTTTATTTTGGTTTGGGTTAATTAAAAATGGCGCCATCTGTGCCCAAATTTTTTCCTGAAGTTATTAGTTAGTTGTTACAACACTGAATTTTAGTCGAAACTTCACAATTTTTTTGTGTGTAAATATTTATTTATTGTTAATACAATTTAGAACCCTCTGTTGACAGCGAAATTTCCCTAACAAAATTTTCGAACCAATATTTAATATTTCATATGAAAACTCTTTTGATTGAAACAAAATTCAATATATGTATTTTTATCATAGTGAAAACATAATTAATAATTCTTTTCTTCCTATATTCTAATTAACATTTAATCGGGATATAACTTCTGCTGGTATAAATGGAAATAAGTTTTATATAATTAAATATAAATATAATTGCTCCTTATAGCAAATTTCGGTAAGTTATTAGCAACAACGTATTCGAAGATAAATTTGGAACTTAATTAGAATTGATCCGAGACAGGGTTTTTTAAATCTCTCATCACAAAATGTAAATGTAATCGAAATCGCAAGCCAACAAGTAACTCTAGTATCGAAGTATAATCAGTACATCTATCGAGTCCCATTTTTCCTCTGGGTCGTATCCTATAAATAACATACATATGTATATTATATTTGTATGCCCTATGGTAGGTACTACCAGAGGGTATATTGGTCATCGTAGGAAGGTTCAAGGGTATGGTTATGTAGAGAATCAAAATTTATATCGATTTCTGCATATCCATCCGCCCGTCCGTATACAAGATAACTCAAAAATCGATCGACGGGGAGCAAAGCTATAAAGAAAAAACCAGGCTGACCAGAAAGTTTTGTCGTTTTCTTGTTAACGGTTTTTAGAATTTAATTTGAAAATTTGTGGAACAATTTTATTCAAATTATTTACGTGGATTGACTACATAAATAGATGATACTATGTTAAATTTCAGTAATATCAGTCCAAGGATAGTGGATAAAGAAATAGTCGTAGCGGAAAATAAGCTGTTCATAAAGTTTTTCCGATTTATTTTGAAAACTAATATACTGATTTCAATAAAATTTGCGGTACATATTTTGGCCCCAACCTACCTGTCAATTAGAACGAATTTGAAAAAAGCGAAACAAAGTTATGGCGAAAAAACTTTGAAATATTGTATTAGAAGTTTTGGTGCTTCCTTCCTTCCTCTCAGAGTTATTTCACTGAGCTATAGATTTGTTAACTACGAGTTCCATTTTTACAATAGGTCATCGAAATATCGGCTATAGCCGATTTTACGTTACTATATACTATTGCAAGAATTATTTTGTTTGTAATTACGTGAGTATAATGCTCTAGACAAATCTCCGATTTTAATTGCAATAATTATTTTTTAATGATACTTCTTTTTTTGACAATGATAATTATTCTTGTCATTCCAAAAGGTTCAAAAAATTATTGTTTTGTTTATAATTTTCAGGATAGAATGTTTATTCATTTTGATTCAATAAAATAAATTTTTTTAATTGTATTTTAGTAAACTGTAAGGAATTTTAAAAATAATAACCATTTTTCCTCCTTTTAAGTTTATGTGAAAGAAGAAAACATGTCAAAACCAGATGAAATTTTTAAAATTTTCAAATGTAGATGGCCCTGTAAACAGTGTGAGGAAAAAATTTAGGACCTCTTCACAATTTCATTTGACAATTAAAAAAATAATGATGTTTAAAATAGATAGAAATTTGATCATTATTATATAAATAAGGGTCATTATCAAGTTTTAATGACCGATTGGGCAATAATGATCATTAAAATCGGAGATCTGTCTAAAATATAACACTACAAGTTAGGCAAATTTTGATGAATATTAAATAAGAGTATACCAAGTAGAGATTGCAATACCGGTTATGTAAATCACATAACAATATTATATGCTTTTCGATAATATGGAAATACATATTCTTTTGTATTAAATCATATAAATTTATTTTAATGATGTATGGTATAATAACATGGAAGATAATATTAGGAAACATTTTTTTGTTTTTATACTGTAGATATTTTCTTTTCCCAATACAGTATTTTTTTGAAGAATAAGTTTCATTTATTTATTTATTTTTCTTTTTTTGTGTTATAACATTATCCTTTGAAGAGCGGAACGCACAAAGCTATGATATTTTCGTATATCTTTGTTTATAAAGCTTTCATATTAGATTTATTCATATATATGGAATCTAAACAAAACATAAATTTTTAAGATACATTTTCTTCTTTTACTTACTATATATGTTATAGAAACATGTGATTTTGAATTTTGTAATAAAACTAAATAACTCTACAGCAAATATAATGATATTAAAAAAAAATGACAAAATTTCCCTTATAAGAAATACAATGTAAAATAATTTTCATTTCGAAGAAAATTCCGTTGAAATAAATAAAATTTGCATTTCATTTTCTTGTTTTTCTTGAAAATATTATTAGAAATTTATTAAATGATAAATTCTAATTATGAATATTACAATTTAATTTTGTTGGGTAACAGATTGATATCAAAATATTCAAGTAAGCAACTAAATATGTTGAATTAGATACGTTTTTGAATAATGATAATCTATAAATTAAAAATTAATTTTACTTTTTTAATATTTCGAATTTATAAAGTAACTAGCTGAATTTCCCCGGCGTTTAGGATCCCCGGATTCTACATACAGTATGTACTACATACTATTTAGATTTAATGTAAAAACATATAGTTACTTAAAATCGGCCTATACCCGATCAGCGTCGAAATCGTACGATATGAACCGATATATGCAAACAAACAAACAGAATTTAAGTTTTATAGATATAGATAGAAGATAGATAAATAAATACCACATTTGAATTTTTAATCTTTCTCGTTGAAATTTAACTCTTTCGCGAAATATTTCAATCTCAGTTTTAATTTGTTATTTTTTTCTTACGATCGATACTTAAACTTTTAAATAGTTCGTCGATATACAAAAGTTCTAAAATTCAATTCAATTTTACATAAATTTTAAATCGCGAGCTACAAACTTAAACGAGTGCCGGGTGGCCCAAAACGAACATTGCTCAGTAAATTAAAAAAAAAACGTACCGATGATATAACACTATCAATTTATTTTCATGATTGACCTTTAGACTTGAAAATGATAACACGATTCAGCTTCCAACTTTATACTGACAGCCAAATTTCGTAAACCGAGAAGTTTTATTTTGTTAAGTATTTAGGTTATGAAATTGTTTTTAATCTGTCTCGAACCCATCCATTATCTCTCTATATTAAATTTTCAAATAGTTATTTGAATAATAAAGTTTCTAAATTTAATAAAGTAGAAATTGAAATGGAAAAGTTAAAACTGTAAAAGAAAATTTGGAATTTTAGTTCAGAGAAAACTTTTTTTCTCATAATTTTTATCGAGAAAAAATTTAATATAGATCAATCGACAAGTTGGAAGTTATTGGATTGTATGATAAAAAGTTTTAACATACCTTTTTTAAAATATTCTTAAAAAATGTAATAATAAAATAATTCAGTTCACAATGAAAAAAGAATTATACTCGATATACTCGTGTATGGACATATATCCTCGATAAAGGATCGAGTTTTTTGAGATTCGTTAACAAAATTTTGTTTCTCTTCAATTCTTTCAAGATCTAAAACTATCCATTCGATGTTAGTAATAAAGTTTGCAGCTTGAATATACTCCTTCTAATTACTTATACCGCCATCAACATCCTTTAACTAAATTATAATATATAACTTTTTTCAACTAATACAATACCGTTGTTAATTGTCATATAAAGTTTAATGTTTTAGTTAAACAAGAAAATAGTTCAACTAAATAATTCCGTAATTGCTGAACTAACAAACAGATTTTCTATGCCCTTTTATTCAGTGATAACAATACAGCTCTTGTCGACTCAGATATTATACAAGTTTTATCATTTTCCTCATAGTATAAGTATTTTCGTGGAAATCTATCTCTTTTATATGATATAGGTAAACTGCATAAAACCATTTTATAGTATTATATACAACTATTTCCACCACCGATATAGATATTGTTTGTGAATTTTTATATTCTATAGTGCTATTTATTTTGGTATCATTTCAAAAACTAAAATCCAGCATAATTGTTTTGCAGATATGGGTAAACTAAGTTAATATGTTGGTATGGTGATAGTGGTCTAAGCTATTAGGTTTGTATTCTGTTGGTTAACTTGGCAAAAATAAAACAATTTGTAAACAATAGGTAAAAGAACAAAATAGAACAATGGAGTAAACTAAACAGAAATAGTACAGACTTTATAAAACTAAAGCAAAAGTAAATAAAGATGAAAAATGTCGGAATTATGCAATATTATGTAAAATACAATATCTGGTATGATAAACCACCCAACAGTTTATTCCCCTTTTAAGAACGTAATTTTTTACCAAATCTTAAGTTGTCCGACATAAAATCAACCACATCACCCCTCAAATTTTTAATGAATAGTGGCCTATAATAACAGCCGTCTTGTGCGTTTGGTTCAGGACTAGCACTAAAAAACTAGTCAGCTCTTCCTTTTAGTGTAGAACATTTTTATGAAATCAGTCATTTCAGAGGAATCTCAAAACATGTATTTCCTCTGAAAACTGAAAGTAATTTATAATACTCCCTTATACTTTAGTTAAAGTCTAAATTAAAAATATGTATTATTGTAGAAATACTCTGGGTACCTAATATCCATAATCCATAATCATAAATACATTGGAAACATAATAGCCAATACAGTAAATTTTTCTTCTAGTTAAATGTTAAAGGTATAAGATATAATCTAGTCAGAAACACTGACTACTTCTTCTCCAATTTATTTAACAATAATAGATTTTAACTAGATTGTTAACTAAAAATTTTCGGAATCCACATCTAGTTTACATTTTTAAAGAGTTTTATATTGCTTCTGTTTAAGAATAGAAACCCTAAAACATTATCATTAAATAAAAAATATTTTAAACTATTTTCTCTTACGAAAACTTTTTACTAGTCTTTAGATAAAGTTTATTTTTTATTTAGATATTATCGTTATTATTATGATTATGGTTATGATTATTATTAGTTTTTCTGTGGTAACCAAAAGGTATACAAATAAAAAAGGTTTTTCTTCTCGACGATTTTCATTCTGTTGAACATTTATCTGGCTGTTCTTATGAATATCATAATAGTGTTTGATGTTTGATGTTTTTTTATACCAAATCTTAAAGATAATAACAATTTTAAATATGTAAAGATGATGTAAATTTGCGTGAATTTACACAAGCGAAAAGTTCTAATCAATATTTGAACTTCAAACATCTTTAATATTAGGAAAGATTATAGTATATTATGTCTTCTCTGTAATCCATATCAGAATTTCGAACCATAAATGGTTACTAAATAGTGTTGCCTTATAAAAATTTTGCCCAAAAATTAATATCATCTTTCATTGGGAGTAGCCTACAAACTGTGAAAGTTTCATAAAAATCAGACCAATCGCTTAGAATTCATTATCGATTTAAAGAAGCTGATGAACGGACATCAAGGTAACTATTTTTGATGAAACGGATCTTGCACCTATTTTCATCCTTTACCCATTTTAGAAAAAAAGTTAGGGTTTTGCAGGAACGTAATACTTTACCCTAAAAACATCCATTTCGTCGTCAAAATACCAAAAATTTCCCCATTAATTGTTGTATTTAGTGAATCAAATCCATATAAAAAGAAAATTTGTAAGGATAAAGGTATTGACAATTACTATTACATTGAACTTTCATTGTATACCACAAAAATATTGTTCAATTTTATTATATTAATTCAAAATATACAACAAAATTAAAAGCATTCCTATCTCAACCTCATTAAAATTTATTTATAAAACTTGATAATTCTTACATCTCAAAATTATAATATTTCTTAATTTTTTTTATCCATTCTGAATGGGGTTTATCTTCGAGGTCTTCACTAGCTAAATAAAGTAAACGACGTTTCACATCAACGTGACGTAAAAACTTTTGAACTCTTTCGGGGAACATTTCCATCGGTTTATATGCGTTATGTTTGTTCTTAAAGATTACCAATTTAATTGCGGATAATTGGTAATAAAGGAGCCCATGAATTAAATTCCAAAACGTTAAACTTGGCCATAAAGCGTTCAAGAACAATAACATAGTTGTGGATATCTGACAAAAAATCATAAAGATTCTTTAATTTAAAAACATCAAATGAAAAAAAGAAACAAATAAATCAGCGAAATTATAAATATAAATTACCTGCCACATTAGAAAATGACTGATTCTAGTTTCTCCAGAGGTCCTTATCAATAAATCTGGATCCGGTGAGTCTCGTGTGTACAAGCATTTCCCGATAAGATCTTCTGTGATATCATCAGTTTCCAATTCATCACCACCTTCAATTATGGTTTGAATCGAATTGGTTATATCTTCGTGAGATGAATACCCAACAGCAAGATTTAAAATGTATTTTGTATTATGTTCAGTAATTAATATAATTTTGCTCATAAGTTTTTGTAAATCTGGAGGCAAAACCGCCATATTTCCAAGAATTCTAACACGTACTCCATGTTTATTAAAGTTTTCCACATCATCTAATATACCTTGAAGTTTAACTTTACACATTGTGAATAATTCTTCTATTTCAATTTGGGCACGTTTGAAATTTTCTATACTAAATGCAAATATTGTCACTTCTTTAACGCCAATATGGAAGCACCACTTAAAAATATCCCTTATTTTCTCAAATCCAATTTCATGCGCTTCATCGAAACTTATATCTTGATTACGAGCATGTCTACGATTTCCATCGGAAATAAATGCAATATGTTTGGGAATTGGGCCGACTTTAATCACATTTATTGCAAACTTTTCATACCACTGATAGTTATATTCTTTGAAAAGCGACATTATACAAAATTTGTTATTTTTCAATTCAATTAGAAAAACTTTGAAATTTTAAAAAAAAAAATTCAGAACTATCAACTTTATGTACAACCTTTTTTGGCTAGCTAAAATTCCGAACTAATTCTAAATTAATATTGCAAATAAAATTTCGATTTTAGTTCCGAAATACTGTACCGAGCGATAACATGATATACAATTTTTAATTAGAATTTTTAACTTCTATAAAAAGTATATACTGAAATGGAATCATGATCATGATTTGTTTTTATTACAAATCTCCACGTTTCAGAAGAATCTAAATCGTTTCCGAGCACTCTTATCTACTATCTGTCTATCTGGCTGTACATATGCAAAATTGCGGAGCGATTTCAATGAAAGTTGGTAGGAGAACCATACTTCTTTCAGATGTTGTGTTCGATCGAACTAATACTTTTGATAGCTGCCGAACAAAAGCCCGGTTTTTTGCATTTTTAAATTATAATACACTCTCATGCTATTAATGAATCAATTTTTATGAAATTTGATACTGGATAGTTTTTCAACGAAAGGACAAACAACTGTGTCCGAAAAACAATTAAATCCGATTACAACCTCGGGTAGCTGTCGAAAAAATTTCTGATTTTTTGTATGAAATTTCGAAAATAACTTCGGGTCCTCGGACCAAAGTTCGAAACAAAATATTATAAAACACAGATTGTTTAGAAAAATAATTTGATCGATATGTATAGAATTCCCATAGTAGTTTTGCACTATTGCTTGTTTATATTCCTAAAATACATTATCGAAATTTTTTGAAAACATGAGCAAAGGTCAAGAAGTAGCGACAATTTGAAGTCGGATGTGTGTGCTATTTCGCTTTAAGTACGTTTTTGCCCAAAATTTTTCCGCGTTAAGTTTGCCCATCAGGATATTCTCCAAGTTCTTGTCTTTTAAATTCGTTGTTTTATCTGTTAAAATTAATTTCAAAATCAAAAAACTTCTTTCGACGATTACTTGCGCAGCTGGTACTGCTAAAGCCTCCGTTACGTTTGAAAGCTCGGAAATAATATTTCATTCAAATAAAGTCAACCATCGAAATTGACCGTATTCACCAGTTCCGAACCCGTTGGATTATTCCATTTAGGGAATTTGACAAGCAGCGGTTTCCAACAAAAAAACACAGCACTTTGGCCGGTATAGAAAAAGATTTGACTCGTAAATGGAACCGTTCAACTTGGATTCTGATTTGGTCACATTTGCAGTCTGCAAACCATGCCACCTAATTAATACTATTTGTAAAAAATACTCTGTGAAATGAAAATACATGTGTTTACACTCTTTTGTACAAACACTAATGACGAATTAGATTTCTTTACAGCGTTGGAAGTGGGTCAAAAATTTATTCACAAACCGATCCATGGGCAGATCTTTGTTCTCTTCGTTATCCAAACAGGTTTAACTATCCAATTTTTATAATATTTGGAACGTTTTAAACAATTATTGCTACTTTTACCTGGTGTACAGCAAAAAGAAAAATATTGTTCAATTTTATTGAATTAATTCAAAATATACAACCAAAGTAAACGTGAGTAAAAGTTGTTTATAAAGCTTGATAATTCTTACATCTAAAGATTATAATATTTCTTAATTTTTTTTATCCATTCTGAATGGGGCTCATCTTTGAGGTCTTCACTAACTAAATTAAGTAAACGACGTTTCTCATCAACATCACGTAAAAACTTTTGAACTCTTTCGGGTAAAATTTCCATCGGTTTATATGCGTTATGTTTGTTCTTAAAGATTGTCAATTTAATTACGGATAATTGGTAATAGAGCAGCCCATGAATTAAATTCCAAATCGTTAGACTTGGCCATAAAGCCTTTAGGAACAATAATATAGTTGTAGATATCTGCCAAAAAATCATAAAGATTCTTTAATTTAAAAATATCAAATGTAAAAAAGAAACTAATAAATCATCGAAACGATAAATAGGAATTACCTGCCACATTAGAAAATGACTGATTCTAGTTTCTCCAGAGGTCCTTATCAATAAATCTGGATCTGGTGAGTCCCGTGTGTACAAACATTTCCCGATAAGATCTTCTGTAATATCATCAGTTTCCAATTCATCACCACCTTCAATTATGGTTTGTATCGAATTGGTTATATCTTCGTGAGATGAATACCCAATAGCAAGATTTAAAGTGTGTTTTGTATTATGTTCAGTTTTTAACATAATTTTGCTCGCAAGTTTTTGTAAATCTGGAGGCAAAACCGCCATATTTCCAAGAATTCTAACACGTACTCCATGTTTATTAAAGTTTTCCACATCATCTAATATACTTTTAAGTTTAACTTTACACAATGTGAATAATTCTTCTATTTCAATTTGCGCACGTTTGAAATTTTCTATACTAAATGCAAATATTGTCACTTCTTTAACGCCAATATGGAAACACCACTTAAAAATATCCCTTATTTTCTCAAATCCAATTTCATGTGCTTCATAGAAGCTTATACCTCGATTACGGGCATATCTACGATTTCCATCGGAAATAAATGCAATATGTTTGGGAAATGGACCGACTTTAATCACATTAATTGCAAACTTTTCATACCACTGATAGTTATATTCTTTGAAAAGCGACATTATACAAAATTTGTTATTATTCAACACAAATCAAGAAAGTTTGTAAATTAGTAGAAAGTTCAGAAACATCCGATTTATGCACAACCTTATTAGAGTAGCTAAAATTTCGAACTAATTCCAAATTAATATTGCAAATAAAATTTCGATTGTAGTTCCGAAATACTGTACCGAGTGATAACATGATATACAATTTTTAATTAAAATTTTTAACTTCTATACAAAGTATATAATGAAATGGAAACGTGATAATACAGATCTCCACGTTTCTGAAGATTCTAAATCGTTTCCGAGCTCTCTTATCCACTATCTGTCTATCTGGCTGTACATGTACAAAATTGCGGAGCGATTTCAATGAAAATTGGTAGCCACACTTCTTTCAGCTGCCAAACAAAAGCCCGGTTTTTTGTATTTTTAAATTATAGTATACTCTAATGCTATTGATGAACCAATTTTAATGAAATTTGGTACTAGATACTTTTTCAACGAAAGGACAACTGTGTCCGAAAAACAATTGAATCTGATTACAATCTCGGGTAGCTGTCTAAAAAATTTCTGATGTTTTGTATGAAATTTCGAGAATAACTTCGGGTGTTCGGACAAAAGTTCGAAACAAAATATTGTAAAATATATATTTTTGAATTAAATTTAATTTAATTTAATCGATATGTATAGAAGTCCCATAGTAATTTTGCACTACAGCTCGTTTGTATTGATAAAATACTGTACCGAAATTTTTAATCAATGATCAAGAAATAACGACAATTTGAAGTCGGATGTGCTATTTCGCTTTAAGTACGTTTTTGCCCAAAATTATTTTTGTGGACGTTAAGTTTGCCCATCAGGATATTCTCCAAGTTCTTGCCTTTTAAATTCGTTGTTTTATCTGTTAAAATTAATTTCAAAATCAAAAAACTTCTTTCGACGATTACCTGTGCATCTGATACTGCTAAAGCCTCCGTTACGTTTGAAAGCTCGGAAATAATATTTCATTCAAATAAAGTCAAACATCGAAATTAACCGTATTCACCAGACCTGAACCCGTTAGATTATTCCATTTAGAGAATTTGATAAGCAGCGGTTTCCAACAAAAAAACACACAACTTTGGCCGGTAAAGAAAAAGATTTGACTCGTAAATTGAACCGTTTAAACCAAGACATCGTACGAGCATAGCGTGCATCGTTTAAAATGAGATTGAAGCTGGTGGTTAAAGCAAAAGGCGGTTACATACCAGTCGAATAGTTGTAAAAGTAACTATGTATTATAAACTATTATTTCCATACATTTTAATAAAACCGACTTATAAACAAAAAAATTACAGCCTTTTTACACTTTGACACTTCAATTGCCGGACCAGGTATGTTAAGTTCAACTTCTTCAGATATATACGTTTTGTTATCTTTCATGAAAATAAGACTCGTATTTTTTTATTTAAATGTCCACTTCTAATTGGAACACCCTATATTTTACGCTGGGTATCTAAAAACAAGATTTGGATAATCTCAAAATCTGAGATAAGGCAAATGTGAAATATTCCATGTTCCATGTTCGTCGTAGGTGCAATTTCAACTGGGGATAGGTCACAGTGGACTTTTGTAAAATTGAGAGAATGACCTATATTATATTCTTGAATCTTAAGAAGTGAAACTAGGATATGAGAGCACAGGAATGGACAAAGCAAAAAATAAAATATATCGTTAACATATAAACGAGTAGAAACCAAAGTGGCGTTGACGAACTGGCGGGAATCGCAGGACCCAGATTTTTGTAATCATAATTTCCGAAACTCATACGGAGACGGATGAAATTCCAAAAATAAATAATTCCAAAAAAACTAAAACAAAACAATTTAATGCAACTAGAATATTTTACGAAAATGACAACTCGCACGTAGGGAGCGGCTCATGTTCTTGTGAGTATGATATGATAAATTGTATTACTAAAAGTTTGGATATATGTATTTGACTATTTCATTATCTCGTATGAAATTTTCATTCAATGAAGTTCAATTGAATGATATTCATAGTTTTCCTACCGAATTATTAAAATTTTTTTAGACATTTAAATTGTTAAAATAAATAAAAAAAATGTTACGATTAAGTAAAAATTTAATTCTTATTTCAAGAATAATTTAACAAAATTTTTTATTGAATAATTTTTACAATTACAGGAAAATTTCGTATCTTGTATGAGCAGTTGTCTTGGTTGACTTTAATGGACTGTATCGTTTTTGTTTTATGAAAAATTATATTGAAATTTCGTGGCCAACTTTATAAATTAATTGAAATTGAAATCTTAAGTAGAAATGAAAAAATAGTTTACAGTGAAGTTGTAACATTCCGCCAGCCTTGAAAAGCACGTTTTCAACACGTATGGGCCAATAAAATTTCAATATTTCAAATTATAATTGTTTTTTTTGAATTAATTCATTTGATATTGTAACAATTTAACTGATATGTATAGTAATGGTTTTATAATATGTTATGATATTAGATTAAAATTAAATAAAAGTTTTATTAACTATCCAAATATTCTGTGGAGACTGCAAATTGTCATTCAGCTGGCAGGAAAACAATTAATTTCCTGATGGAACGCTCTATCAATCCTTTTTTTGTTTTTAGTGTTACAACGCGAACCAAATTATCGCGGCCAGGTTTAGTTGAAACTACCTTACCCATCAGCCATTTACAAGGAGGCATGTTGTCTTCCTTGATAAGAACTAGATCGTTAATTTGAAGATTTTTTGTTTGCTCAGCCCATTTTTTGCGCCTTTGTAATGTAGAGATGTATTCTGCTGACCATCGTTTCCAAAAGGCGTTATGCATTTGTTGTACCAGTCTCCATCTGGTCGCTGTGGTAAAATTGTCTTCTGTGTTTTCTGATGGAGGCATTTGTATAGGTCCTTGTGTTAAAAAATGACCAGGAGTCAATGGTTCTATATCTCCGCAATCAAATGTATTAGACGTTATTGGTCTGGAATTTAAACAGGCTTCTACTTGACACAAAAGTGTGTTCATTTCTTCATATGTCAGCAACCGGTCATTAATCACCCTCTTTAAGTGAAACTTGAGTGATTTTACTGCAGACTCCCAAAGCCCGCCAAAATTTGGTGAGTATGCAGGAATGAAATGCCATTGAATTTCATCCCTTGAAAGTTGTTTTGCTATAATATTGTTATATTGTTGTAAAAATCATTGCATTTCTGACAATTTCCTTGCTGCACCCACATAGTTTTTTCCATTATCACTGTAAATATTGGCGCAAATTCCACGACGACTGGTGAAACGATGAAGGGCTGCCAAGAACATATCTGTTGAAAGATCGGACACCAGCTCGATATGTACTGCTTTCGTGGACATACATATGAATATTGCCACGTAACACTTCAACTGCTTGGAAGCTCTACCGTTCCAAGCCTTTACTTGAAATGGACCAGTGAAATCCGTACCTGTATTCGTAAAAGGACGGCAAGGTTGTATTCTATATGATGGCAAATTACCCGTTTGTTGATTGAATCCCTTTGCTCGATATCTCTGACAAATAACACACTCATTAATACATTTCTTGACAGCATGTCTTCCACCTATAACCCAGTATCTCATATGTAGTACATTCATCATTAACTGTGTATTAGCATGAAAATATTTATTATGAATGTCCTGAATTAATAATTTTGTAAGATGATGTGATTTAAACAATATGATTGGATGTTTCTTATTATAACTGACTTGAGCTTCTTGAATACGTCCACCCACCCGTAAAACACCTTCGGAATCGATAAATGGCAGTAGTGCAAACAGCTTGCTATCTTTCTTCACTGGTTTGTCTTTATTGAGTAAATTTATTTCTACTTTGAAATCCTTAATTTGTGCGAGTATGATTAACTGTTTTCTTGCTGACTGAAGTTCTGAGACAGATAGATTTATTTCAATTTTGCGTCTGAGACCCCTTTGAGATGCCCTTACGTTAAATACAAAACGTTGACATCTTGCTACAACCGCCACTAATTTCTCAAGAGACGAATATCTTTGGAAAATATCTTGATTGACATCTGTATTGTTGACATTTAATGCACAAAGGTTAACTTCCATTCGCTGTTCCAGATTTATATTTAAATTTTCTAGCATTATTGTGTTTTTATTGAAATCCTCTGTATACAGGAACTGTGGCCCATTCCACCAAAGGTCTAAACCAATTAACTTGTTTGCTGCTACTCCCCTCGATGCTGGGTCTGCTGCATTATTAGCTGATCGCACATGCCGCCAGTTGTTATATGGTAGTACTTCTAAAATTTGTGATGTTCGATTTGCAATGAATGTCTTCCATTTGCGTGGTGTAGCCTTAAGCCAAGCCAACACGACGGTGGAATCAGTAAATGCATATAATTCCAAGTTTTGAATATTCATTGTTGATTTGACCTTGGTAATCAAATTGGCTAACAAAACTGCAGCACACAACTCAAGTCGTGGTAAGGATATTTGTTTGATTGGAGAAACACGTGTTTTTGATACTAATAGCTTTACGGAAACTTGTTGATTTGTAACTGCGCGCAGGTAAATTACTGCAGCGTAAGCTGACTCGGATGCATCTGCAAATCCGCATAATTGAAAACTTGAATTTTCTGTAATATTCAGGTATCTTGGTATTTTTAATGATGACAAAGAAAATAATTCACTCCGAAATTTTTTGTAACTTTGTATTAAAGTATCTGGTAATCTGTCATCCCATGTTATTCCCAGAATCCAGATTTGTTGCATTATCAATTTGCCAATAACTACGCAAGGACTTAATAAACCTAATGGATCATATATTTTGGATATTTCAGACAAAATACTTCGTTTTGAGAAATTTTCAGATGGATCCAATTTTACTTCAAACGTAAGACAATCCAAAACAGGATGCCATCGTAATCCTAAAACCTTTACTGAAGCATCTTCTTGTAATGGTAGAGAAACAGACACTTCACGATGTTCCTTGTCTACCGTTGTTAAGAATTCTATTGAATTGGATGACCATTTACGAAGATCGAAACCACCTTTATACAGCAACGTTGTTAATTGTTGTTTAACCTCTAACGCATTTTGTAATGAATGAGATCCGCACATGAAATCATCGACATAGAAATTATTGATCAAATTCTCCGCTCCCAGCTTGTAATTATCTCCTTCATCTAAAGCGAGTTGTTTTAGAACACTTATGGCTGCAAATGGAGCACTGGATGTACCATACGTTACTGTTTGTAGTTCATATTCCTTTACTTGTTCATCACAAGAATTACGCCATAAGATTCTTTGAAAGGGAGTATCTTGGTTATCTACTAATACTTGCCGATACATTTTCGCTATGTCAGCTGTGTATGCCACTTTAAATTTCCTGAAATTTAATAGCAAAGACCAAATATCCTTTTGGATAGTAGGCCCAACTAATAATAAATTATTTAAGGAAATGCCTGTTGAAGTTTTTCTTGATCCATCGAAAACAACTCGTAATTTTGTTGTTGTACTATCTTCCTTTACTACAGCATGATGTGGTAAATAAAAACATTTATTTTCTAATAAATTTTTGTGTTCATCAGGTACTTGCACCATGTGATGAAGCTCCAAATATTCTGTTATGAATTTTGTGTACTCATATTTTAACCTGGGGTTTTTCTCGAATCTTTTCTCCATAGACTTGAGAGTAAGTAATGCTGAGTTGTAGGATGTTCCCAGAACATCACAATCTTGTTTAAATGGTAAACGTACAATATAGCGTCCGTCTTCAGTTCTTGAATAGGTTTGAACAAAATATTCTTCTGCTTGTTTTTCTTCATTTGTCTGAGGCAATTCAATGTTTAATTCCTCTATCTCCCAAAATGATTTCAGACGATCACTAATGTCGATGCATGTATGAAAACTATCGTTTTGTATATTTGCTATTGTTCCTCTACCGGAGACTACCCAACCAAATTTTGTCTCTTGAGCTATTGCAGTCTTTGGACCATTATCAATTTTTCCAGTTTGCAGAACTTCAAAAAATATATCAGATCCAACTACTATGTCAATTTTACTGGGATTAGTATATTTGGGATCTGCCAACGTAATCCCCGTAAAAACATTTTCACTAATTCTTGTTGAAGGTATGTTGCATGTAACGTTTGCTAAAATAAATGCTTGGCCAGAAATTTGGAAGTCATTAAACATTGATTTTAAATGAATGTGTACCTTTCCGCGTATTTTTCCTGCTCTTACAGACCCAATTCGATTGATAATAACCTTTGCATGTTTTCTTCTTAAATGTAATCTTTGCACACAATTTTCCGATATTAGGTTCACCTGCGAACCCGTATCCAATAAGATTCTGCATTTTTTATACTGACCAAAAGTATCCTTGATGTGTACAATAGCAGTAGGTAGAATTGCAGTATTTCTTTCATCCTCAAAATTAGCTGTATTTGTACATACTTGTTTTGGTTCTTGCTTGCTATTTCTGCTTGAGTCTTGACTTGATCCCTTTGTTCATGCAACAAAGTATTGTGTTTGAATTTGCAAACCTTACACCTGGAATTAGAAACACATTCCTTGACCATGTGTTTCGCCCTTAAACAATTGAAACAAAGTCCCTTCTCTTTAACATACTCCCTCCTCTTTTTTATTGTGAGATTCAGGAATTCTGGACACGCGAACACTCCGTGCTCACCTTGACATTTATAACACGAGTTGGATAATGCGAAAGAAATATGACTAACCTTATTTTTCTGATTCGAAGTGTTACTTGATAATTTAATCTCCTCGAGTGGTGTCAATTCATAAATTCTGTTATTGATAAACTTCACTAAATTTGCAAAAGTTATATTCTCATCTTCCTTCCGTTGCGAACACTCACGACGCCAAAATTTCAATGACTCATTGTCTAATTTTGTTGATAATAAGAACATTAGCCATCTATCCCAATGTTCAGTTGGCAAATCTAGAGCCTTTAGTGCTCGAACTGATTCATTAATGTTGCTACATAGCAACCTAAGACCTTCTGCTGATGTTGTATGTAATTTTTGTTGCTCCATTATTGTTTGTAAATGTGAGTCTATGATGACTTCTTTCTTGTTGAACGTACTGACCAATTCCTCATAGGCCTGTATATAATTTGCATCACTAATTGTAATGTTTTTGAGAAAGCCTTGTGCATTCCCAATCAAAGCGTGCTTCAAATATTGTAATTTTTCACATGATGATAACCTTTTTTGGTTATGTACTAAACTCTTGAACCAATCGTGAAATTCAGGCCAATTTTTGTAATTACCACCATCGTGTCCGATACTATTTTCTGTTGGAATTTGTTTCACTAATTCTGCCAATGCGACTTGGTGCCTCATTAATACTTCAATTGCATCTTTCATTTCTGTGGTGTTGTCGGACAAACTTGTCTGCGGATTTATGGTAGTGCTCAAAGAATTGTCATTTGTTAATTCCTTAATTAACTTTGATGCTAAACTCTTCGTCTCAAAATATTTCTCTTCCATTAGTGTCCTTTCAGCGTCTTGCATCTTACCATCTTCATCTTTACAATCAGGATGTAGTTCGATTTCTAATTGTACGATTTCAAACTGCTGATATAGTTCAATTAACTTGGTGATTCTTTCATTGATGTCATCTTCATTTGCAGACTTTTGTTGAGTAAAATAATTACCGATTCGAGTAATTTGAGCTTTGATTATACCACGCCTTTTGATTAACAAATCCATGTTTAAACTTATTTCAAATTTACCTATGGACAACTGCAATAACCTTTTAATTGTAACAAATTATATTTTTTCTTAACCTTGCCAATAAATTTGATATATTGATCCGGTTACGAAGGACCAAAAAATGTTACGATTAAGTAAAAATTTAATTCTTATTTCAAGAATAATTTAACAAAATTTTTTATTGAATAATTTTTACAATTACAGGAAAATTTCGTATCTTGTATGAGCAGTTGTCTTGGTTGACTTTAATGGACTGTATCGTTTTTGTTTTATGAAAAATTATATTGAAATTTCGTGGCCAACTTTATAAATTAATTGAAATTGAAATCTTAAGTAGAAATGAAAAAATAGTTTACAGTGAAGTTGTAACATTCCGCCAGCCTTGAAAAGCACGTTTTCAACACGTATGGGCCAATAAAATTTCAATATTTCAAATTATAATTGTTTTTTTTGAATTAATTCATTTGATATTGTAACAATTTAACTGATATGTATAGTAATGGTTTTATAATATGTTATGATATTAGATTAAAATTAAATAAAAGTTTTATTAACTATCCAAATATTCTGTGGAGACTGCAAATTGTCATTCAGCTGGCAGGAAAACAATTAATTTCCTGATGGAACGCTCTATCAATCCTTTTTTTGTTTTTAGTGTTACAACGCGAACCAAATTATCGCGGCCAGGTTTAGTTGAAACTACCTTACCCATCAGCCATTTACAAGGAGGCATGTTGTCTTCCTTGATAAGAACTAGATCGTTAATTTGAAGATTTTTTGTTTGCTCAGCCCATTTTTTGCGCCTTTGTAATGTAGAGATGTATTCTGCTGACCATCGTTTCCAAAAGGCGTTATGCATTTGTTGTACCAGTCTCCATCTGGTCGCTGTGGTAAAATTGTCTTCTGTGTTTTCTGATGGAGGCATTTGTATAGGTCCTTGTGTTAAAAAATGACCAGGAGTCAATGGTTCTATATCTCCGCAATCAAATGTATTAGACGTTATTGGTCTGGAATTTAAACAGGCTTCTACTTGACACAAAAGTGTGTTCATTTCTTCATATGTCAGCAACCGGTCATTAATCACCCTCTTTAAGTGAAACTTGAGTGATTTTACTGCAGACTCCCAAAGCCCGCCAAAATTTGGTGAGTATGCAGGAATGAAATGCCATTGAATTTCATCCCTTGAAAGTTGTTTTGCTATAATATTGTTATATTGTTGTAAAAATCGTTGCATTTCTGACAATTTCCTTGCTGCACCCACATAGTTTTTTCCATTATCACTGTAAATATTGGCGCAAATTCCACGACGACTGGTGAAACGATGAAGGGCTGCCAAGAACATATCTGTTGAAAGATCGGACACCAGCTCGATATGTACTGCTTTCGTGGACATACATATGAATATTGCCACGTAACACTTCAACTGCTTGGAAGCTCTACCGTTCCAAGCCTTTACTTGAAATTGACCAGTGAAATCCGTACCTGTATTCGTAAAAGGACGGCAAGGTTGTATTCTATATGATGGCAAATTACCCGTTTGTTGATTGAATCCCTTTGCTCGATATCTCTGACAAATAACACACTCATTAATACATTTCTTGACAGCATGTCTTCCACCTATAACCCAGTATCTCATATGTAGTACATTCATCATTAACTGTGTATTAGCATGAAAATATTTATTATGAATGTCCTGAATTAATAATTTTGTAAGATGATGTGATTTAAACAATATGATTGGATGTTTCTTATTATAACTGACTTGAGCTTCTTGAATACGTCCACCCACCCGTAAAACACCTTCGGAATCGATAAATGGCAGTAGTGCAAACAGCTTGCTATCTTTCTTCACTGGTTTGTCTTTATTGAGTAAATTTATTTCTACTTTGAAATCCTTAATTTGTGCGAGTATGATTAACTGTTTTCTTGCTGACTGAAGTTCTGAGACAGATAGATTTATGTCAATTTTGCGTCTGAGACCCCTTTGAGATGCCCTTACGTTAAATACAAAACGTTGACATCTTGCTACAACCGCCACTAATTTCTCAAGAGACGAATATCTTTGGAAAATATCTTGATTGACATCTGTATTGTTGACATTTAATGCACAAAGGTTAACTTCCATTCGCTGTTCCAGATTTATATTTAAATTTTCTAGCATTATTGTGTTTTTATTGAAATCCTCTGTATACAGGAACTGTGGCCCATTCCACCAAAGGTCTAAACCAATTAACTTGTTTGCTGCTACTCCCCTCGATGCTGGGTCTGCTGCATTATTAGCTGATCGCACATGCCGCCAGTTGTTATATGGTAGTACTTCTAAAATTTGTGATGTTCGATTTGCAATGAATGTCTTCCATTTGCGTGGTGTAGCCTTAAGCCAAGCCAACACGACGGTGGAATCAGTAAATGCATATAATTCCAAGTTTTGAATATTCATTGTTGATTTGACCTTGGTAATCAAATTGGCTAACAAAACTGCAGCACACAACTCAAGTCGTGGTAAGGATATTTGTTTGATTGGAGAAACACGTGTTTTTGATACTAATAGCTTTACGGAAACTTGTTGATTTGTAACTGCGCGCAGGTAAATTACTGCAGCGTAAGCTGACTCGGATGCATCTGCAAATCCGCATAATTGAAAACTTGAATTTTCTGTAATATTCAGGTATCTTGGTATTTTTAATGATGACAAAGAAAATAATTCACTCCGAAATTTTTTGTAACTTTGTATTAAAGTATCTGGTAATCTGTCATCCCATGTTATTCCCAGAATCCAGATTTGTTGCATTATCAATTTGCCAATAACTACGCAAGGACTTAATAAACCTAATGGATCATATATTTTGGATATTTCAGACAAAATACTTCGTTTTGAGAAATTTTCAGATGGATCCAATTTTACTTCAAACGTAAGACAATCCAAAACAGGATGCCATCGTAATCCTAAAACCTTTACTGAAGCATCTTCTTGTAATGGTAGAGAAACAGACACTTCACGATGTTCCTTGTCTACCGTTGTTAAGAATTCTATTGAATTGGATGACCATTTACGAAGATCGAAACCACCTTTATACAGCAACGTTGTTAATTGTTGTTTAACCTCTAACGCATTTTGTAATGAATGAGATCCGCACATGAAATCATCGACATAGAAATTATTGATCAAATTCTCCGCTCCCAGCTTGTAATTATCTCCTTCATCTAAAGCGAGTTGTTTTAGAACACTTATGGCTGCAAATGGAGCACTGGATGTACCATACGTTACTGTTTGTAGTTCATATTCCTTTACTTGTTCATCACAAGAATTACGCCATAAGATTCTTTGAAAGGGAGTATCTTGGTTATCTACTAATACTTGCCGATACATTTTCGCTATGTCAGCTGTGTATGCCACTTTAAATTTCCTGAAATTTAATAGCAAAGACCAAATATCCTTTTGGATAGTAGGCCCAACTAATAATAAATTATTTAAGGAAATGCCTGTTGAAGTTTTTCTTGATCCATCGAAAACAACTCGTAATTTTAACCTGGGGTTTTTCTCGAATCTTTTCTCCATAGACTTGAGAGTAAGTAATGCTGAGTTGTAGGATGTTCCCAGAACATCACAATCTTGTTTAAATGGTAAACGTACAATATAGCGTCCGTCTTCAGTTCTTGAATAGGTTTGAACAAAATATTCTTCTGCTTGTTTTTCTTCATTTGTCTGAGGCAATTCAATGTTTAATTCCTCTATCTCCCAAAATGATTTCAGACGATCACTAATGTCGATGCATGTATGAAAACTATCGTTTTGTATATTTGCTATTGTTCCTCTACCGGAGACTACCCAACCAAATTTTGTCTCTTGAGCTATTGCAGTCTTTGGACCATTATCAATTTTTCCAGTTTGCAGAACTTCAAAAAATATATCAGATCCAACTACTATGTCAATTTTACTGGGATTAGTATATTTGGGATCTGCCAACGTAATCCCCGTAAAAACATTTTCACTAATTCTTGTTGAAGGTATGTTGCATGTAACGTTTGCTAAAATAAATGCTTGGCCAGAAATTTGGAAGTCATTAAACATTGATTTTAAATGAATGTGTACCTTTCCGCGTATTTTTCCTGCTCTTACAGACCCAATTCGATTGATAATAACCTTTGCATGTTTTCTTCTTAAATGTAATCTTTGCACACAATTTTCCGATATTAGGTTCACCTGCGAACCCGTATCCAATAAGATTCTGCATTTTTTATACTGACCAAAAGTATCCTTGATGTGTACAATAGCAGTAGGTAGAATTGCAGTATTTCTTTCATCCTCAAAATTAGCTGTATTTGTACATACTTGTTTTGGTTCTTGCTTGCTATTTCTGCTTGAGTCTTGACTTGATCCCTTTGTTCATGCAACAAAGTATTGTGTTTGAATTTGCAAACCTTACACCTGGAATTAGAAACACATTCCTTGACCATGTGTTTCGCCCTTAAACAATTGAAACAAAGTCCCTTCTCTTTAACATACTCCCTCCTCTTTTTTATTGTGAGATTCAGGAATTCTGGACACGCGAACACTCCGTGCTCACCTTGACATTTATAACACGAGTTGGATAATGCGAAAGAAATATGACTAACCTTATTTTTCTGATTCGAAGTGTTACTTGATAATTTAATCTCCTCGAGTGGTGTCAATTCATAAATTCTATTATTGATAAACTTCACTAAATTTGCAAAAGTTATATTCTCATCTTCCTTCCGTTGCGAACACTCATGACGCCAAAATTTCAATGACTCATTGTCTAATTTTGTTGATAATAAGAACATTAGCCATCTATCCCAATGTTCAGTTGGCAAATCTAGAGCCTTTAGTGCTCGAACTGATTCATTAATGTTGCTACATAGCAACCTAAGACCTTCTGCTGATGTTGTATGTAATTTTTGTTGCTCCATTATTGTTTGTAAATGTGAGTCTATGATGACTTCTTTCTTGTTGAACGTACTGACCAATTCCTCATAGGCCTGTATATAATTTGCATCACTAATTGTAATGTTTTTGAGAAAGCCTTGTGCATTCCCAATCAAAGCGTGCTTCAAATATTGTAATTTTTCACATGATGATAACCTTTTTTGGTTATGTACTAAACTCTTGAACCAATCGTGAAATTCAGGCCAATTTTTGTAATTACCACCATCGTGTCCGATACTATTTTCTGTTGGAATTTGTTTCACTAATTCTGCCAATGCGACTTGGTGCCTCATTAATACTTCAATTGCATCTTTCATTTCTGTGGTGTTGTCGGACAAACTTGTCTGCGGATTTATGGTAGTGCTCAAAGAATTGTCATTTGTTAATTCCTTAATTAACTTTGATGCTAAACTCTTCGTCTCAAAATATTTCTCTTCCATTAGTGTCCTTTCAGCGTCTTGCATCTTACCATCTTCATCTTTACAATCAGGATGTAGTTCGATTTCTAATTGTACGATTTCAAACTGCTGATATAGTTCAATTAACTTGGTGATTCTTTCATTGATGTCATCTTCATTTGCAGACTTTTGTTGAGTAAAATAATTACCGATTCGAGTAATTTGAGCTTTGATTATACCACGCCTTTTGATTAACAAATCCATGTTTAAACTTATTTCAAATTTACCTATGGACAACTGCAATAACCTTTTAATTGTAACAAATTATATTTTTTCTTAACCTTGCCAATAAATTCGATATATTGATCCGGTTACGAAGGACCAAAAAATGTTACGATTAAGTAAAAATTTAATTCTTATTTCAAGAATAATTTAACAAAATTTTTTATTGAATAATTTTTACAATTACAGGAAAATTTCGTATCTTGTATGAGCAGTTGTCTTGGTTGACTTTAATGGACTGTATCGTTTTTGTTTTATGAAAAATTATATTGAAATTTCGTGGCCAACTTTATAAATTAATTGAAATTGAAATCTTAAGTAGAAATGAAAAAATAGTTTACAGTGAAGTTGTAACATAAATCAATATAACTTTTGAATCCCTACGGAACCATACCCATGAAACCTTTCTACGACGATTATTTCGATGTGCTACAAATGGAGAGGCAAAACTAATATACTCTCTGGCAGTACCTACCAAAGGGCATAAAAATAAAATAAATGCTTTTTTCATCGCTTTTAATTCCTTCCCCTAATTTTCTAGGATTTCTTCCATTAAACCTTTTTCAAAGAATTTATAAGTCATATAAAATCTTTATTTACTGATAATTATCAACGAAAGTAAATGAAGTTTGATAAGATTTAAATGAATTCAAATTTAATTATTGTTGAAAAACTCTATAATAAGATTGTTAGAGGTCAGGCAGTAATGATAATTTTAAAACCAGAAACTAGTAATTCATACAATTTGAGACACAGAACTGTTTTACTTTAGATTTAAAATTTAAAAAGTACATATTTTATTTAATTCATTTGAATCAAGTTTTCTTAAAACAAAATATTTAATAATTTTAGATCCCTCTCATGGTGTAATATCACTTAACCAAAAGTAGATATAAATAGTCGCATAAGTAAGTAAACGTGCCAACAATGAATAGCCTCTACTACGATGCCATATTATATTCTGATCGGTAATTACTCGTATTACTAGTATGTTAAAAGAAAATTAGCAAAATTAATTTAATACAAATTGAATTTTCATTTTAGGAAATTATGAGCCTATAAAGAATTCCATTCAAGACTTTGTACATAGATATGGTTATAAAAGAGAATCTGGTAAATTATTATGCCCCATGGTAGATGCTAACGCTAAACAGAGTTTTCAACTTGGATTCTGATTTGGTCACCTTTGCAGTCTGCAAACCATGCCACCTAATTAATAGTATTTGTAAAAAATACTCTGTGATATGAAAATACATGTGTTTACAATCTTTTGTACAAACACTAATAACGAATTAAATTTCTTTACAGCGTTGGAAGTGGGTCAAAAATTTATTCACAAACCGATCCATGGGCAGATCTTTGTTCTCTTCGTTATCCAAACAGGTTTAACTATCCAATTTTTATAATATTTGGAACGTTTTAAACAATTATTGTTACATTTAGCTGGTGTACAGCAAAAAGAAAAATATTGTTCAATTTTATTAAATTAATTCAAAATATACAATCAAAGTAAACGTGAGTAAAAGTTGTTTAACTTGATAATTCTTACATCTAAAGATTATAATATTTCTTAATTTTTTTTATCCATTCTGAATGGGGCTCATCTTTGAGGTCTTCACTAACTAAATTAAGTAAACGACGTTTCTCATCAACGTGACGTAAAAACTTTTGAACTCTTTCGGGGAACATTTCCATCGGTTTAAATGCATTATGTTTGTTCTTAAAGATTGCCAATTTAATTACGGATAATTGGTAATAAAGCAGCCCATGAATTAAATTCCAAAACGTTAAACTTGGCCATAAAGCCTTCAAGAACAATAATATGGTTGTAGATAGCTAACGAAAAATCATAAAGATTTTTTAATTTAAAAACGTCAAATGTAAAAATGAAACAAATAAATCAGCGAAATGATAAATAGGAATTACCTGCCACATTAGAAAATGACTGATTCTAGTTTCTCCAGAGGTCCTTATCAATAAATCTGGATCCGGTGAGTCTCGTGTGTACAAACATTTTCCGATAAGATCTTCTGTAATATCATCAGTTTCCAATTCGTCACCACCTTCAATTATGGTTTGAATCGAATTGGTTATATCTTCCTGAGATGAATACCCAACAGCAAGATTTAATGTATAATTTGTATTACGTTCAGTAATTAACATAAGTTTGCTCACAACTTTTTGCAAATCTGGAGACAAAACTGACATATTTCCAAGAAGTCTAATACGTATTCCGCGCTCAACATAGTGTTCCACATTATCTAACATACCTTGAAGTTTAACTAAAGACAATTTCATTAATTGTTCTATTTCAATTTGCGGACGTTTGAAATTTTCTATACTAAATGCAAATATTGTTACTTCTTTAACGCCAATATGGAAACACCACTCAAATATTTCCAATACTTTCTCAAATGAAATAACATGCGATTCATAGAATTGCATACCTCGATTACGTGCATACCTTCGATTTCCATCGGAAATGAAAACAATATGTCGAGGAATTGGACCGACTTTAATCACATTAATTGCAAACTTTTCATACCACTGATAGTTATATTCTTTCAAAAGCGACATTATACAAAATTCAAATATGTTGGTAACTTGATAGGAAATTCAGAAATATCGATTTTATGCACAACTTTATTTGAGTAGCTCCAGTTTCAAACTAATTTCATATTTTAATAGTGCCAGATAACTTGAAATTTTCGTTTTCTCTAGAAAACTCTAAAGCAGGGGCGGGCAAATACTTTTAAGCGCGGGCCAAAATGAAATTTTCAAAATGTCTCCCGGGCCGGAGGACTATACCGCGTACGCTGTGCACACGCGAATGTTTTGGGTGGAGTTTCCCTGTCCAAGAAATTTTTTTGACAAAAACACTATAAGTATCATTTTAAAGCATTTGGACAGAAAAATTTGACAGTTAATAAAAGATAATAGTAATAATAAATTGTCTTACTTAGGTGTATATGCGAACAATTTGTGCCCAGTAAAATATGTCTCGTAATTTTTAAAGAAATATGATCCATTATATTAAGTTAATGGTCATTAAATAAATCAGTTAATGAAAGATTTTATTTTGATGTTTATTTATATCTTAACGATACAAATTGTTTTATTTTGATCATAGTTATTACATTTTTATATTTATATTACATTTTGTAAATATAATAGTAAATAGAATTATATAAAGAAAAGACAAACATCAAACGTTAAAATAGAATAGTACACTACGCACACAAATACTGTTGATTTCAACAAAATCGCATTAAAGAGATTAAAAAAATTGCATGCAGGATTTTTCAACGGGCCGGATAAAGTAAGGAAAAGGGCCGGATCCAGCCCGCGGGCTGGCTTTTGCCCACCCCTGCTCTAAAGGGTGATAAGCAATGTTAAATGGATTTTTTGGTGATGCTATTAAAGGTCAAGTCGTAATGATAATTATAAAAAGAGAAGGGTATAATAAATACATATACACCTTGGCCTCGCTTTGCGTCGTTTCGTTTTGCGTTGTTTTCGAACTTGCGTAGCTCCTTAAAATAGAACAATTTTCAGTCTGCGTCGGTAATTTTTTTTCATTTCATTTTTTAAGCTACAAATTTACATTTTTTTGTTATAAACAAATATTTTACAATTGAAAAATATAATAATATTAATTTTGTTTTGTCGCAAAATTTTGAAACGTATCTACGACGCAAACCGAGGCCTAGGTGTATATAAGTATCATCACATCTATATAGTTAACTGAATGTGGATAAATTACATCAATAAGTTGGGCTATTTAACACAACTCTTTGCATAGAAACCAATACCGTCAATAAGCAACATTTGAAAACTTTAAAGGAAGAAATGTTTGCAACTTCTCTCGAATTCTTTTTAAACAAATATTGTATTCTTCATTTGATAAAATAAATGGATCTTCATATACATATATGTACATTAGTTTGTATCAGGGAGTCAAAGCGAAGTGTTTTTGGGTCTGCTTCACGATTACGTTCCTAATTTAATTTTTCTATTCCAGTTTAGTTTACTTTTATTAAATTTCAGGTTAAAAACCAATTTCAAGAAAATCCTACATGTCAAATTATAAAGCAAACCACATTTGTTTACTGATTAAAATTTTTAATGAAAAACAATAATCTCCCAAGTTGCAAAATGAAACAGAAGTTGCGAAGAAATTAAACTTTTAAGTGGCTTAAGGGTTTATTCGAAACTTACGATAACTCGTTAAAATATCATCTTATAAAATCGTCATAAATTCACCATTTCGATACTTTTTAGTGAAGAAAGAACGTAAACGTTTCAAGAATATGTTACTTCTTGATTTCAAAAAAACTTTTCTAAACGGTGCAAATGTAATCCTTCTATCACTTAGATAACGCGTGTAAAACGAATTAGTTTCTAACAAATTTTGCCATTTCACTTAATAGTTTTCAGCAACCGTTATATTGTAAGTTGAATGTAACTGCGGCGAATTAGTTTCACTTCCACAAATTCTACAAATATCACAATGATCGTTTCGAATTCAGCCGCATATTAAATAAATAAAATAAAATAAATAGTTTTTCTCGTTTTCCTAATATATTAAAAGTTCAAATGGCTAGATTTAGAAATTGCATTTTTATATATTTGTCTATTTTCCACATATCATAACTGCAAAGGTAAAATGTTTATATTTAGTTGCAATGTAACGTTTCTTTAATGTTTCTATATCTCTAAAATACAACGTTTCAGTGTCCATCACATCCTTTTTTTCATTGCACTTTCAAATAACACACGTTTCAATAATGTTGCGCGCTCAAAGCATTATAACGTTACAGATTTCTCACTGCTACATATTTTAAGTATTTCCGGTGAAATTCTACGATACCTAACAAAACGGTTGCTACGGCATAGGCAGATCACCAGGGCTGCGTTCACTCACCAACTTAATGTAACTAAAAGCGACTAAAAGTTACACTTTTGCGTTCACTGGTCAACATTTTTCGACTACGATGACGTCATGACACCGACACTCTGCCGTTCACTCGATCACACCGGTGTAAAAAAAAGTAACTTTTTTCAACCAATGTCATAGGGTGTAGTTGTTAATTGTCATTTCTATTTCGTCAGTTTGATTTTGAATTCAAAACAAATTTTTGTGAATTCACTATTTTTTTTTAATTATTTGGCAAATTTATAGAAAAGTTATAGTTTTAGTAATAAATTTATATTCAATTCGTTGAATTATATTCGAAAAAAATTTAAAATATTAAATTTATAAAAAAAAGTGAAATCATAAAATATGTTTTTTATGTAAAAATTTGTTACTAAATTAAATATTAAACATAAACAGATTTCATGAAAGTAATTTTAATAATTACAATACATAAATTAACCTATAAATGCGCATTTTCTCAAAATGACATTTCGAAATGACACTAATTGACTACGACTACGACTACGACCGTTCACTCGCAAACAACTTACATTTTTCGACACCGGCCTTTTTGACATTAACTTACACCGACTTTTTTTTTACACCGGTGTGATCGAGTGAACGGAACCCAGAATTACAATGTGCTGTAGCAAATACAATTACTGGTAGGTATAAGACGCTACTTCGCAAGGGAATCTCAAGTTATTTGAAACTTCGCAGTTTATGCAACCACTATTTCAAAACGGTATTGCAACCACTTTTACTTTAAATTTTGCTGCTTGGGCTGAGTATTAACTAATAATAATCTTGATTAAGACGAAAAATAACAAATAAAAGGAAATAGCAAAATAAAAATATCAGTTCATTCATAATAATTATTAATTTCTTAAGCTTTTATGAATTTACAAAAGTTATTATTTAATTTACACATTAAAATATTTTGAAATATTAATGCCCCGTTTTACAGTGAATGTTTAAAATTAAGTTTACTTAACCTAAGTACCCCGATTAAATTCGTAGGTTAACCCGAATGCGTTTTACAGTCCATTTTTATTTTTCGTTTACGTAATCTGAAAATGGCAAGTTATTGTGAATAATATCCCTTTATTTACTACTTTGATAGGAAATTTTGATATTTAAAAAAAAAACTAACAAAAAAAAAACAAGACACCAAATAAAAATTGAATATTTGAAGGAATTATGAATTATGAATTTGTTAATCCCAAAGTTAAACGTCCGTTATAGTTTAAACGTTGTTATAATGAGTTGAGCGTCATGTATAAATATATATATATATGTATACACATGAAGCCAATAAATGCAACTCATTATCACGACCTATTCCAATATTCTTTTATTACATATTTCTCTGCCGGCGGCATTTCTTATATCATATCCTGACTGCCTTTTTATTACCGACTAAAGCGGATGAACATGTTTTTACACCATCGACGCAATTACGTTTGTAATTGCCGAAAGGAATTTCTTTGGCGGGTCCTAAATACTTATTTCAATCCTTTTCTTGACCTCGTCAAAGACATTTGTGCTTAAGTGTTTTCGTATCGTTAAAGGGATTTACATAAGTGTTTCCTGAGTCATCGCTATGCATTTTCGTCTAACAAAATGCATTAGGTAATAAAAGCAAACTAGGCAATTATCCTTCAGTTCTAAGAACTATTGAGAAAGGAATTTCTTTTCGGTTTATAGAATTTTTGGTGGGAACTAACGCCCGCATTTAAATACCAAAAATTTACTATAAAAAGGACGAACTGAAGATGGAGTCAGGGTCAGTCGAGAATATACACGCGAGCTGACCTTACCTTAGTTTCGTAAACTGGACCAAGCCATAAATTCCCTAACGTGAGGCTGCGTTAGAAGTTTAAGAACTAAGAGCAGGATCAAGCGAGCGAAATCAAATAATAATAATATTATTAATATAAAACAAAAGAAAACCCAATAAAACTTAATAAATAAAAATATTTATGTACAAATAAAGGATCGTTTTTTTCGACTCCCCTTTAAGATGTAACATAAATTTGGTGGCAGCGAGTGGGATGTGACGACAGGTTTGTAAGACCGGTCACACCAAAAATATAACAAATTAATTTAAAAAAAAAAAAAAATCGAAATCGTGGAAAATATAAAAAAGGGTGAAAAATATAATCGTGAAATTGATACGGCAGGTTTGTTAAGCGTGTTACCCCAAAAAAAAAAAAAAAAAAATAATAAAAAAAAAAAAATCGCGCAATCGTGGCGCCAGGTTTTGACCGGCCACCCGCGAGGAATAATACAAAAAAAAACCCTCCGTGAAAAAAGTGAAACAAATACGTGGGAGTGTAAAAAGTGTACGAAGTACTATATATAAAGTCAGAGGAACAAATTCCTGGCCAACACATTTAGGGAGGAGCGTGCCCATACAAAAAGAAAAACAACAAACAAAAGTAACGCAACATAAGCAGCATCAAATCAACGCGCTAATAGCAGCATCAACAAAACTAAAATAGCGAAGACCAGAATAATCAAAAAAGAAAATAAATAGAAAAGTAGTAAGTCAAATATTGTATTTTTTTTTTGAAAATATCTTTAGAAAATAAAGTGTATGATAGATTCTTAAGAATACACATAAATAAGTATATAAAATATTTTTGTAAGACCCTATATTTTTTTTTAAAGTGCAAAAGTGAAAAAAAAATAATAATAATATAAAATTTTATATAAATACGTGTGATTGGTTGAATTTTTGTGTTCCTTGTATTTCCTTTCTGTCGACAATAATATTTATATTTCCGTCATAGGGCCGTTCACTAGAAGTAAGAGCAAAATGACCAATAATAACCCCATTACTCCAAACCCAGGGCTAAACATAAGGGACGCTGCAACCCTTATCCCTGAGTTCGATGGTAACCCTATAGATTTGCATCGATTCTTGATGTGTTGCCAATTATTTACAGCTACTCCTTTTACAGAAACGGAAAAAGTATGCCTTTTAACGTTAATTAAAACAAAATTAACGGGAAAAGCGTACGAAATAATTAAATATAACTTAATAGAAAATTGGGAGGAATTAAAAAAACTGCTTCAAGATCAGTTTTCAGAAAAGCGATCTCGGTTGTCTCTGCAAAACGAGGCAATTGCATTAAAGCAAAAACAGAAAGAGGATATTTACGAATATTCATTTAGGACAAAAAAACTTCTATCCTTGTTAAACGAAGTAACAATAAACTCCCAAACAAACACAACCTTACAAAATCTGTTAATCTCAGAAAACAAAAAATTAGTTCAAAGAGCTTTTGAAGAAGGGCTATCAAATGAACACATTAAAATATTAACAAAGTGTCAATCAAAAAATTCTTTGGAAGAAGCCATAGACTATGCTATCGACCAATCTGATAGGATAGAAAATAAGAGTAGCCCCAAACAATGTTCCAAATGTAATAGTGAAAGTCATGCTGAAGAGCAATGTTTCGCAAATAAAAGAAGAAACTCACATATAAAAAATGAATTTCGAAGTGTCTTCTGCTCTTATTGCAAAAGACCTAATCACCATATTTCGGAATGTAGAACAAGAATGTTCAGCAACAGTTCGCGGCAACAAGGTCCACTAAACACTTCCTCTCAGAGAATTCCCATGACACAAACATATCAAAACTCCCAGTTTAACACCAAGTACAATTCTGGAAACAATAATGTAAATTATCACAATAACAACGTTAGAAACAACAACGCGAATTACAATAGTCCAAGAAACAACAACCATGTTACAAACGATCAAAACTATCAATCGCGAAATCGAAGCCCTGTGGAGAGGCGAGTAAATTTCGCAACCACAGAACAAAGCCAGAATAGTAACAATATTAAAGCCCAAAATAAATCGGAAAACTCCCATGGGCGGGATCGAAACCCCAATCAATTCGCGTCCCGCCTCAATCAAATAACAATAGAAGCCGACATACACCACGAATAAACCCACAACAAATCAAAATAAAACTGAACGTTACTAGAAAAGACTTGACAGTAACATTAAAAAATGACTTATCTAAATCAGGAAAAAGCATTTTTCTTATCGATACAGGTGCCGAAGTTTCACTTCATAAAGCATCTTCTACATCGGGTGAAACTATAATAAATCAATCGCAAACTATAAAAATATCTTCAGTAGCCGGTAAAACAATCTCGACAATCGGTACAGCCAAATCCAACATAAATATATCGAACCAAGTATTCGAACATTCTTTTCAAATAATAAGAGATAACTTATTATTAAGCTACGATGGTATTTTAGGCCACGACTTCCTTGACAAATTTGAATGTCATATCGACTATTCAAACCAATTTCTATCCCTTTCCGTACTTCCGAAACAACCTGTACAATCTTTTGACAGAATTTCTAAACCCCAAAATGCTACAAAATTTTTTTCAAAACCCGAAAAAATCGGAGAAAAAACAAAACATGATTCAGTAATCGAAACCGAAGACGTATCTAAATCATCTGTAATGAGAGCTATGTGTGCAAATAGGAAAATTAAAATTCCTGCACGTTGTCAGGTCATAGCGGTCATAAAAACTGAAATTAAAGGCGAAGTATTTTTTTTAAATCAAACATTAAAACAGGGTGTATATTTGGGAAATGTAATAGTGAGGGCTGACCAAAACGGTTATGCAAAAGTACCAATATTAAATTCGAATAAAAACGACGAATACTTGAATATCCATGAGCTGAAACTACATGTCGAACCTTTAGACAAATACGACATCTTACTCCTAAATACAGAGCACGACCCTATACAAAATCGTTTAAATCGATTGGAGAACGAAATAAATCTAAGCCATTGTAATAAAGAAGAAGCTAAATCCATTTTCGATATCTGCCGAGAATTTAATGATGTTTTTTATTTAGAAGGAGATTATTTAACATGCACAAATGCAATTACTCATACAATTCCGATTTTATCTGACAAACCGGTAGTGAATGTAAAACCATATAGACTACCGCAAGCTCATCGTCCAGAAATCAACAAACAAATCGACAAACTAATAGATGAAGGTATAATTTCACCAAGTAATAGTCCGTGGAATTCTCCTCTACTACTTGTACCAAAGAAGACTGATTCATCTGGAAATAAAAGATGGAGGTTAGTTGTTGACTTTCGTCGTCTAAATGATATCACTGTTGGAGATGCATTCCCATTACCAAATATTACTGATATACTCGATCAGTTGGGTAGAGCTAAATATTTTAGTACCTTAGATTTGGCAAATGGATTCCATCAAATACCAATGTGTGAAGACGATAAAGAAAAAACGGCGTTTAGCACCGCATACGGACATTATCATTATAATAGGATGCCGTTCGGTCTAAAACGCGCCCCAGCTACCTTTCAGAGATTAATGAATACGGTACTTATTGGTCTTCAGGGAATCGAATGCTTTGTTTATATGGATGATATTGTAGTGCACGGGTATAATTTAAAAGATCACAATGAAAAACTAATAAGAATATTACAACGATTGCGGTCAAATAACCTTAAATTACAACCTGAAAAATGCCACTTCGCTAGCAAACAAATTCAGTATCTAGGACATTCAGTAGGAGAAAACGGCGTATCACCGGACCCTAATAAGATAGAAGTTGTCAAAAATTACCCAGTACCAAGAAAAGAAAAAGATATTAAAGCTTTCCTCGGATTCGTGGGATACTATAGACGATTTATTCCAGAATTTTCCAAATTGGCAAAACCTTTGACCAAATTATTAAAAAAAGGTGAAAACTTTAAATGGGATGCCTTTTGTGACGAATCTTTTACAAAATTAAAACAAAGACTAATTACAGCCCCTTTATTACAATATCCACAATATGATAAGGAATTTTTAGTAACATCTGATGCCAGCGATTTTGCGATTGGAGCAGTACTATCCCAAGGCAAAATAGGCGAAGATAAACCTATCTGCTATGCAAGTAGAACACTCAATAATGCAGAAACGCGATATTCAACTATCGAAAAAGAACTGTTAGGAATTATATTTGCAGTTGCACAATTTAGACCTTACCTTTATGGCAGAAAATTTACCATTATTACTGACCATAAACCGCTTACGTGGCTTATGAGTCTGAAAGACCCAACCTCTCGTTTAATGAGATGGAGAATAAAACTCGAAGAATATGAATACAAAATTGTGTATAAACCGGGTAAAGCAAATTCAAACGCAGATGCCTTAAGCAGAATAAAAATCGAAAAACTTGGTCAAAGTAACACAAATGACATCAAAGAAGAATATGACGAAATCGAATCTAGAAACGAATGGAATACAATATTTTCAAAGATTAACAAAAAATGTAAAAAAGAAGCGAAAGAGAATTCACTCTCGTCGAACGAATCTCAAAAAAGCAATAATCAACCCTTCAATCGATATTCGGATATAATCCCTTATGATCATTCTCGAATAAAAATTCATCGCTCGAAAACCGATTATATCAATGCTAACCTAATCAAAATAAATAAAGTAGAACGAAAATACATTTTAACTCAAGAACCTCTTAAGGAAACCATAAGTCATTTCTGGTCAATGATCTGGGAACAAGACAGTAGAACAATAATAATGTTAAACGAATTACTTAAAAACATTGAAAGTCATATATATTGGCCGACGAATTTTGAAAGGAAACATTTATTGTATTTAACAGATGTTGGTCTCACTGTTGAATATATTAAGTATGAAGAATATGCAAATTTTGCAAAACGAACTTTTAAACTTACAGATGTTGAATCAAAAGAAAGCAGAAAAATTACACATTTCCACTATAAAAATTGGCCGGATTTCGGAATTCCAAATTCCCCAACCGAACTTTTGAACTTTCTTAAGGAAATTAAAAACTCAGGCACATTTAACACTGAAGTCGGACCACCTGTAATACATTGCAGGGCCGGCATCGGTCGATCAGGAACATTCTGTTTAATCGAATGTTGTCTTGCTGTTATCGACAAAGAAGAAAAAAAGTCTGTGTCAGTACAACATATATTGTGTCAACTACGGCAATATAGAATGGGACTTGTTCAAACGGCTGATCAATTACAATTCGCATATCAAGTAATTATAGAAGGAATTAAGGAAATAAATAATATGTCTCAGGAAAATGAAAATACTAAAGAAATTCAAGTAATAACTAGAAGTAAAGCTGCAAATAAAAAGGAAAATAAAATCATCATGGAAAACAAAAATTGCCTATTGGAAGTAAGAAACATAAAAAATAAATATTTCGTTTATTTCGGAAATAACAAGAAACTAGAAGAAAAATTTAAAGAAATTAAAGATATGAGACAAGGGGATATAAAACAGTTCAAAGCAGACAAAATCAACTACACTATAGGCAAAGTACCTATGCAACAAGACCAAAAAGGTCTCGAGGAAATTTTCTCCAATTTCAAAAAATCATGTGAAAAAACACAAGAAAAAGAAATTAATATTTCTATTCAGATATTAAACAATGCTCACTACTTCCTAACCAAATCTATTTGTTCTCAAATATTTCAAAATTCTCCGATTCAACCTATTTTCTATTTAAACCAAATTTTAACGCTCACAGATCCTGAAGAAATAAATAAAGTCATGAAGGAATATCACAACTCACCCTTAGGTGGCCATCAAGGAGAAAACCGAACTTTGAAACGAATAAAACGTAGTTATAAATGGAACGGTATGGCTAATGATATAAAGAAATTTATAAGGCAATGCCCTACTTGTCAACTTAATAAAGTTCGAAAAAACCAAAAAATACCGATGAAAATTACTACTACAAGTTCAAAACCTTTTGAAAAAATATTTCTAGACATAGTAGGTCCACTACCTGTGAGCTATAAAGGCAATAAATATATGTTAACATTCCAAGATGATCTAACAAAGTATTCTGAGGCCATTGCAATAAAAGATGCCGAAGCAGCAACAATCGCACAACACTTTACAGAAGAAATTATTTGCAAACACGGTATCCCCGATATAATTCTAACTGATCAAGGATCTAACTTTTTAAGCTCAATGTTTTCAGAAGTATGTAAATTGTTAAAAATACACAAAATACAAACTACCCCATACCACCCGCAAACGAATGGTGCATTAGAGAGAAGTCACAGAACCTTAACTGAATATTTACGTCATTACGTCAACAAGGATCCACTCACTTGGGACACTTGGATACCTTACGCAATGTTCGTATATAACTCTTCTACTCATTCAAGTACCAATTATACTCCACACGAACTATTATACGGTTTTCCACCAGCGATACCATCCTCATTAAAAAGAGAACCCGAAATTAGCTATAATTATGACAACTACGCCAACGAACTTAAGGCTCGCCTTCAAAATAGTTACAAAATCGCACGAGAAAATCTTATTCAGAATAAAAACAGATCAAAAAATTATTATGACGTAGGCAGCAAAACAAAAACATTTGTTATAGGCGACAAGGTATTACTAAAAAATCAAGTAAAGAAAAATAAATTCTCAGCACTATGGATAGGTCCATACGAAATAACAGAAATAAATTCCAGAGAAAACTCTACAATACGAGTTGGAAATAAACAAAAAAGAATTCATAACAACAACCTCAAACCTTTTTTCGATTAAAACTATTGATATAGTATGCAACAAAAACTCATCTTCAAGCTATCCAAATTAATGTGAAATTGACGAAATTCCACCCAATTTCTACATTCTCAGTAAAGATCCTATACCTACCTATTTATCATATACACTTCCCGATAAAATTCTACTAGAGTAGAAATCTAGAAATGAAAATGAACACGCAATGGATACCCAGGGAAAAAAAAAATCAACCGATTACTAATAAGAAAAATTGCACAAAATATAATAATAATATTGAGAGAAATTACTAAAAACAAAAAAAGGGGTCCATAATTTTAACATTCATAAATACATATATAAACACAAAATGTACAAAAAAAAAAAAAAAAAAAAAAAAAAAAAAAAAAAAAAAAAAAAATGTATTACAAACATTCATATATTTATCAAATTTTTTAAATTAACTAATTCAAATATATAAAAACACAAAATGTATTTTTACGATATTTAAGTATTTTTCATGAAACAAATTATTTAGAAAAAAAAAAAATAAAAATTACTATTATATAAATAATTAGAAGTAAAAAAAAAAAAAAATGTACGACTCAATCTTTCAATTCGTTCCTACAACCGAAAGTTTCATTTCAAAAATATCAACTTTCGCAAATAAGGGGTATGGTGTTATAATGAGTTGAGCGTCATGTATAAATATATATATATATGTATACACATGAAGCCAATAAATGCAACTCATTATCACGACCTATTCCAATATTCTTTTATTACATATTTCTCTGCCGGCGGCATTTCTTATATCATATCCTGACTGCCTTTTTATTACCGACTAAAGCGGATGAACATGTTTTTACACCATCGACGCAATTACGTTTGTAATTGCCGAAAGGAATTTCTTTGGCGGGTCCTAAATACTTATTTCAATCCTTTTCTTGACCTCGTCAAAGACATTTGTGCTTAAGTGTTTTCGTATCGTTAAAGGGATTTACATAAGTGTTTCCTGAGTCATCGCTATGCATTTTCGTCTAACAAAATGCATTAGGTAATAAAAGCAAACTAGGCAATTATCCTTCAGTTCTAAGAACTATTGAGAAAGGAATTTCTTTTCGGTTTATAGAATTTTTGGTGGGAACTAACGCCCGCATTTAAATACCAAAAATTTACTATAAAAAGGACGAACTGAAGATGGAGTCAGGGTCAGTCGAGAATATACACGCGAGCTGACCTTACCTTAGTTTCGTAAACTGGACCAAGCCATAAATTCCCTAACGTGAGGCTGCGTTAGAAGTTTAAGAACTAAGAGCAGGATCAAGCGAGCGAAATCAAATAATAATAATATTATTAATATAAAACAAAAGAAAACCCAATAAAACTTAATAAATAAAAATATTTATGTACAAATAAAGGATCGTTTTTTTCGACTCCCCTTTAAGATGTAACAACGTTCACTTTAAAACTGGGCATTATTAAACATGAAAATTGTATATAGTATTTCGCGATTTTTTCTGCTCGTCAACTATAGTAATATACTTGTGGCCCAAAACACCATGTCTTCTTCCAATGTGACCCAGGGAAACAAAAAGATTGCACACCCTTGATTTAAATTGTTAGCTTATTTTATAATAAAAACAAAAAGACTGTTAATAAAGTTTACGAAAATTTGATAAAATTTGGAAAAAAAAATTCTATACAAAATTGACGAAAACACAGCTCCCAGGAAAATATAGACTCATATGGTTAGACATTTTTTTGTATCACTTTCCGCCTTGAAACTGGAATGGTCATCAAATCTTACCCAAGTTCTTCTTTAGAAATGAAAACGGGCGTGTTCATATTTTGAAAGTTTTAAATCGCTCTACCGAAAACAAAAATGCTGTCTAATTAAAACCTTAAGAAAATTAAAATAAATGCCGTTTTCACCGTTTTTAATTCCTTCCCCTAATTTTATAAGACTTCTTCCATGCTTTTTTAAAGGTTTTGTATGCCTTAAAACCCGGTATTTAGTGATAATTCTCAACGAAAGTAAATAAATTTTGAAAAGAATTCAAATTTAATTATTGTTGAAAAACTCTATAATAAGATTGTCAGAGGTCAGGCAGTAATTATAATTTTGTAATTTGTAATTCATACAATTTGGGACACAGAACTGTTTGACTTATTTGGAATCTTACCATGCAGCTGTGTCTACATGGTTGCATTCGCAATAGTCCTTTATTTAATGATTCATGTTCCTTAGCCATCATACATTAATACTGTAAATAAATGCATTTTTATATCACACAGAGTCTTTTTAACAAATACTACCAATGAGATAAAAATGTTTTGAAACTTTAATTCCTTTTTGAAGTTAATCTATTAAAAATACGTATATCGGAGACTTTTTTTTGGAACGGAGAAAGAAATATGAATTAAAAAAGATAAATATAAACAAATATTTAATTTTGCTCGTTTGTTTGGTTCGTTATCCCAACTGCCCAATTTTTGTATTTGGAACGTTTTAAACAATTATTGTTACTTGTATCTTGTGTACAGCAAAAAGTATTTTTCTTTTTGCTGTGCAATTTTATTAGATTAATTCAAAATATACAACCAAATTAAACGTTATTAAAAGTTATTCATAAAAGTTGATAATTTTTCATTTAAACATTATAATATTTCTTAATTTTTTTTATCCATTCTGAATGGGGCTCATCTTTGAGGTCTTTACTAGCTAAATTAAGTAAACGACGTTTCTCATCAACGTGACGTAAAAACTTTTGAACTCTTTCGGGGAGCATTTCCATCGGTTTATATGCGTTATGTTTGCTCTTAAAGATTGCCAATTTAATTACGGATAATTGGTAATAGAGCAATCCATAAATTAAATTCCAAAACGTTAAACTTGGCCATAAAATCTTCAAAAACAATAATATAGTTGTAGATATCTGACAAAAAATCATAAAGATTCTTTAATTTAAAAACATCAAATGTAAAAAAGAAACAAATAAATCAGCGAAATGATAAATAAGAATTACCTGCCACATTAGAAAATGACTGATTCTAGTTTCTCCAGAGGTCCTTATCAGTAAATCTGGATCTGGTGAGTCTCGTGTGTACAAACATTTCCCGATAAGATCTTCTGTAATATCATCAGCTTCCAATTCATCGCCACCTTCAATTATGGTTTGAATCGAATTGGTTATATCTTCGTGAGATGAATACCCAATAGCAAAATTTAAAGTATATTTTGTATTATGTTCAGTAATTAATATAATTTTGCTCATAAGTTTTTGTAAATCTGGAGGCAAAACCGCCATATTTCCAAGAATTCTAACACGTACTCCATGTTTATTAAAGTTTTCCACATCATCTAATATACCTTGAAGTTTAACTTTACACAATGTGAATAATTCTTCTATTTCAATTTGCGCACGTTTGAAATTTTCTATACTAAATGCAAATATTGTTACTTCTTTAACGCCAATATGGAAAGACCAATTAAAAATATCCCTTATTTTCTCAAATCCAATTTCATGCGCTTCATAGAAGCTTATACCTCGTTTACGGGCATATCTACGATTTCCATCGGTAATGAATGCAATATGTTTGGGAATTGGGCCGACTTTAATCACATTTATTGCAAACTTTTCATACCACTGAAGGTTATATTCTTTGAAAAGCGACATTATACAAAATTTGTTATTATTCAACACAAATCAAAAAAGTTTGTAAATTAGTAGAAAATTCAGAAACATCCGATTTATGCATAACCTTTTTTGAGTAGCTAGAATTCCGAACTAATTCTAATTTGTTAACCGAATTTTGTGTTTTCTGAAAATTGTTTTTATTTCCAAAAAATTTTCGACAATAATCTAAGGTCAAGTAATAACGATAATTTGAAACCGGATGTGTTATTTGGCTTTACGTAGGTTTTTGGCTAAAATGCGTTTTATTGCATTTTATCTTTAATTTAACATCTTAATGTTAAATTGAAATATCAGAACTTTCTCAATAATGCATGTGTTTTGTTTAAAATTAAAATTTCCATGTCTAGTTGCAACAAACTATAGTTTTAGACTGGATGTTCAAAAACAACAAAATCCAATCATTTTTAAATCTGAATCCTAAAGAATCTGAGACTCACAAATGTGAAATTCACCTTCTACTTCATTTTCGTCGTCACAACCTGTCATAAAACCTCAGGTTGTAATTTTAGCAACTGCAGTAACATGATTGTTTGCAAAATGGAACAATTTAATACAACCTGTAGTTTATAAAAGTCACAACTTACATGACATGTCTTATGATCTTGGGAGCATGACCCGATCGAAACTGTTTTACTAAATATTGACATATATTTTACTCACCTCAATGCTGTTTTTAGAATATAACGCTGGTTTACACAATAATTTTTTGACCAGTTTTCAAAAAAAGCTTTGTCTAATCAAAATCTAAAGCAAACCTAAAATATTTAACAATTTTTAATGCTTCTTTCTAATAGCCAGTTTTTCAGTGAACGTTTAAACTCTGACGGACGTTTAACTTTGGGTTTTACAATTCGAGTTTAACCCGTGTAGCCCGATTAAAATTCAGTTTTATCTAATCCGCCGATTTACAGAGTGTAAACGATTTATTTTTCGGTTAACCAATCAAATGTAAGATAAAATAAATGTCAAAAATTTTTCGAATTTAAATGCATTGAAATTAGGATTTTCATTTTAGGAAGAAAGGTTTTTTATTATTATTCATTTAATCACGTCAAATGTACTGCCTAATTGGACATCACTCCAAGATGAAACTGTATTGCAAAAGACTAGTCTACCAGTCTATTCTCAAGCCTATATGGATGTATGGTGTGCAGCTCTGGGGTTCTACTCATAAAACTAATCGAGTCATAATCCAACACAGCCAAAATAAACTTCTACGAATGATCACCAACGCTTATCGCTATGTGACTAATAAAGAAATACACAATGATTTAGAAATAGAATAGAGGAGGTCATCCGCGAATATGCCATTAAACACGAGAAGAGACTTCTTGCCCACACCAACGTTGAGGCCATACAATTGTTGGATATCACCAATGAAACAAGGCAACTCAAACGATTAAAACCACCCGAACTAACAATATAATACCAACTACCTACAGGGAACTGGACACTGGTGCAGCAAACCCATACAAGTTTATGCTTACCTTATAAGTACTATTGTCAACCATACTAATAAATTAATAAAGGTTAAGGTTGTAGTGACCATACCAATAAAGGTGTTTAAAAAAAAAAATTATTTATTTTTTATTTAGAACGTATTTGTTCTAAAATTCAACATTCAACAAATTAGGAATAAAATTTAATATTTTATAATGAACGTGGAACAAGAATGGCAACCTGTTGAAGGAAATTTTCTGTGACAATGGCGAGTAAAGGCAAATTATTCACACTAACTTGCCATTTTCAGATTAGTTAAACGAAAAATAAAAATGAACTGTAAAATGCATTCGGATTAACCTACGAATTTAATCGGGGTAGTTGGGTTAAGTAATCTTAAATTTAAACGTTCACTGAAAAACTGGCCATATGTGTTTTTATAATCTTTTCCCAGTATTTTTAAAGGTTTTTTATTGCCTGACAATCCAGTATTGAATCATAATGCTTCGAGAGTAAATAAATATAATTTTTATAATTTTAAAATTAGTTATTGTCGAAAAACTCGTTGATAAGATTGTCAAAGGTCAAGCGGTAATGATAATTTTAAAGCCACGAGCTTATAATTGATACAAATTTAAACGCAATTATTGTTTTTATTTTGGACTTGAAATTTAAAAAGTATTTTGTTTAGTTGATTTGAATTGAGTTTTCTTAAAAGAATTTTAGAGCGGTCTTACGGAATAATGCCAATTAACTAAAAGTAGATATAAATAGTCACATAAGGTAAACTTACCAATAACGAATAGCGTCTATATAAATTATGAATATCCACACGAAATATTATGTGCCGGTCGGTAATTATGAAAGTGGTCAAATTCAATTTATTTTGCTTTGAGTTATAAGCTAATACAAATAGTAATTAAAGTGTCTAAAATATATTATACTTCGTTTTTTTGCGTTTTGCAATATGTAAGAAAGAAAGTACTTAATGTATATGCGGATACTCATAAGTAATCAATTTGTATCTATGTACTAGATTGTAGAAGTAATACATTTCTGAACAGAAACCTTACCACTAATGAGAAATAAGTCCTATACAACAACTTAGAAACACTCCAATCAACAACTTTCTTCGAACCAACCAGTTATACATCTGAACCGAACCTTACGTGAAGAAAGTTCCTAAAGTTTGTATTAAAGATTTCAACCGCAAAAATTATCTGGACGATTTTCTACATATAAGGTCTGTTTTATTTGCTCTGGGGTAGAGCAAATTTTTACTTTGAAAACGAAAACAACAAAAGAGCAAATCCTACACTACTTTCAGAGCAGGTGTAAACTATTGTACCCGAATTAGTTCAGTTTTCTACCATAAAAAGTGTATTAGCTAAAAGTTTCTCATTTAATTACTATATGGTTGCTAAGCAGCGCTACAAACATTTGAATTAAAGCTTTCTCCTACTCCTGCTCGTTCTATTTGCCACTTACCCTGCTCCGGGGTAGGGTATGGCAAATAAAACAGACTTATAAAAATTAAATAAATAGTATATAAAACTAAGATATTGCGGCATGTATAACTAGAGAAACACCATAATGGATATAAAACATAATTTTATTCAAAAAATAATGAATGTATTTAATTTAAGAAAATAGAATTAAATAAAATTTACATAAAACTAAGTCCATGCAATTTTCTTTCGACCAAATCTTGGATAATCTGTATTTGAATCCTTCAAGACACAATTATTTACAGGTACTTTATTATCATCACTCAAATCACTTGATTTATTTCCATTGTTTTTATTAGCGGCATTTCTTTTCTTATTATTTATTTTAAGTTTTGAATTTTCTTGTTCATTTATTAATATTTTCAATTTATCATTGGAATTTTCAATTGCTGTTAAATGTGTTTCACGTATATTAATTAAACGTTTCTGTTGTGCTACATTCTCTGTGATTTTATCTTCAAGATATAATTTTTGCCGATTTAAAATATTATTTATTTGTATTTCACGTAATTTCAATTGTTGTAACCAAAAATCATTCCATTTTATTAAATTATGTTTTGCTTCCGATTCATACATTGCCTCAATTTGTGATTGTTTTTGTATTTCTAAATCATATTGCATCTCATATTTATCAATAATATGTTTAATTTGTTCATCTTCAGAATATTGTTTATTAATGCGATTAAGTAAATCAATATCTTGTTTTAAATCATCACGCATTTCTTCGAAACGTTTACGTATAATCATTTTTATTTTATTAACATTAAATGATGCTGGACAAACTGGATTTTTTAATTTCTTTCGCATTGATAAGTTTTCCAATTCAATTTCAATTTCTTCAAGAATTTGTTTGCAATGAATTTCTTGTTGATGCAATAAATTGCTTTCCTTTTCACGTTCTTTAAGCTCGTCTAAATGTTTTTCTTGAATTGCACGAAGTTCTTTAATCTCAGATTCCCGTATTTTTTCACATTCTCGTAATGAATCTTCACGTTTTCTGGCCTCTTCTTGAATTTTTAAATTCCTTTCTTCCGATTCCTTTTGATCCTTTTCACGTTGCATATGATTTTCAATCTAAATTGTAAAAAAAGAAAATATATTTACTACTGTTGACTTTTATTTTTATATGAAACTAGAAAATAATAGATTGCAGAGAAGAGAAGACACTATAATCTTTCGTAATATTAAAGATGTTTAAAATATTATATAAATATTGATTAAAACTTTCCATTTGTGTCAATACAGATGAAATTACTTCATCTTTACATAAATATTTAATTATCTTTAAGAGTTGGTATAATGAAAAACATAACTATTATGTGTTTTACAGTTCATAAGAGCCGCAAAATAAATGATCAACCAAATGAAAATCGTTGAGATGAAAACCTTTTCTTATTTCTATACCTTTCGATGACCATACGATACGAGTCTTTGCCATAAGAAAACTAATAATAACCATAATCATAATCATATCTAAAAAAAAAAATAAGTTCTAAAGAATAATGAAAAACTTTCGTAAATGAAAATATAATAGTTTAAAATATTAATATTTAATGCTATCAAGTTTTTTTTTTATAAACATTGTTGTTTTTAAGCTTTTTATTTCAAAAACAAATACTTAAATTGATTCTAAAGAAAGGCAATATACCTGGTAAACAGTTTTAAAAATTACAACTTATATTCAAACCAATTTCAATTTAGAGATTCTTAAGCTAAGATCACACACTGCAACTTTTGTTGCAATGCACCATAAAAAGATACGAAACTAGAGTGCTGCATAGTGTGAACAGCATTGCAACACAAAAAGTTGCGATTCTTTTTTGCTGCATGACTAGATTTTTTATTGCGTGCAACCTGGAAAGTTTCAACGTGTGAATAGCAAAAAACAAAGTTGCATATGCAACAAAAAATATTAAAATGGTTGAAACTTTTGCTGCATGCTGCATGCAAGTTTTTTGACAGTTCAGTGTTATTGTTTCTGATAAGTTTTTAAAATGTCATGAAATTCACATGAGAATATCATTTTTTTTATTATGGGTTTCAGTTTTTCCAAAAGAAAATCAAAATCAGATGCTGATATTTATAAAAAATGTTTAAAAAATAACACGTAATTCGCGTAATAAATTATGAACAAATCCGTACTGATCACGTTCTTTTATCCATTTTTTTACCCAGCATTTTCTTTTACTTTTTTGACGCCGTCGTCTTTCTTTTCTCAACAAAATAAGTGCTAAACGGGTAGTAGCTTGTTCTTCTTCATCATAAAACATATTTTATTGCATTAATTAAATGCTAAAATCAAAACAAGACGCCAAATTTTTAACACATACATACACGAAAAAACTCCAAGGAAGTTGCAAGCAATAAAAGCTGCATGCTATGTGTGAACACCTCTGCAACTTTTTTTTTATGGTTGCAGCATTTTTTGTTGCAGTAGCATAAAAACTTCAGATTGCGCGCCACTTTTGCTTACATGTGTGAACAAGACTCGCAACTTTTGCAGCTGCAACCAAAAAAACCCTGATGCAAAAGTTGCTGTGTGTGATCTTAGCTTTACTAAACAATAAAATTCTAATTCAACAGATTCTCGTTATATGCGTCTTTTATTAAAGGCTACCTTTGTAATAACCGTCCTCATTTTTTATTATGTGATATTTGATATAAGCGGAAGACCGACATTTTGCGGTAGAAAATATTTTGGTTTTTAGCAAGATTTTAGAGAAAGCACGAATTTTATACACCGTATTTTGAACGGATCTACCGTGTAAAAAAAGGATTGTGTATACAAAAAAGAACGGTAAAGATCAAACAGGATAAAAAAAACTGGAATTTTTAGGAAAGTTTATACCTGAATTCAAGTGATGAAAATCAATTGAAGGAATTCCAAAATGGATCGAAAAGAATAAAGTATATTCTATAAAAATCTGCCAACTATTGTTCAAATTAGGGACATTTTTCTACCGTTTTCTTTCTCTGCCACCCACCCCTCTACAAGATGGGGACATATAGTATTTTTAAACTGGCGTATTCAGAATATAAATTCCAAATTTCTTGAAACTCGAGTCAGTTAGTTTCCGTGCTACAACACCACAAATTACTCGGTCTTAAAAAGAACTGAGCTTTAAGTAATATTTTCTCAAAGAATATTCATGCAGTATACGTTGAACGGTATGGAAGGCTTTACCTAAAAACAAACATATTTGAAGTTTTAAGGACAGTTTACAGATATGAGAAATTAAATAAACTGTCAGAAGAATGTATAAAAGGAATTGCTTTATTCGAATCTGTTTGTTAAAATAAAATACTAATTATTAATATGTATTCTTTCTCATATTTATGTATTCCAAATAATTTCATACATAGCAAAATTTAGTCTCATTTCTCGTTATAGGCGACCCTTTTTATAAAAGTTACTTCTTGGCTACTTTCCATTATTACTCTCTATATCTTAATTACTATGAAAATCTGAACGTTTATCGGTACTTACTAAGTTTCAGTAATTTCATTTTTCAAAGAAAACTGATACGGAAAATCAAGAATCACAATTGTGTTTAATTTACTCAAATCCTTTAAATCAAAAAACCGTCATTAAATTATTGATTGATTTTAATATTAAAATACAATTGAAAATTTCCCCAAAAAATTGAACTTGAAACATAATATTTAAGATATTAAAATTCTATTCGAAAACATAAATAAAAAGTACTATATTTAATAATACTAAAAAAAAAAAATTATTTCTTATCATTTGCACTAATTATTTATTGTCATGCAAACTTGTCTCTCATAGAAATTATTGATATCATTGTAAATACCCGAAAATATTAATTATTTTACTAATATCATAAATATTCATATAAATACAATAATGTTGGTATATTTTTTTCGATTAAAATCATCATCAAAGTGATTATTGAATTTTTATTATACCTAATATTTTATGATTCGGAAAAAGTACCATTTTAAGATACAGATCGTTTTTATCGAAAAGTAAATCCCCGATAAGTTTTTAACCAATGACCTTTTATGTTTTATTTTTTTTTCGCGATATTATATATTTATTTAATTTCAAGATATTCAAATTTTTTTTGATTAAAATCCCTTTTTGTTTGCTTGTTTTCTTTTCAATGTTTTTATGTTCATCAAAACAAAAAAAACACATGGAAATATATTATATAATTTGTTTTTCAATAATTTAATTAAATATTTTTCTAAAGACGTTTTTTTGTTTTGTATAATAACGAAGGGAATTCACACTCAATGATCTAATTTTTATTACAAACAAAAAAAAAAAAAATATCAAAAATGGCAGGAACAAACCAACAAAAATTATAATATTGACATAATTTAATTAAATTAATACCTGTTTATCCAACCAATTTAATTTAGCTAAAGTCTGATGATCATTTTTACTTTCGAACAAATGATTATCCTCTGAAACACCGTGTCTCCAACGACCATATAATTTTGCTTCTAAATCTAAACGACGTCTATCAATTTCCATTTCTTTGAAATTCTTATCAATTTTCTCTAAAATTTCGTTGGAGACTTTTTTATTTTTCGGTTTAATTAAGTTCCGTGTCAATTCTTCTTGATATTGAATATTTTCATTTTCAAATAATGTTCGTAATTTTTCACGTTTCAATTGAAGCTTTTCATCTTTGAATTTCTTCTCACGATCCTTACGTAAAGATTCTTCAGCATTTCGATAATATTCTGGTGTTGTCCAGGTTTCAAAACGTGTTGTAATTTTACCCCAATGATCAAAATAACGATCAACTGCTTGCGTTTTTTCGACACGTAAACATTCTGCTTCACGTCGTCTTGCAAAAGCTGCTTGTAATCGTTGAGTTTGCATTTTTTTTATATAAAATTACATCTAAAATTAGATAAATAAATTAAAAAAAGAGCTAAATTAAGCAAATATAAAAGTTTAATTGTTTTATAGGGTTTTTCAATACGAACTTCTTTTTTTCAATAGGGTTGCATTTGCTTATGATGGCATTTGTGTCATTTAGTTTTTTAACATAATTACAGTAGAAAGTCTACAGTTTATTATAAAGAATTCAATTTCAGCCGAAAATCATTTAAAAATAATTCAAATCCATTATGAAAATGTGCGATCTGTAGAAAACCATATTTCGTAAAAAAAAATCATCTTTTCTAACAAATCTCATTTTCATTTAAATGACTACGTTAATAAAGAAAATGATCAGATTTGAGTTTCTGAAAATCCAAGAGCAATTGTTAAACAATCAATACATTCATTTCGTGTCTCTGTTTGAAGTGATTTATAGGCTGGCGGCATCATCGGACTGTAATTCATGAGATAGAGCCAAAATTATACAGAAATGTGATTGAAAATTTTATGAAAAGAATCCATGCCTGCCAACGTAGTCATGATGGACATTTTACCAGATATTGTTTTTCATTCATAAATTGTAGAGTCTATACAACATATTTCAATAAATAAATTCAGAACTTTCATCCAAAATGTGTGCTTAATTTTAAATTTTAAGTTCTTATTAAAAAACCCGATAACAACAATAATTTTGTCTAAATAAAAACGCGGTATCTGTGTTAAACGGAAGCTTTTTGAATTGTTTTTATGTTCATAATTTCATTTCTTTTATTTGTGCTAAGTCATTTTGATAATAAATATATTTGTTTATTTACATATAGTAGATATGGTGAATCCCCTTCTAAATTATTCATAAACATAATAATTTTAACAAGAGTTAATGATTAAAGGTCAATGATGTTATGGTTAACGTTGCATACATTTTTCAAAGGTTACTGGTTTAATAAGCAACTAATTTAATTTTTCAATTAAAAATTTTAATTAATTTTTAGTTTTTTTTCGTACAAATTTTGATAACAAAAAAAAAAAAAAAAAAAGAAAAAATTAATAACAGACATAATTACTCGTGATTGATTAATTAATTGTTAGATATGAGATTTATTTAATCAATTTTACCATGCTTTTGAAGTATTTTTTTTTTTTTTTTGGAAAATATAAATTCGAGATTAGAAATGAAAATTATTAGAAATTTTTTGAAAATAAGTACAATTATTTTGATATTATCTAACACAAAATTATTAACAATTTGATATGATAGAAGTTTATATTTACTACGATTATTAAAACGTAACTGAAAATAATACCCTTAAATTGTGACGTTTAATTAATTTAATTCATTTTTACATTTATTTAAAATAAAATGAATTAAAAAAACTTTAAAAATAAATAACTTTTGTCAGTAATATTAAGCTGTAAATTTACAGCTTTTCCAAGTGTATTAATAAAAGTTTGAGCATGAGTTGCATATTAATTGTTTTGCCTTACGCAAAGTTTGGTTATTGTAAACTCATCGAGGATCAAATCCGTGACCATTGATTATGAGTCCCATGCTTTACCACCACTCCAAGCACCAAAGTTAAGAAAGGTTTTCAAATTACTCACTATTTATTTTCTATTTATTTACTTTAAAATATCTGCGCCCTTACACACATTTTTATTCAAGGTTTAGTGATTATATAAAAGTTCTTTAAAAAGATGTATTGACTTGCAATTCAACACGGCCTAAGGAGCTTCATTTACTTATTAAAAAAAAGTATGATTTTGATAAAGAAAAACTGAAAAAAACTGAAAAGATGTGAAATCGCCTTCGCCGGAATTTGAAATCAACAAATTAGGTTACTCTAAACAAAATATAGTATTTACTTTCCAACTAAGTCATTGATTCCATTTCGTAAGGTAATTCAGATTCATTACTATATTTTATTATACTCTTAAAATTTTCATAGTTTTGCACTTTTTAGAAGTTCCAAATTTTAAAAATATATTCTAAAAATATCACATCTGCAGAATTACCAAAGTTATAGAATTCTGATCGAAACAAGTTTGAAAATCATGAATCATACTTGGAACTTTAACTTTTCTCAAAACACTGTTTACGAAGTCGATGGACATTATATCTGGAAAACCGCTTAATAGATCGTTTGCAAATTTTCACAAAGTACGGTGTGAAGAATTCAAAAGTCGTTGTCCTACAAAAGTTTTATTTTCATCAATACTTTCATAGAGAAATAAATTTGAATTTAGACCTTTTTTTCGATAGACTAGATAGATGTAGGATCCTTAAAATAAAAAATTACTCGTCTACACATATGCATATCATTAAATTTTTAAAATATTTCCACTTTTTTTCAATTTTTGATAAATATTTCATATCTATGTGAAAAAAATTTTCCAAGAATCCCAATATTTATGTATATCTCCATGTGAGTAATGAGTGGAGTAGCAAATTTTGTGATTCCCATGAAGAATATCTAATTTATCTTAATTCTAACCGGTTTTTGGATATTCTTTTTTAAAAGAATTATCGAAAGACTATAAAAGGAGAAAATTCAAATGCATTCTTTGTCAGTTTTTATCGAAGTATCATTCCAGTCTTATAAATACTCTTATAATCATGAATTACAAAAGTTTTATTTTAGTCACAGTTATTTGTAAGAAATAAATTAGTTTTGTTAAAATTATTAAATATTAATTATAAAATATGAATTGTTTTCAGATTTTACATTTGCAGAATCATTAAATATAATATCAAGAAATGATTGGGGTGCAAAATCTTCATCGAAACCTCCAAGCCGAACTAGTCAAGTACCATATGTTGTAATACATCACACTGCAGATCCACCAGCTTGTACTTCATCAAGCTCATGTAAATCAACTGTACAATCAATTCAAAGAAATCATTTGAAAAAATGGAGTGATATTGGATATAATTTTCTAATTGGCGGCGATGGTAATATATATGAGGGACGCGGTTTTAACGTAATCGGAGCACATGCACCAAAATATAATAGTAAAAGTTTAGGTATATGTTTCATTGGAAATTGGTCAAGTGAGTGTTTGTTTTTTCTTTCTTTCTTCTAAGTTGATCTCGAATTTAATAAATATGATTCGTTTTTTTTTTGCAGATTCAAAACCATCACAAATTATGTTGGATCAAGCAAAATCGTTAATCTCATATGGTGTTGAAAAGGGATACATTAAAAAGGAGTTCAAAGTAGTTGGACATCGGCAATTGAAAGCAACTGCATGTCCTGGAAATGCATTATTTAATGAAATTCAAAATTGGAATCATTTTTCAACGAAAATTTAATTTTAGTGAATTAAATGTAATATTTATTTGGAATTTTTTTTTTTTAAGAAATAAATTATATTTAATCAAAAAGAGATTTTCTTTTAAATTTTAAACATTTTGTTCGATTTGTAATAACTTCGACGTTAATGAAATAATAATTATTTAAATTAATTATAGTTATTTTCAAATATATCATTTTAATGACGCAAAAATACTAAACAAACAAATAAGTAATAAAATCGCGAAGGCTAATTTCTTACAATAGAAAACAATGAAAAATAATATACTATATAACAAAATACTTGTACTTAAAACAGAAGGTTCTAATTAAATAATAAGTATGTAAAAATAATAGAAAAGAAGTTTTAGTTGACACAAATGGTTATGGAAATAAGTACATAAATTAAATAAAGTATAGTATATAAAGATCTAGTAGGAACTTGGTTATTAATTTTTGTAATAGTTTATTACATTAAAATAATTTAATGCAACTTCATATCAGAATAAAAAAGATGACTTTGAAATTTTCATTTACCATAATTCAAAATAAAAAAAACAATTTCTTATCTATGAATAATTTAGTTCAAATAGAAAATGATTCATTTATACAATTTAATATTTATGTTTTTATAATTTGAGATGAATTACCATCAACAATTATGTTTAAAAAAAGAAACCCCAGGCGCTTATCGAATATGATTTAGAAAAGAAGTAAAAATTGCCAAAAATTTTCCTGGAATCTCATAAATATTGGAAATACTTACATACTTTTCAATTGAAACTTATTGACCCAGAAAAAATTAAATTTTAATTTCCATTTCTTAAATAAAAACCTAAAAAAAAATACCGAACGAATTAAATTTCTTATAAATTTTGTTTTTAATAAACAATAATTTTATTTAGCCCTTTATAAAATAAAATCCCCAACTAGTCTAGATTAAGTTCTTCCAAAGAAATTGATAACTCGGATTTTATGACGAATGTTTTAAACTACAAGAAAATGTTCGCTAATTATTGTCCTTCAAAAGAAAATGTTTGTAATTTTCATACTCGCCGTATTCTGTTGAACGAATCCAACGAACGAACGAATCAAACACTTCTGTCAAACTAATATTGTTTTACTGTTATATCTACTATAGAAGAATAAGAATACCATTCTTATTCTTCTAGAAATTCATCTAAAATAGTTCTTTTTTCTGAAGGATAAAGGTTTCAAACAGCTCATTTATTCGCGGACGAAACCTGTTTCTCATTTAGTCCGAACCAAAATAAGGACTAATAAAGATAAAATCAAAAACATTTGGTCTTCGTTTATAGTTTATGAATGAATTAAAGCCAACTATTTTGGTCCAATCTTACCGATTTGATGCGCATAATCGTGAAAATCTAGTGATAAATAATTACAAGACAAAAATAACTTTTTAACGTTTTTAAATTTTCTGTTGAATCATATAAGCTTGACAATTCTATGTATTAATAAATACTTTTTTGAAATTGTTTTTTCCAAATTAACTTTCCATACAAAACAAAATTTACTGAAAATCAATTCAATTTTGCTTAAAAATGGCTAAAAGAATGCATTGTCATCGTGTTCTGAGCTATTCTAAAAGTTTCAAATACCTAGCTAGTAAGGAAGTTAGTTCAAAATCCATTGCAAAATTTGTACTGTACAAACAAACAAACAAGAAAGCGAGTTAATAAAAACGTGGTCAAAATGGAGTCATGAATGAAAAAAGTTTAGAATCGATGTTCTAGGACATAACGCATCCTGGAAATATTTCCTATATACTCATGAGGTATTTTTCAAGGTTGTTGTGACTTTAGATGTTCGAAAAAGAATAAGAACTTTCAATTGTATTCAATTTTTCATTAACATGGTAGAGATATCCAATGAAAACGTGCCTGACTCTTCTAATTACTTGTATTAAGTAAGCTTTGTTGTGCGTAAACCTTCTGTGTGTTAAGTTTATAGCTTCTAACTTCAAACTCATGATGGCAATATGTATGTGCGTGAGGTCAGCTGTAGGAGGCTATATTCTCAGGATGGTCGAGTTCTGTAGGAGTTTTAAGTGTTTGTGTTAATAGTTTAATACAAATAATTAGCTTTGAATAGTTTTATAAAAAAAAAGAAATACAAAATAGCAATTGTATTGTTTATCATAAACAATGGACGGCTTATGACATATATCTGTGAATTTGTTAAGTACACGTAGTTTAAGTACTAGAAATTACTCGAGTTTAACTCCGGGTTCGGGCTTTGACAATATTATTCACATGTTTTCAATTTTCTACAATTTCAATATTCCACTCGCTTTTGTAATCAAGGTGTTCGCTTAAATCTTACTTAATAAGTATTTTATTTTGAAATTAGTGAAATTTATAGAGGGTAGTCCCCTTTCGCCGTCATCGAATACAGGTTAACCATGAAGAATTTTTGGTGTTTTTAACTCTCTTTTAACAAAAACAAAGCTTGCCAAAAAAAAAAGAAAGAAAGAAAACAAATCATATTCATTCAACTCTCGATATTCATCTCAGTACTAAAGTATTATTCAAGAGGACAAACAAGTCTTTCCAATATCAGTTGATGTCAAAAAACTACGTAACTACGTAAAAACAAAATCGCTATCAAATAATTAATTTTTTTTTTTTTTATATAATATTAAATTAAGTCGTCATTAATTAATTATTTACAAAAAAAAAAAAAATATATATAGCAAATTTTGATAAGATCTTTAATTAATAAATATTTTAAATATAAAAAACTAAGTAGACGACAGACACTACAGATCCCGATTCCAAAAATACGACTATTGTGTGTGATTAAATAGAAATTTCTTATCGTGCGGGGGTAATGGAATACCCAAAAAAAGGCAGCGTATTGAAAATAGATTTTGCTAAATTAGCCCTATCTTGCTAAAATTCAAGTCACTTTGTAAATTGATTTGTATTGATGTCGATTTTATTTAGTGTTAATGTGTCGTAGTCGATGCGATTATTGAACAATTTATATAAAGCATGCCGATTTTATACAATTTCCAACAGAATTAAATTGACCTTCGTGCACTATAAAACAAATTGATGTGGTTCCTATTTTAATTAAATTTTCTATCAAAAAAAAAGAAAATAATTAATAAATGTGATTATTATTATTATTTTTTTCTTTTTTTGCTGAAAAAGTGTAAACAATTTTTTTTTTTTTTTTTTTTTATTCATTTTGAATATAAAATTTCAATTAGTGAAATATTTAATGGAAAATCGCTGGAATTAACTTAATTTTAAAATAATATTAAATTTTTCAAGTTCCTATATAAATTATTCTAAAGTAATTATTTAATAACTCAATTTATATGAAATGTACGGACAAATAGTAATTAGTTTTTTATTTGTTGGTAAGTAAATTTGATTTATTGTCAATTTTAAGGCATGTGTAATTGAAATTAATTAGTTAAAAAGTTTTTGATTTATGTAATTTCGTTTTGTTTTGGGCGTTAACAATTATAAAACTTTATCTAGATACTAATTAATATTTCAAATTATCATATCAGAGTATATATATATATATGAAATATGTGTAAGGACACATCCAGAAAATTGCTAGTAGCAACTATATTTTCAATTATAAGTGATCATTAATGGCTTTACTTTTTTAATTGGTATACCTTATGATACTATGATACTATCCGATAGATTAGTTTTGTCTACTACATTTTTGCAGTCATTGGAATTTCTTTAGTACAGGTATCCCACGAATAACACGGTTAATTGGTTCCGTGTTATTAAAATTCGTGTTATTTGATACTAATAATTCATACAATTGTGAAAATATCGTTCCGTGCAATTCAAAAGTCGATATCCATACAAATTTGTACATTTGGTTCCAAAGAGAAGTAAGCACTCACAACTTTATGCAATGATACTAAAACTATTCTGAGCGCAAAGAAGAGAGAAAATCTATTTAGGATAAGAACTGAGATTTACAACTTTATTTGATATTTATGTATTTCCTGCAAATCTGTTATGTACATATGCACTATGAGATCATTAACAGTAATATATGTGTGTAGAGATTCGCAAATTCGTGTAATTCAAATCCCGTGTTATTCAAGGATTGTCGCAATTTTTGACCGTGTTATTTGCGACTTCGTGTTATTCGAGGGATGTCTGTATTTTTTATGTTGTTTCTTTGAATAATAATTTGTGTAATATACAGAGAATACTTGATGAAAACACGGATGAAAAGTTTGATCGTGTGTAGTGACTTTAAAACAATTAGAAAATCAAATTTTAGTTGAAAACATTAAACTTATTTCAGATTTATAGTGTCGGTAAAATTTGTTCCTACAGATAGGCAAAAATGATATCGATTTTTGATTCTTAATGAAGAAACAATAAAAATTATATTCTTATAATATCAAAAAGAATTTTACTAATTTATCGATGAATTTGTGAATATTTTTTTTTTTGTAAAATTCATCTAAAAATGTATCTAATAGCATAAAATTAAATTTTTAAATTTTCGATAATCATCTCTAAAGCCTACATTTCTTCTTATTAATTGTCTTATACATTAGAAACATTCATTTAAAAAAGTATTTAATTAAATTCATCATTAGTTAATTTTAATTATGTAATTATAAAAAATGTTTTTTTTTTTTTTAAATTGTAATTAAAAACCATCTTAATAAGTGAATGTAATTATTTTCACATAGCAATTATATAATCAGTATTAAATTCAAATACGTATATAAGAAAAATTTTTATTTCGAGATGAGAAATGTGAATATTAATCGGTTCTTTTATATTTATAAACGCTATAAATTATATTCTTATCGGGGATTTTTTACTCAGGATATAATATAGTTGAAAAACTTTCGTTTTTCAATAATAACTTAAAGACGCGCTTTAGATCCGTTTATCTTGTTAAACTTGTATGGTCGTATATCAATAATGACTAGAAGATTTATATAGTGCTCTATAAATTATATAATATATGATTGGGGCCACGATTGTTTTACCAATGAAGACAAGAATAACTTGCAGATTGCATCGGGTTTCTATCTCTCACCCTATATCTATCTGGATTTGGTACTTCCCAATATCGAAAAACCATAATATTTTATATTACCTAATATAGTTTTATAGTAGAGTTCGTAAATTCATAAAAAGATACTAAAACAATTTATTAGCCATCAAAACATATAGTATTGGAAAAACATTTATCGTTTAATTTTGGCAAAAAAAAAAAATCATATATACTAAGCAATCAGATAATCTACGAAACTTTAATCTGAACCCTTGTTTATAATGTTAGAATATAGTATATACCATATATATATCCTTTATGTTAGTACAATTCTTTATGTTTTCTATAATATAAAAAGATAAGCTTAAATTTGCAACGTGTAATGTTCAAACGATTCGACCGATCCGGATAAAACTCGGTATCCAGGGGTTTCTTGAACCAAAGATACTGGATTTCAGGTCATAATTTCAGAAATAATAATATTAAGTTTAGGACCACAATTTTACGTTTAGTCTTCGTTAAATAATACATAGCAAAGAAAAAAGAAATACAGAAGTAAATAAATACGGAAAAAAAATAGCAAAATATTAAAATAACGTAGATTACGGAAGATCTCAAAGTTTATTCACATAAGTATATAAATATTTATTATTTTTTTTTGTGCACATACAAATCACGTATTTAAAATCGGAAATATACGATTTACAATATTAGGAAATACCATTTAAATTTCATTCAAAAAAATAGTTAAAAATTTCCGCGTAAAAAAAATTGATCTTGAATGAGCTGATTTTATAAAAGCTTTTATACAATAAAATAAAACACAAAAAAATAATTATATAATACCAGATAGATAAAATTTTAATCTTGACGCTGGTTTATTATATTAAATAGATACCGGAGTTTCCTTTATATTTCATATTTTGATAACAATTCCAATATCTATACGCAAAATCAAACAAATCACTCTTAAAAACGTAAAAAAAAGCAAATACTATCAATTAAAAAAAAAGAATAAAAAACATCGATATATAACTGACAATTAATGATAAATACTTATGTAATCTACACGGTACTAAGTAAGAACTTTTGAATAAGTTAAAAATATATACAAAACTGAAAATTTGAACAGGATCCTTTTGTCTTAGAAATATAAAAATTGTATGATTTAACACTAAGATCTAAACAGAATGACGGGCCCACAACGGATTCACGACGCAATAAATGTATTCGTTTTCAATTAGACTACACAGAACGTGACAGATCGACGACGGACTATTTTTAATACAAACTGAAAACCGAAAACCGTGAATGCGTCGAGGATCCGTCATTCTGTTTCCCGCATAAAACATCATAATACATCATCTCACATGTAATTTATCTAGATTAATTTGGCAATGCACTGACCATGAAATTTGATAACAGATAACATAGTAATACATAAATTGTTTTTTTGAACCCCAACGAATCAATCATCGAGATTTGTTAATTAAATATACATACATTACACTAGGTACTAGAAAACTATTGCTTTTATGAAAATGTCTAAAAACTGCAGTTCCACTTGATCACAACAAAATAAACAAATTATTAAATATCATCCTGATTTTTGATAAGCGCACACGTTTCAACTGCTAAAAAAAAAAAAAATTCCAAATATTTTTATAAATGATTAATTTATACTTTACAAATGATTATAATTATCATATCAATGTGTTAAAAAGAAAGCGGGGATCACCAAAAACAAGTTAATGACGCCATTATCACGATCTCTTACTGAATTTATTTCATGATCAAAGATAAGCGCGATGTTTGTATAAATCGCGAAAAAATATCGTCATATAGGCGGTGGGATTTATTATATTCCATTCAGCAGCGAATTTAACTGTGATTTAAATTCCAATTAAATAATAACAAATCAAATCAACACTTGACGACTAAGATTTTTATTAAAGTAAGCTTTGTGTATTTTTTTTTATTTTTGTGGAAATATTTTTTCCCATTTTGATTATAAAATCGGTTTGTTTTTCATCATTTTTTCGGCAGATTTTTTTTTTATATACTATAATGACTTGTCATATGTGATTTGGTTTGACTTTATTAATAAAGTTTATTTACACTTTAATAATATTATTCAAAAAACTGTAATTTTGTTGCATAAATTCTTATTCTAAGAATTTTTTAATATTTAAATATAAACTATTATAAATAATTAATATATGCAATAAAAAAAGTATATTCATAAATAAAAACGTGTTAAAACCAAATAATTGAGTAAGTAAACTACGCAATTTCATTTTTAATAAATTTTAATTTAAAAAAGTTTCAAGTTATTATTATTGTGATTAATCGATTAATGTGATTTATACATTTTTAATAAGAAAGAAGATTTGTGGTTTGAATTAGAAAAATTTAAAATAATTAATTCAATTTTAAAGTTTTTGATAATACAAAAAAAAAGAAGATAATTTGAATATGTTTCAAAAGTGGGATATTTCCAAATAAAAAATACTCATCTCTAAATTGATAATTAAACAAGTTATAGTGCAAAACCACTATTGAAACTTCTATACGTATGTTCAAATCACGTTACCTTCCGAAAGCTCTTCTAAAAGAAAGCTATATGAATATGGAAATTCAGAGTGAACGTAGTACTTAGTTAATCACAACATTTGATGTGACAGACAGACAGACAGACAGACAGACGACAGACATTGGATTGAATCCTGGTGTAAGGTTTCAAAAAGTTTTTTGCAAATTTACTTCAGCAAAAAACCATTTCCTTCTCCTTTCTTAGATCCTGGCAAGAAGCAACAAATATCTATGCCTACGTACAACCAATGTACAGCCAAATTTGACTAAAATCTGGTAATACGTTTGTGAGTTATCCTAACTGCAAATTATGAAGAAAATATGTAAGCAAAGTTTGAAAATCGTATCATTTCATACAAAAAATCCGAATTTTGTTCGGTAGCTACCCGAAGTTGTAATCGGATTCAATTGATTTTTTGACATAATTGTTCTTTGATCGAAAAAATGTCTTATGCCAAATTTCATTAAAATCGATCCATAAATAACGTAATGCAATGAAAAAACACAAAAAACCGAACTTTTGTTTGGCGGCTACCCGAAGTTTTAGTCCGATCAAACCCAACTTCTGATAGAATGGTTGTCATGAGGAAAAAACCGCTCTTACCAATTTTCATGGAAATTGCTTCAAAAATGCGTCCGCAATCTTGTACACGACAGACAGACAGACAGACAGACAGACAGACGACAGACAGACATTGGATACAAATGATTGTCAACGATTTAGAATCTTATAAAACGTGGAGATTTACAAAAAGAAAAAAAATGTTATTTTTCCATCATGATTCCAGTAACTTATATACTTCGTATAGAAGTTAAAAATATATTGTGTAAAAGAAGCCTCTATGCTAGTGCAACAAGCTCTTTTCATTTTCACCATCACTCATCTTTTAAAAAAAAAAAAAAAAAGGTCTCGCTCTATATTCGAGTTAAACGTACTAAAATGGACAAGAGCGAAATAATTGGATTTTATTGGATTGAACACCTAGTATAAAACTAACCGTGAGTAAAAGAAAGTTCGGAAAAGTGTAAAATTATTTTGTCGAAGGTTTGACCACAAACTGGTTATACATACATATATGGATGCAGATTTGTCTAACCAAATTTATCGAGAAAATAAATTATAATTTATACCGGATAGAATTTTACAAAAGACGATGAAAATTGTTTATTATTAAATATAGTGACCACATTTAACATATCAAACTATGATTCTGTTCGTTTTACACATATCGGTTCACATCGTACGATTTCAACGATGATCGTAACATTTGATTAAAAGTACACATTTGTGATACAAATTCAGTTGAATATAAAAAAAAAAAAACAAAACAAAAATGTTGTCTACCCGATGCGGGCTTTGTAATAAATTATTAAAAATTTGAAAATATTTTGTATATTCAATAATTTAATAAAAATCATTCATTATAGATCTGTTTTATTTGGCACTTGCTCTGGGGTAGAGTAAATTTTTACATTGAAAACAAAAACAACAAAACAGCAAATCCTACACTACTTTCAGACCATGTGTAACTATCACACCCGAAATTAGTTCAGTTTTCTCCCATAAAAAGTGTATTAGCTAAACGTTTCTCATTTCATTACAATATGCGCTACCAACATTTGAATTAAAACTTTCTCCTACTCCTGCTCGTTTTATTTGCCACTTACCCTGCTCCAGGGTAGGGTATGGCAAATAAAACAGACCTAATATTGTATAATGAATTCTGTTTTTACAATAAATCTAAATTTTTAATCATCAAGGGCATGTAGAATCCGGGGAATCCCCAAGCAACACCGCAGTGTATTATAAAACACATAAACAAATTGTTAAAAGAATTATCGGACTAACGAAATTTTTTGTCTAAAATTTAACACATCCTGAACTTTTGTACACATTGTGTATTTTAATATATATTTTGATCTTTATCCTAAAAACAGATGATATACAAAATTTTCAAATGTCGTAAATTTGAAACGAATTAGAAATATTTTACAAAAAATCAGTGTTTTTGAAAGAAGTTGTTAAAAGAGTTTTTATATGTTTTTTTGTAAAACAAAACATTTTGAAGAAGTTCATGCGATAAATATTCCGGTTGGAATTTACTTAATAAAAGGAATTAAAACGTTCTCAAGCATTGGGTCGAATAATTCTTAAACTTCTTCTACGAACTTAGAATAAATTCATTCTTAATTTAGTTCACTATTTATCGTTTTCTGATTCATCTGAAAATTGTGATTCTATCCATTTTAGGATGAGCTAGAAACCGTTTAAGAATAGGAACGTAATATAAACACATATAAAATGAGTAACGACATTTTAACATTTTTGTTGGCATGCAATAAATTAAAAAATTTATTTGGGAAAAAACTAATATTATAACAAATTATTAATTCTAATTACTAATTTTTGTTTAAAATAAATAGAAATTTTAAAAATAACTTATTTAAAAATGAAAAAAGCATGAATTAAAAAAATTTATTAATGCAAATTATTTCGAGAGGTAAGTTATTCAGATTTTTTTGAATAATATTTATTTACATTGTTTTTAATAAAAATTAATAACTTATTTTATTTTTGTATAGTTTTATCATTGGAAAATATCGCATATTCTTCAGAAGTAATAACTCGAAATGAATGGGATGCTAAACCAGCTAAAAAAATTGAATATTTTCATAATCCATCACAATATGTAATTATTCATCATTCATATGAACCTAAAGCATGCTATACAACAGAAGATTGTAAAGGTGCAATGAGATCGATGCAAAGATACCATCAACAAGATCGTGGCTGGAATGATATTGGTTATTCTTTTGCAATTGGCGGTGATGGGAAGATTTATGAAGGACGTGGATTTAACGTGATCGGAGCACATGCTATTGGTTATAATGATAAAAGTGTTGGAATCTGTTTAATTGGTGATTGGAGAAGTATCTATTTTAATATTATTAATATTGTTTTTAAGAAACATAATATGATTTTTTGTTTTTTTTTTAGCAAACAAACCACCAACAAATATGCTTAATGCGACTAAAGAATTAATCGAATTTGGTGTTTTAAATAATTGTATTAATATAAATTATAGATTAATAGGACATGTATCTCTTTCGGAATATTCTGGTGAAAATTTATTTAATGAAATAAAAACTTGGCCTAATTTTTTCATATCAAATGAAAATACAGCAATTAATGAAATTCCAAATTACAGTTAGTATATAAATCATATAAAATAAGTTATTTATGAAAATATATATATTTGAAATTTTTAATAATTTGTAGTTATTGAAGTAAATATTACATAAAATTCACATGTAGTTTTTTTTTTGTCATAATTAATTGAACATTTTGAGAAATATTTCACAAATATTTTTACCAAAGAGTTATTGCCAATATTTAATTGTAATGAATGAACCGAAACATAATGTGTCCGCCAAAATGTGTGTAACTATAATTTTATATAGTTCAAAAACATAATATATTTTGATTTTCATTAATTTAAAGCTCATATATCTTTATCTAGATTGTCTGCTATACTAAAAACTATGCATTTGTGGTCAAGTTCAATGAAATATTTGTGAAGATAAATGCTCTAAATTGCATTTGTCACATGAAATCGGTAATAAATAGTAATTTGTTGACACTGCAACAAAGATTTTTCTTTTAAAGAGAACACAATTATTTCATTGCAACACAAGCTAACGCGATCCCAAAGAAATAATTAGAAAGGGTAAAAAAAAAAAAAACAAATAAAATATGAAATATATTAATTAAAAAAAAAATATATACTCATCAAAATATATAATTTCATTTCTTTTCAAATCTATTAATTTCAGTGGCAACTGTTCCCGAAAGTTTAGCAATTATAAGTAGACAACAATGGGGAGCTCAACCAGCAAAACTAGTTGAACATTTTACTGGTCCAGCACCATATGTAATTATTCATCATTCATATGAACCGAAAGCATGTTATACAACAGAAGATTGTAAAGGTGCAATGAGATCGATGCAAAGATTCCATCAACAAGATCGTGGCTGGAATGATATTGGTTATACTTTTGGAATTGGTGGTGATGGAAAAATTTATTATGGACGTGGTTTCAATGTGATCGGAGCACATGCACCAAAATATAATGATAAAAGTGTTGGAATATGTTTAATTGGTGATTGGTCAGGTAAAAATATTATTTAGATTTTCTTCTTAAAGAATATTTTTAATATATTTTGTAAAAAAACTTTTTACAGATAATGTTCCACCACAAAATATGCTGAATGCTGTTCATGATCTAATAGATTTTGGTGTTTCAAAAGGTTATATAGCTAAAGATTTCAAATTATTAGGTCATAGACAAGTTCGAGATACTGAATGTCCTGGTGATGCGTTATTTAGTGAAATCACATCATGGCCACATTTCTCACCAACACCAAATTCAGATACAAAACCAAATGAAATTGCTACTTTAGAATAACTTGTTATTGAAAAAATGTACCTAATAGAATATTTAATAATAATAAAAGTATTAAAACTGAAATAATATTATTATAATAAAAAGTGATTTCATTTCAAATAAAAACTAAATAGAAAATATACATGTCCACTTTTTAATGGGCAAGCCTAATCTAACATCCGCTTTACTCCACACAACCTAATTTATGGAAAATTAAAAACAAATCTATAACGTCCAAATCGATACAGGGTGTTCTATAAGTCGAATGGAAAATGTATAAAATAAACTCTGAAATTGTACAATATTTTTCATAATCCATAAATTTAAAAAACAATTTCAATTTTTTAATTTTACACTTCGAGCAGCCATTAGAACTACTTTTCATTGTCATAAGTTTATTTATTCTGTTTTGCTTTTGATAGATATTTTTTGAAAAAAAGTACATTATTTCGAGCCGATTTCCAGAAAACGAAATTGAAACATATCTCAAAATATTAATTAACGCTGTTGAAAACATAGATTGTAGACCTATTTGAAAGAGAACATTGATCCCTGCACACTACAAAGTGGATTTTAGACACTTAATGCTTTTCTGTTACAGGAAAGGCCACACAATCAACAAAAAAGATATCTGCTGTTTCACCTGATATTGGACCTTCAGATTATCACTTATTGTCGTTAAATATAGTTTAGTGAAGAATTAAAATATTTATATATTAATTATATATTTAAGAATAAAGGAAAAAAATAAATACGTAAATAAATTCTTTGGCCTTTCGTAGATTGTAAAACCCTAGAACAAATTAGCAATCATAAATCTTATAAAAGTAATTGCTTTTAACTTGAGAAAAGCATATTAAATCGGTACAACATTCTCGGCATAGCCCAATATATTTATTTTAGTGTGTAAACTCTGGAAATTGCCGCTAATGATTTACGCCTGTAAGTATTACATAACAAATTACTATTAAATACACGGAACGTTGCAGTCTTTATAAACACACTGTAATATATTTCTACAATAGTTATATACATATGGTAAGTGCTAAAATTAGCTATACTATTAAAAAATGGAAATCATATCGGCCTAAAATAAAAGAAAACTGCGCCTTTTAAAATTTCAATATTGCGCCAGCAACAAAACTCATATAACCAAGAAAATCAATAAATTGATTCAGATCATTAATTATGACATTATTACCGAATAGACTTTATTCTTTAATCTGATGTTTTCTTTATTTACTTGACGTAAGCATCAAAAAAAAAAACAATTTTTATGTTAATTATCAGGATATTATGCGGTAACTGAGAATACCCAATGGTTTTCCTCTTCGCATTTGTATACCCTATGGTAGGTACTACCAGAGGATATATTAGTTTTGTCAATAAATTTTAAAATTTATAGAAATAATCATCGGAGAATGGTTCTAAGGTGTATAAGGAATCAAAAATTAAATCGATTTATTCATTTCCGATATTTTGATATTGCATTTCAGCAAATCAAATCGACCGAAGGGGAGCAAAGTATTGTCGTTTTTTCATGGTTTTTCAGATTTAATCGGAAAATTTGTGAACCAAATTCATTTAAATTATTTACATACGTTCACTACATAAGTAGGCGATAATACAATATATTAAATTTCACTCAAATCGGTTTAAGGATAATGAAGAAAGAAATAGTCGTAAGAGAAAATAAACCTATTCATACATTTTTCTTTTTGATTTATTTTGAAAACTAATATACCGAATTGAATAACATTTACAGAATAGATTTATGCTATTAGGGCCGAGGCTACCTGCGAATTAGAATAAATTTAAAAAAGAAAAAACAAAGTTATGCAGAAAAAACTTTGAAATATTTTATTTTAATTTTAGTTTTGGCTGTTTTTTGGTGTCATTTCTGTCATAGGGCATCAAAAAATCGGCTATATACCGATTTTCAGTTACTATTATGTTAAATAATACAAATTTAAGCTGGAATTAATCTTAAAAATAAGATTTTTATTATTTAATAATGTCATATTCAATAAAAACTACAAAATAATGATGACATAAAGACAAATGTTAATTCGCCAAGAAAAAGATGTTATATCTAAAATAATCTTTTCTATTTTAATATTTTAAATATCAATAATTTTAACGGAAAATATAAATCATTGAAAATATATAATATATAATTTCTTTTTTTACATTTTCTTGACATTTATAAACAAATTGAATTTTTGCAAATCATACCAAAAAATTTCACACAATTTGAAAATTTTCACATTTCTATTTGTATATAAGAAGAGAAAAAAAAATGCAATAATTTAATAGTATTCAAGTAACTAGTATATAGAAGTGAAAATTTATTTTTACTTTGAAATTCTATGTCTGGAAAATATGAAAAATACTAACTGACTTGTATGCGTACACATAGGAATGAATGAATTTTTTTTTTATATTTCGGAGACTGGTTACCGAAACAGTTTTTATGTTATTCACATTTAAGACTCAAGTCTAGACTGAAATTAACTTTCTTCAGGTAAAGCATCAAATAATGTTTAATAGAAGAATTGGTTCATCATACGGCGGAAGGTCCTGCGATGTAACATGGCTATTCAAACGGATCTATTTCAAAATTATTTTCCTAATAGGAAAATTTGAAATTTACAGCCTTATTTTTGACGCTCAACTGTTGCGATACCACTATATTTGAAATGTTTTATTTTTAAAAAAATTTACTTAGATTCTTATTCTTTCAGAATATGATTCCTTGGTTCGTTTTGAGAAAAAAGTATATGACAGGACGGGTCAATTCCTGGTGAACACCAAAATGCAGAAAGTTAAAAAAAAAAACGTCCTTCGTAAAGGCACTGATGACCACATAAAAGTTGTTAATTTCTAAATATTTTAGGATATGTTTTAAATAAATACTTGTATTTACTTTTAACACAAAAGCTGTTACTATTAGTATCATCAGAGTTAATATAAAATCTTTCAAACTAAATATTTCTTTTCCGAAATGTCAATTTTCAACTATAGGATCCGCTTGGTACTCCAAATGGTGAAAATTCTTTTAAACTAATTCATGATTATTATAAATTTATATCTTTTGTATACTGCCTATTTTATAAGACAATGAATTTTTAATGCAACTATATATGTATAAATATCCATGTTAACATATATCAAGAAAACTATTGAAAATGTATTATGGAAAAGCTAAGAAAAAAGAGGCCAAATGAGAATGCCACCCATCTCCCATCTCATCCATCCGGTAAAATATATCGTCACAATGTCTAAAATATTCCCATCTAGAAAATTCAATAATACAAAGTTTTCATTTCATGTTTTTCATCTTAATTTTCTCTGAATTTTCAAATTTTCAAAAATAAAAAGCCTATAATTAAAATCCACACAAGTAAAATAATTTTACAAATATTTATATAATTCGATTTTATTTTTATGTTTTGTATATTTTACACGAGTATTTCTTTTTTTTCATTTTATATGACGTTCTTGTACTAAAAATAGTTTTGCCAAAAATACGATCATTTTTTTGAAATTGAGAAAAACTTCTTCATACTAATTTTATAAAGATCAAAATCTCAGTTGCTAGAACAAGTATTTTTCGGATATAAGCGTTTCTTTAATAAAAAAAAAATTCAAAAATTATTTCAATTGTAATTATAAGAAATTAATTAGCAAATAATTGTATTGTAATTAATTAAAAATTTTCAAAAATTATTTATACTAAAGTAAAATTTAAAATTTCCTTTTTTTTTTTTGGTTTTTAATTTTTTATTTTTTTTTTAAATTTGCTTTTAAATTTGTCATTACGAGACAGTATTTATAGAATATTTCAATACAAATTTATATTAAAAGAAAGGAAAACACACAAAACCGCCTACAGGAATTATATTCTTATTATTAATTTTATATACAAGAGTTTTTTTTTTAAGGAAAATAAGAAAATGAGAAAAATAATTTTCTAAAAAAAACGATCAAATGAAAATGTAAAATTTAGAATGTAGAGCAAAAAAAAAAAACACCCCGTAGTAGACGTCGCGCAATCGAAGTGATCTTAAGAGTGATTTTTATACGATATAATTTATATACAAATATTTTTTTTTAAACATATTTCATAAAATTAATAAAAATTTGTGATTATATATTTTTTATTTTTTGGAAGGACAAAAACAACTAAAACAACTAAAAACGATCGATGATCATTTGGATACAAAAAAAGTGATCCTTTCATTTCTCCAAGAAATAAATATTTTTCTTTTAAAAAAAAACAAACATTTATAAAGTAAAGAAAAACTCGAAAAAAGTAACGAAATTTTGTTATTAATCAAGCGAAAATTAAGTGACCCATAATTATATGAAAAATTTAAAAATACCAGATATTTTTTTTTTTATTTTTTGTTTATTTTTTATAATTTATTACGGATAAATAAATTGTTATTTTTGGCTTTGAATCCGAATGAAAATTTCCAAGTGTAAATAAAAGAAAAAAAAAAACGATGTGATCTTCGTTCTGAAAATGGACCATTTTTAAGTGAATAGAAGAAAATTTTTAAAAGTAACAAAATATACAAATTTGCATAAAATTTAAATAACAATTTTGAAGTAAAAATTCTTATAGTCTTATAAAAAAAAAGATCATTTTCTGTTCAAGGAAAAGTTTCATTTCTTTTTTTATATAAGAAAAAAACAGCTGTTCAAAAAAAATCAAAAAGAAATTTTTAAATTAATATTCTCTTTCAAAATTACTCCAAATTTAATTTTAAAAATACAAGAAATTTTTGGCAAAATATTTGAAAATTAATTAATTTTTTTCCTTGTGTTTTTAAAAGATATGAAAAATATAGAAAATTTTCTTTTTTGATTTTTTCTGGAGAATTAAATTAAATCTGAATCTGAATCTGCGAAACTAAATCGATGATATTCTATAAATAAATTGTCCTAAAATTGTATTTCTATATACATTCTTTTTTTTTATAGAGCAGTGATAAAAGTGTTAAAGCCCCACACACGATTTATACAAGAAATTTTATATTCAAATTAAAAACATGAACAATCAAATTAAATAGCAATTATTCTAAAAAAATCAGAAACAGAAATTTCGAAAAAAATTCCATTTTAACGAAATATAGAGACTTTAAAATAATTTATTTATAATTTTAAAAAAAAAAATGCCAGTAACTGGAAATCCGAAAACTCCAGCGGCTGGAGCTGCAAAAACTTCAGCAACTAGTGGTAGTACAGTTCCAACAAAAACAGTAGCAACTGGGAAATCTCCGAGTATAACGACAAAAACTGTAGGAAATTCAGCTGCGAAAACAGCTCCAACACCAAATAGCACAACAAAAACAACAACTACAAAAACTCCGGCAGCAACAACTACAAAAACGCCAGCGGCAACAACAGCTACAAAAACTCCAGCTACAGCAGCGACCAAAACTCCATTAAATTCAGTTGCAAAGACATCATCAACATCACCAACAAAAACTCCAATAGTAGAGAAAAGTGCAGGATCAGACAAAGCTGGTCGTACTACATTCCGTCCGCCATGGGTTAAAGAAGGTTCAACAACAACACAACCATCATGGATGAAACGTAGTGATAGTACATCGAAAGAAAATGGAACAACAGCTCCAGTTAAAGAAGCTAAACTTCAATCACGAGAAATTAAAGTTCCTGTAATGACAACAAAACCGAAACCAGTACAGGCTCCATTGAAACAACCTATTAAACCGGTTGAATCGGAAAGTGAGGAAGAAGAAGAGACCGAAGAGGAAGATGATTCTGAATTTGAATATGAAGAAGTTGAAGAGGAAGTAACCGAAGAAGAAAGTGAAGATGACGATTTGGCTCCTGATTTATCGCGAAAAAATAGTTTCTTAGCTGAACGTCCGCAATTAAGGAAAATCCAAGATACATTGGCAAAAGAAAAAGAATTAAAGAAAAAAGAACAAGAAAAAGAATTCAAATTAGAAAAACCAAAATTACGACATGTCGTTATTAATAAGGATAAATCATTTACGAAAAGTATTGACGAACCTGAACCAAAAATAATTCGTCCAGTTTTAAGGAAAACACCAAAAATCGATGAAACTGTTAAGCCATCACCGAGCGAATCAAAAATTCCATCAAAAGAAATATTAAAACCAGTTAAAAAGGATGATAAAGGAGGTGAGTTTCAATTTAAATCACAATTTTAAGTTGTTTTTAAATCATGGAAAATATTTTCTAAATTAGCAAATTAAATTGGCAATCCTTAATTAATTGCCAGCGTTGATGGCTGCAAAAAAAAAATACTCAAATAATAAATTCTAAAATTTTCTTACCGTAAAAATAAAAACTAAAATTTGAATTAAATCGAGCATACCCAATATTACAGGATGTTTCAAAATAGACCCATTCAACATTAATCAGAAATTCTCTATGAAAAATTGAAATTGAAAAACTTAAATTGTGGCCTAAATTCAATTTTTTGTACTTCCGCTTTTTTTAGGGTTGAGCATTTTTGAAAAGGAAACTTCCGAAAAATTTAACACAAATCAAATCCACTACAAATATATAGAAAGTTGCGTTGTCCTGAGTTGCTTCATTCTTCTGTTTTTCGCTAGTCCCACCAAATGCTATTGCAAATCAAACCCAACTAATAAGGATATATACATTTAGTATTTAAAAAAAACGATTAAAATTGTAAACTGTATTAATTTGGCATTTACTTAACAAACAAAATAGATCGATTCGAATAACAATAAATAAAACATTAAATAGTCACTTTTGTATAAAAAGTTATTCCAGAATTTTGATCTTTGGAAATTTATTTGAACCAAATTTGAGCGCAGCACTATTGAAAGTATTTGAAGAGAACTTGTCATTTATTTAAAAATGAATATCAGAAATTCATTGTAACCATATTTTCACTATAATACTATTAAGTGATGCCAACATTTGACTTTTTAGAAGACTTATTAAAACGATATCTTCTACAATTCTCAATTAAAAATAAAATTTAATTAAAATCGAATACATAAGTTGAATATTTAGTACTATAATAACGCCTATCCCACAATTTAAAGACTAACCCCTCTATTCTGGCACTGTCAGAAATATTTATTACAATAATATTCTGGCACTGTCAGAAATATTTATGACAATAATATTCTGATTGTATTCTAGCGAACGGGGTCATAATTATGTACAAAATATGAATTTATAACAGTTTAAACTGATTTACTTTGTTGTCATGGATATTTAAGAAATACTCTAAAAAATGTTTGTATAAGTTTGAAATTTTTATATAGGTGTAAAATTATTCGTGTGTTTAAAAAACTGGTGGAAGTTATTCCATATTTATCAATTGAATCACTCAGAGAACATATATCAAATTCCGTTATGATGTAAAATATTTTCGGTCAGAACTTCTGATATGTTTTTATGACAGTTATTAGTTATGAGCGCATCAGAATACCAAATAGTGTGACAGTCAGAACTTGTTATGACTACGCTCAGATTAAGGTGTTAATCCGCACTGTACACAATGGACGATGGACCCAATTTTTGGTCTTAGTGCCAAGATAGCGGCGTTATTGCCATCATCAAAATCATTATCACAAGAATATCTAAGAACTAAAAACAAAAAACAGATTTTTACACAATTTTTATGATAATTTATTATCAATTTATAGACCCTCTGTATATTTTATTATTAAGTCCATGAAAAATTAAAATCTTGTCCTCGGAATTAGAAATATTTAATACAATATTGAAATTTATTATGCCTAAGATCCATGGCATTGAGAACGGGCTAAGTAAGACTATAAAAATATCTCTTTTAAATTAGATTACAACAAAAAATTAAATATAAAAATACAAAATTTATTTATATTAAAAATATGAAAATTAATTTCAAAAAATTTGGTACATTTTCAAAATACTAAAGAAAACTTTTAAAACCAATTTCTTGATGTAAGTCCAATAATTTTCAAATTTTCCGACGGTTTAGAAAACTTTACAATTGAAAATTTGAAAACATGACAATTGTCTTGTTTTAGACAACTTATAAGATTATAAAACACTAAAAATCCCCAGATTTCCCAAGCAAATTTCAAAAACAAAAAAAAAATTTTAAGCTTTTAATTTTTAATTAAAAATTCGAAAATCAAGTACAACAACTTTACAAATGCAGAAATAATATGTAAATTATTTAGCTTAATTATAAGAAATCGCAATTTCAGTTGCAATTTTCTTAATTTTTGATTAGTTTTCTTTTTTATTGTGTTCGAAATAGATTTTTCTTTCATTATTTTGTGATTTTCTTTTTTTTGTCAAAATGGATATAACCGGAAAAATTTATCTTCCTCTTCCCACTAAAAAGTTTAGTAAGTAATTTAGTTCGATATTAAAAAATTAATAAAATTTAGTTCATATTTTTCTTTTTTTTGTATTTATTTTATTGATTTCATTAAATTGCGTATAGAATTTGAATTTTTCTTTTTTTTTTCTTTTAGTCTTTTGGCTAAATTTCAAAATTTTCTTTCTTTTGAAAAATATTTTGCAAATTCAAACCGAATACAACTATGATTTAATGACGACATAACAAACACATTTATAAGGTTTTTTTTATTTATTTTCTGATTTATTGTTTTAGTGGCTTTATTTCTTTTATTGAAAAACAAAAATTGACGTAAATTTTGGTAATAATAAATAAATTCTTTTGGTTTTCGACAAAAATAATGCAAATTAATGACGTCAAATTTTATTGAATTCTACGAAACGAAGTTAAACATTGTTTTTTTATTTAGGAAAAACGATATTTTCTTTTGGATTTTTGACAAAAAAAAAATTAAATTTTAATTTGCCAGCTTTTCAATGAAAATCGCTGGAAAAGAATTTTCCAAAATAGAAAACAAAATGTTGGATATTTTTAGATTACGATGTTTTCACATTTTATAGAGTTCGAGAAAACATTTCTTTAAGATGCTTGCAATTAACAATTTCCTATTTTGACAAAGACAACCAGAATATTGTAATTTCTTTCATTAATAAAATATTAAGAAAAAATTTATTAAAAAGAATGTTAGACCAGAAATAAAACAGAATTCAAATAACTGCCGAACATTTCGTTTGTGTTCCAAACTTATTAACTGGTTACAAATAATTACAAGATAAAAAGTACTTTTTATATACCACACTTTTAAATTTTCAGTTGAATCATATAAACTTGACAATTCTAAGTATTAATAAATACTTTTTTAAAATTGAAAATGATCAAATGCGTAATAAAGAGAGCAATTAAAAGAAATTTTCAAACATTGCTGGAGGATATTGAATTGACGCACTCTTTCCATTTTCTTCATGGCTTCTTCATTGCAAAAAACAAAATTTACTGAAAATGAATTCAATTTTGCTTAAAGATGGCTAAAAGTATTAAAAGAATGCATTGTCATCGTGTTCTGAGCGATTCTAAAAGTTTCAAATGTCTAACTAAAAAGAAAGCGAGTTAATAAAAACTTGGAAAAATACATATGTATTTGTTATAATATTTCTTTTATACTATAAATATTTAATTATACTCGTCTACCTGATTTGCTTGTGAAAATGAAAGAAACAAAAAATTCGGCACAAAATAGGGAAAGAAAATGTATTTTTCTCATTTAAAGGAAATCAAAAAAATGTATAAACCAAGTATCTTCTATTTTACGTTCTTTACATAAGATAAGTTTAGAAAGCGAGAGCATAAATATTCTTAAGGAACTTTTAAAAGGAATTAAATTATTGTAAACAAAAACCATGTGATTTCCTAAGCGCTTTAAGCCCTAATCTAAAGCAGGTCTCACATTGATCAGTCATGACTGTCAGTCGTGTTTGATTGCTCGGGAAAATTTTTAATAGTTATTGAGTTTGACTAACAACCTATCAGTTTTTACATTCACACTGATCAGAGATGCATTAGTGGAGATATAAATTTTCTATCTCCCGTGGGCCGACAGAGGAGAATATGCAATAAAAACTGATCTAAAATACATGGAAAACAGCAAAAAATACTAACTGATAGAAAACCAAGTTAAATTATTATATCGCATTGGTTGAGTGGCGAGCCGTTATCTCCGAAACTTTGAAAAATTGGGCTTGAATCGTTTGGTATAAGCGAGCGAGAAGATAAATTAGTGACCATTTCTCCTGCATAATTTCGTATGAAAACGATGGAAACGATGGTGCCTACATAGACGCGAGGTCACTCGTCAGTTTCTAGACCTTCTTAAATAGTTTTATTACTGATTGATGATATAATGTGGAAGACTGATCAAAATAATCCTTCTGTTTATGCAAAGTTTTTAAAAATCTATACGTTTCGAAAAACTGTTTATATTAAGTTTTTTTTGTTTTTTTTTCTATAAAAGTTGAGTGAAATGTTCAATACATAGTTAATAACACTTTTTGGTTGATGATCGTACTATATGCGAAAATAAAACCAGGACGCCATAGTACCTAGTAAATGACATTAATACTCGTCAATTCGTTCCAAAATAAAATTAAAACTATTTATTTTTTCATAAGAATAAATAAACCTAAAATTTGAAAACAAAATACATTTTTCCATTGATAAATCAGCCCACAACAAAAAAATTATTTAAGAAAAAGTTTATTTTTTAACTAATTTTCAAAAGATTTGAGAAAAGTATTTTCTTTTCCTCAATTTAATAAATAAGAGAAAAAAACATATTTTTTGTAGTGATTCTTTTTTTAATGTATTCTAGTGAAACACCTACTAAAAGAAAATATTTTTTATTTAATATCAAAATAAAACTTTCTTCTGAAGTTTTTTTTTTTTTTTTTCTCTTCAAAAAAAGAAAATTCGAAAAAAACATAATAAATAAATAATAACAAAAGACAGAAAATTTCATTCGTTTTATAATTAAATTTATAACCAAACAAAAATAAGAATTTATTTTAAAACACCCTCAAAAAATTTATATAACCACAAAAATGAAAATTTTATGCATTTTCAAAATATAAAAATAAATAAAACAGATAAGAATAAACCCGCTTTCTTAATAAATCAGAAAATCACGGATTAAGTGTAACTTTTAAAACCAATTTAGAATCTTTAGCTTTTCAACTTCAAATTGAGAATTCAAGTATCAATTAGCAGTGATGATGGTCATATTATGCTTTAATTAAGGAAGTATTCTATGAAGAAGAATTTGTTCCCCGGGTATTAAGACTTCTTCATAAAGTTTAATGTTAAACCGTATTGAATCTGTTTGGTTAAGCAAGATGATAGTTTACAACAATAAGGCAAATATAACACAAACTAAGTATTAGGAATAAACTTACAGTCGCTAAATGTACCAAATTTGTTGCTCATATTCAAATATATACCTAATGTATTAAATATGGAAGATATAACTTCTCAATTTTAAAATAAATAATATTATTCCCAATCTGAGGTTGATAAGGTCTATTTTCCACGATGTCCAATTTTGCCTAAACATTCAAATTGTTCATTAAATTTTATAAAAGCACGTTGGAGACCTCCAACCAACGGAGGACAATTTTTAATCACCGAAGTGATAAAACCTTGGAAAACATTAGTATAGTAAAGTACGGTCCAGACGCTCAGTCTTTTTGCACAGTCGTAGTTTGCGCAGTTTTTCTGTGGGAAAGCCTGCGCAAATTTTGTGTCCACACGGTACCGTCTTTTCCATGTTCTTTACGCAGTTATCTTTGGAACTCCTTAACGCTACGTTTTGCATGCACGTACCACAGTTATTTTTCAGACACGATCTGAAATCGCACAGGCCGCACTTTTGCCTGCGCAAACAACCTGTGACTTCACCAGACGCTCAGTTTTGCCTGCGCAAATCTGATTTGCGCATGCAAAACTGATTAAAAAACTGTGCGTTTGGACGGCTCTTAAGACGACCATAGAATTTTGGTCCAACATTCTTGTACCCAACAGTTTCTAGTTTAGAGGATGAAAACATGAATCTTCTTTTTTAAATTTGGTCAACCCTTAAAAATGCTGTTAAACATATACCCTTAAAGCGATTTTAACATCTAATATATAAACTCAATATTTGAAAATAAGTTAAAAAAAAACTCTTAATAATCTAATAAATAATTGATATTTTTTTCTTCCTATACAGTTCCTCTACCACCACCACCTCCACCATCATCATCAATACCAAATGCACCACCTCCGCCACCGTTGGCACCGCCAACTAACTTCGAAAAGAAAGCATTATCAAATAAACAAAAAGAAAATTTGGAAAAATTAAAGTAATTTTAAATAATATTTATAAAAAAACACAAAATTTAATAAATTTATTGTACTTATGTAAGAACAAGGCCAAGAAGACGACCAGATTGGTCCGAAATGATGAAAGAAGTCGAATCTGGAAGAAAACTTAAACATGTACAATGTAACGACAGGTACAAAATAAAACTAAATAATTTCTAATAAATTGTGAATAATTGATTTATATATTTTTTGATTTTCTTCAAATATAGATCGAAACCGATCATTCAAACAAAATCAATGACAAAAATTTGTGGACAATTTGTTTATGAAACTGAAAAAGACAATGTTCATAATGAATTATTAAAACAAATTCAAGGCGGCATTAGACTTCGTCCAACAAGATGTAATGATAGAAGTAAACCAATATTAGAAGGTCTTAGAAAATTCCGTAGACAAATGACTATAGAAGAACAAATTCAAAAATCCGAATCAAAAGCTGCATTAAAATCTGAATCAAAATCCACAATAAATGAGGTAAGAATATAAGAATAATAGTAATAGTAGTTTATATAGTATAGTTTTTAAGTATGTAACACGACTCCATTGGACTTATTTCAAGACATATATTCAGTCGGACTGGAAAAAAGTCCAATGGAGACTCTAAAAATTGGACATACAAGTAATTTCAGTCGGACATAAAGTCCGACATAAACATAAACTTTTTTGAGTAAGACTTTTTTCGAGACTTATTTTTGACATATTGAAATTAAAAATGGTGGCAATGAATTGAATGCATACACGAATGTATGTAATTGCAATAGGTTTTCTCGATATTTCAGATATTTTTAATCTCTAGAGATTTTTTTTAGAAAAAATTAATTTGGCGCCTTTATACGACAGCAATAAAATGTTTACAATTTAGTGAATTTCATTTAAAAATAAATTTGGTTTAAAATTCGTATCATTTTATGAAAAAAAAACGAGAAATATTCGTAATGATAATGGGATGGATTTTAGAAAGAATCTTTATTGCATTGACCTACCGTAATGCATTTTTCTGAGAAATTTTTGATATCTCGAGTCTAGTTTCTACTAATTACAATTCCGGGAAGGATTGATATTTCAAAAATTTCGAAAAATTTTTTCAAAATAATTTTTTTTATTAGAAAATTTTAGAAATAATTATGATTTTAGTTGAATCCTTTTTTTTATAAAAAAAAAAATTCTTTCCTGTCAACCGTAATGCATTTTTAGTTGAAACAACAATATGAAGTATTTTTATAATAAATTTATGCAGCAAAAATTTCATTGTTTCTTCGTCAATGGTATTTTTACAAATAAAATGTCAGGACATCAACTGCCTACCTACAAAAATGGCGCCCGTAGACTGAAAATAAGTCTTGAAATAAGTCCAATGGAGTTGCTGGGTTAGCTAAAATAATCATAAAGTTCCGACAACGAATAAAAACCTCTTAAATATGAAGATATATTTAGCGAGTCGAGTTTGGGTTAAATCAATAACCGAACGTTCCATTAATTAGGTTGCGTTAGAAATCTAACGTTTAACTACCGCACTCCATGGTGGATAATCAAGACCGGGTTAAATACCACATAGGTAGGTAGGTAGGTAGGTAAGTCGAATCTAAATAGCGTTGACTGCACTCATCTGTTTCTTATTGGCTGATTGAAAAGTTGAGTACTATTAGAGTTGTTAGGTTTCTGAAATATTTAACTGTCATATATTTTTTGTATTGAAAGAATTAAAGAAGGAATAAAACCACACCCTGAAATTATACAATAAACGAAACTGATGAAATGTTGTATCGGGTTTACCCAAGATAGGAAAATAAAACTATGAATAACTACAAAAAGCAATACGATAGAATACGGTTTTTGGAATCTCAACTCAACCCAACTTTAATTGAGTTAAGTTAACTTATTTTGAACTCACAACATTGATTCGTAATTTTAAACCTAAAATCTCTCCTAACTCGACACTACATGGTACAGAGGTAATTGCTTAACGCCTAAAATTTTACTGATATATGTTATATAATGAATATTATCGATATATTAAATATTACGACAAATGTATTGATGTATAGTATAGTACAGGGGTGGCCAAGCTCCTTGATAGTCAGAGCCATTTTTCACAATTTGAAATTTTCGCGAGCCGCAATTAAATACGTATATAAATAAAAGTACAAAATATGTGTATTGAATTTAAATATTAAAAATTAGACACATTTATTTTACTTCTCATGATAATTCTTTAAAATTTGGTGAATAATTAGTGACAGCACTTCTCAGTAATTCTTTGAGATGCTGGTTAGTTAATACTGATCGGCGTTTGGATTTCACGAATTTTAAAGTGGAATAAAATGATTCAAATAAGTCCGTTGTTGTCATATTTGCTGTCAGTAATTTAAAAGACATTTTGAGACACTTACGGAACAATAATAATATTTTAAAATATAATAGCACAAAATTGAAAAGGGAACTCGGGTACATTTATCGAGAGCCACAAATAATCCTTCAAAGAGCCGCATGTGGCTCGCGAGCCGCAGGTTGGCCTCCTCTGATATAGTATCTTATCTACAATACCAATACAGTCACGCACTATTACCCAAATATAACGAAATGTATGCATTCTTGCAATATGTCAATTAGATTACCTATACTAAAATTAAACTATGTCCAAACTATTATGTTTTAAAATACTTTCATTTAACATAAATAAATTATAATTGCGAGAATGTTATGTTAATTGGTCTGTAAAAAAATCAATTTTAACGGAGCTTAAAGAAATATACAACAAAAATATGAATAAGAAATGAAGGGTATTACACCTATCCTCCGATTTACACTGAAGACAGATTCCTCAGAAAACCGTGCAAATTGAAAACATACAATTCGAATCCACTATAAAACATTCTAAAAAAAAAATAGGAAAAGGTATTCTGTGCCCGTGTTACACTGAAATAGTGCTGCGGAAATGGAAGTTTTTCCTCATTTCTTCAACCGTGTTAAACCGAAATCGTGCAATTCAAATGTAGTGTAAATCGAGGATGAGGTGTATTTGTACAAGTACACCTAACTCTATTTTTTACAAGAAGAATATGATTTAAAAAAACAGAATTGAGTGCACCTATATGGAAAATTAAAGATTGTTTCCAGACTTAAAAAATCAGCAAACAAAATGCAATAAACGTATTAAATCAAAACAAATCGTGTAAAAAGAGAATGAAATTTTTAATCTAATTCATATTAAATCAAAATCGTGTAAAAAGGGAATTGAATATATTTAATAACTTCATATAAAAATTGATTAAAAAATCGTTAAAATTCGTTGACTTTTATAAACATTTTCAAAATTTCAGGCGATTAAAAGAATAATAAGAAAATCTATAAATTTGTTAGAATTTCTTTAATATCCACCAAAAATATCGAGTACTGGACCAAAAAAGGAAACATTTTGTATATTAAAAATGTATTTTATAGAATATAAAATGTTCTAATCTCTTGAAGAGAAATTCTACCAATAAATTCTTTATGATTAATATAATTTATAAAAAAAATTTCAATATTAAATATTTTAAGAACCTTTTTTTTAACATACATATTCTTTACTTATATTATAAAAGCCTCCTCCACCAGAAGAAAGCGAAGATGAAATGGATGATATTGATAAATTGCGCGATGATTTACAAAGTACAAAACAACTTTTAGCATTGGAACTTCGTAATAAAGAAGCACAAGAACGTGAAAATAAAAGACTTTTATCAAAAATTTCGAATCTTGAAGCAGAACTTGAACGTGAAAAAACAAAATTAGGTACAACAAATGATGGTGATAAATCTGCTACACCAACAACAACAACAACAACATCAACATCCGATGAAGCATTAGTGAAATCGTTAAAGAAGGACTCTGAAGATGCTAGAAAACAATGTAAAGATTTAGAAAAGAAATATCAAGAATCAGCTGAACAGCTTGATTCGGCAAAGAATGATCTCGAGGACCAGAAACGACAAATTGCTGCACTTGAAAAGAAATTATCTCAAGCATTACAGGTAATTTGATTAAGACATTTTTTCTAGTTCTCTTTAAACCGCATACAAGCAATAATTAACATATTAAGAAAATATTGCTTTTGCTTTTAGCTAATTAACTATATTTTTTTTTTTTTTTCATTTTTATAAATTAATTACTTAAGGGCAATATCAATTTCAATAATAATAATAGTAGACGCAAATTTAGCTATTGCTATTCTAGCGATTCGGATTCGTATTATTATCAGGTATTTATGAATTATAAATAATTTAAATAAATGTTTCGTAAATAATATGATTTTGATACGATTTGATAAAAGATTATGTGAATCTTTGATACAGTAGTAGTTCAAAAGTTAGTATTTGGTCATACTTGTTTAATCGAAATTACTACTGTCCCGTAATTTTATTCAGAAAAAGAAGTATTTACAATGGTGGTAGCCTCACGATCCGTTTTAATTTCAAGTTATACCTTAACTTTTTTAATTTAGGATGGGGTTATTTTAATTTCATTAAATATGATACGAAAGGAACACTATATAAGCAAACATCCGAGTGAACTTTTGTTCGATTTTTAGATTGTTTTATATTTTTATTATGATTCTTCCTCTAACAACATACAAACGTATTTGATCCCCAAACTATTTTGAAGTCATATAACAAGCTACACCTTTTCAAACAAAATGCACTTTTTCAAAACTTTTTCATCTTTCTAAAAGTTACAGCAGTACACCATTTGAACCAATCAGAGTTTAACAAATTTTTATAGCATCATAGACGATACTCTACAAAATCTTCATGTGATGATAATAAGCTTTAAAACTTTAATTTAAAAAAGAAAAAAAACTTGTGATATACTTGTACTTGTACATGAAAAGATAATCTTGAGTCAAGAATCTTGACTACACACAAGTTTACAGTAGGATGGAAAAACATCTTAAAACTTGAATATTAAATTCACCTGGGAATCCCTTCATAAATGAAAAGCTATAACAAATTCTTTGTTAAGACTGTTCGCATGGAAAACCTTTTAGAAAATGTTTTTCTTACATGAACAGTATTTTGTCTAAGAAATTGATGGATTTTTGAAATATATTGGGAATAGATATTAAACCAATATTTCCGATAGTTTGAGAAACTCCAAATGAAAATAGAGAAAGATTTATTTAATAAACAGATGAAATTTATATTCTTACAATTAAGTATAGTATAGTATGGTGACCGGCCGTTTCGACTGGGGCAATTCGACTAGGCACATTTTAACTGGGCACAATTCGACTCGGACAATTCGATTAGGGAAAAAAACAAGGTGATATAGAATTTCAAATGGATCAAGTGTGGAAATAGAAAGAGAGATATGTGTCCCACAAAAAAAGAAATACAAAGATCTTTCCGAACATTTATGTCGGGTAGCAATTAAGATCAATAATACATAATGAATAATTCAATGTATATAACTTCTGTACAAGTTAAATACATTGAATTAAATTGTTCCCTATTCGAATTGTGCCAAGTTAAATTATGCCTGGTCGAATTGTCCTAGTCGAATTGTCGGATCGATATGTTTTGCATTCAAAACAAATTGGAATTTGTATCAAAAACATAATATATGTTTTCAACCAAATGATTGTAATCAACTTAAATTTACTATATTTAGTCGTACTAAAAACAATTCAAATGCAAACTAATCGCTAAAATATTAATCAATCTTAACTAAATTTAGTTTAAAATTAAATTATTTACTATTAAAAGTAATAAATAAAGAGCAGTAAATAAATAAATAAATAAATAAATAATATTCAGGGAATACCACCTGGAACAACAGCAAGAAGAGCAAGTGAAGTTGGTGGCCAAAAAGAAAGTTCACCAGAACCAGAAATGGAATTATCAGAAAGTGAAAGTGATGAAGATGAAGAAAAGAAAGCCGAAAGATTAGCTAGACGTTTAGTTAGGGAAGTTAAATTGCTTAAAGTGAAATTAAACAAATTCAAGGAGAAACAATCAGCTGCAAAAAAAGAGAGAGCATGCTTAAGGGATGTTATGAAAAAGAATCAAGCAATATTAAAGTAGAAATTGAACAGAAATTTTCTTATTTATAATATATATTAAATAAAATATTTTATGTTTTAGGGAAGAGCATAAGAAATTCAAGAAATTACAAAAAGAAGTTGATAAAATGGCTGCACTAATGAAAGAGGAAGATGATGACGAAGAAAAGGGTGAAGAAGAGGAGGAAACTGAAACCGAAGAAGAAACTGAATCTGAAGAATCCGAAGATGAAAGTGGAACAGCAAGTGAATCAGAATCCGAACCAGAGGTATTATTATTTTATGAAAAATCAAAAGAAAAAATTACGATTTCGAATAATTTTTTTTTTCATTAAAGGATGCTTCTGGTGATGACAAAAAGAAAAACTTAGAACCAAGAGTGAAACGACACGAAGGTAGATTAGGAGCACTCAAGAAGGGCAATTATCTTTTACAAGCAAATGTTGATCGTCTTCAAGATGAAATTAATAAGATCCGTGAAAAATCAGTTACACTACAAGCTGATTTAGATTCAGTTCTTTCAGAATTAGGATAAGTTTTAAAGTGTTTAATTATTCGATTATATGATTAGACTGCTTCATATTTCTTTCGTATTTTGTTTATACTTATTTTGCAAAACTGATGGACAACAAAATATGCTTTTCTTACATATTTTTAGTATAATATATATTTATTATATATTTATTTTTTTTTTAATTTTGAAACTACAATATTTTTTCTATAAATGTTTGTTTGTTTCGACTTTTTATATTTTGTGAACATATCGAACACAGTTTTGCGCCTCTTTTCAGCCCCACGAAATTAAATAGAAATTAAATACAAACACCATTTATTTAATACGCTTTTAAACAACTAGAAAAAAAATTATTAAAATAAAAAAAAAAAACAAAAAAAAATTTACTTACAAAAAACTTCTTAAAATAAACATATTTTTTGTGAAAAAAAAAGAATTAATGTAATTTAAAATTAATAATACACTTTTTATGTTTGTTCATCAGTGTTTTCTTTTCAATTTTATATAAAAAAAACTATTAAACAAAACTTATTTGTTTTACATAAACAAAATTCAAATTAATATTTAAAAACAAAAATGACAGCTGTTTCTTTACATTTTTCACCTTGAAAGTCGGATGATTATTGATTAGGCATGTTCAAATAGAAAATGAGTAAGCGAATGCAGGCGAACACAACGTACAAAGCTGCAAAAGTTAAGATTGAAAACGAACCTTGGGTTTTTTATTTAAAAATGAATTTAATTTCATTGAAATTTTGCCAGCTATAAAAGACCTCATAAGAACTATGTGTATTTTGTAATTTCATTTCATCTAATTACTAATTATTTAAATAGCATACAATCTAAAATCAGTACAAATTTCAGAAGACAGTAAAAGGCGTTGAAGTCGAAGTCAACAAAAACACTTCTCGAAAACTGCCTTAAATATGAAAATAAATTTCACAGATGGCAGATAATATTGAAAAATTAATTATTTTTTGTCAATTATGATATTAATAAAACGATTGAAAGTATTTAATTATTGTTTGTAATATAAACAAATTAAATAATGTGTAATTAAAATCGAAAAAATAAAATTAAATTATTGAAATATGACATAAAAAAAAACAATATTTATACAAATATCCGGTAGATGTCTTTGCATGTAATAATTTTGACATTTCTTTTCGAATGAAAACAAAGGTATGGCAGCTGCTTTTGAGTGAAAACTCGCGCGCCGTCATATAGTTTTTCTATATATTTTTAATATTTAAATAGAAAAACTGCGAGTGATAGTAAAATGTTTAAAAAAAGAAATTCTATATATACGTTTTAAAACAGTTTTTTTACGTTTTTAACAATGAAATATAACGAAATAAAAATAAAACAATGCACATGTATATTGATTCTTAAAATCGATTTTTCCGTGATGGTAAAAATAAAACATTTTTTTCCCGTTTTAAATAATTAAATATCTAAAAATCAATTATATCCAATTAAAACGATGTCTATTTATATTTCTTTCCTACAATAAGTTATCTAATCATCTAGAAAATCCAATAAAGTAAAAAAAAAGAAGGCCTATCATTAAAAATTGCACGAAAAGTGTTTTAAATAAGACGAAAATAAATATAGAAGTGGAACAATATTTTTTCTTTCAATATATATATATATTTATATATATCTTTAGATATATTATATAATATATATATCTTTAGATATATAATTATATATCTATATAAATAATTAAAATGCCAGAACACTTGGAACTTCAACAACTTGTCGATGGTTTATCACAAAGAAATTCATCAAGACGTTGGTTGGCATCGTTCAAGTGTGCCTGCCCTTATATTGGAATTATTTTAGCTACACTATCGTCATTATTTTTCTCATTATGCTCAGTTATTGTTAAAGGACTTATCGATGTTAATCCTATGGAATTGGCATCTTTTAGGTAAACAAAGTTCTAGTGAAATTTTTCATAACTGATTTATTATTTTTTCATTTATTTTATTCCAAATTCCAGATTCATTGGAGTATTACTACCGGCCATACCAATTGTGATATATAAAAAAGAGCCAGTATTTCCGGAAGGAAAACGTATTATCTTAGTATTGAGATGTTTTATGGGAACAACAGGATTAATGTTAAGTTTTTATGCTTTTCGTCATATGCCATTAGCCGATGCTTCCGTTATAATATTTTCAACACCAGTTTTTGTTGCGATATTTGCACGTTTATTTCTTAAAGAACAATGCGGTTTATTTAATATAATAACAATAATATTAACATTAATTGGTGTTGTGTTAATAACACGTCCACCATTTATATTTGGTGATGTTGGTAGTACAACAGTAACAGTAACATCACCAATAACAATAACCGATGATAATATATTAAATAATAATAAACATTATGATGTTTGGGGGCCAGTTGCAGCCCTATCATCAACATTATTTGGAGCAAATGTTTATGTATTATTACGTGCATTAAAAAATTTACATTATTCTGTAATTATGACGAATTTCGGTGCATTCGCATTAATCTATACAATAATTGTATGCTGGTCAATTGGTGCTATATGTTGGCCACAATGCGGTTACGATCGTTTACTTGTGATTATTTTAGCTATATTTAGCTTTCTTGGACAAATCTTATTAACATTATCATTGCAATTGGAACAGGCTGGTCCAGTTGCGATAGCTCGTTGTGCTGATATTGTATTTGCATTTATATGGCAAATAATATTTTTTGGTGAAAAACCAAATAGTTATTCATTGTTTGGTGCACTGCTAGTTGTTAGTTCAGTAGTATTAACAGCAATGAGACGTTGGGCATTGTCATTGCCAAGAGAATCAAATGTTAGAAAACGATTACGATTTTTAGGGTTAGATTAGTCTTTATTTTCTTCTTTTTTTTTTTTAACTAAATTACTAATCAAACCTAATTAAAAATATGTAAAAGATACAAAAAAAGTTTCTTAGTAAAAATTAATTTTAATAACTTCAAGAATAATTTATATTCTCCTATTTTTTAGTTGATCAACAAATTTTTCAATATTTATTAAAAAAAAAAAGAGATTTAAATTGGAAACTGTTTTTTTTTTAGGCATTTGTAAAAAACTTGTAAAAGCTTATCGCTTTCAAAAAAAGAAAAAATGTGAAGCATAAAATTTTGTAATCTGGATTTTAAAAGAAAAAGAAAATACCAAAGAAATACTTAAAATCTATTATTAAAATATATTATACCGAATCTCTGTATTAAAAATGCGAAAATTCTAGTCATTTACATTTTTTATTTTTATTAAAAATTTCTAATCTTATTACAGAAAAAAAAGAATATTTTACATTTGAAAAATATAAATTCAGAAAAAGAAAGTTTTATTAATAAATTTAAATTAAAATAACGAATCAAATTTGAAATCTTTTATTTGTAACAATTAAATAACCTCTGAAAGCGTTTATAAGTTCGAAATTGTTTGAATGTGGTTTTAAAGACTTGGTGGACTTCTCTGAACTTTTGTTAATAAATTTTTCTTATGTATTGTTAAATTTTTCTTTACCTTATATTTTAGAAAATCTTTGTTACTCTAAAAACCAATCTATGTTGGGCTTACATGCATTTTGCATGTATTCAATTCCCTGCCCATCGTGTCCACACGTGTAAACATGCTAGGTAATCACTTTATATGATTATAGCATGCCTAAAATTGGTTTTATTTGGGTATGAATTTTGAACGGACATGTTATGAAGTTTCATCCTGAATTCGCCACACGACTTTTTTCCAGACTTACTAATTTTCAGTGGAACATAAAATTCAGACATAAACTTGGACTTCTTTCTTGCAATGGAAAACCAATAAAATATGAATATGTGTTTATAAAAAGGCATCAAACATTTTCGGTTTCTAATCTATCTCTTTATCAGATTTTTCTAACTGCCACATCGTTTTTTTTTTTTTTTATTTAAATTTATCAGTATAATGTTTTGAAAGAAGTTATAGAAATAATAGACAAATTAATTAAAAATATGACAGCAATTATCTCTCTAGCCGCTGCTGCTGGTTTTTATCTTGCAGCTGATGAGGAACAACAAAAGAAGAAAAGTTTGGGTTCAAAATTATAGACTTTGGAAGGAAAAAGGAAGTTTTCAATTCCTGACAAATCTCGGAGAATATTATTTCGTTTACATGGCAACTCGAAAATTGACTTAAGATCAACTCGAAACTATCAATCCGGGTTTTTTAGCTTTACCAGATTGAAAGATTGACTTGAAAACATATTTCAAATAAATCTCAATTATATACCATAGATAGTTGCAAAAAAAATGTTTATGTTTTAGGTTTGGTTTCGCCTCTGTTCATAGTTCATTTTAAATTTTCAAGTCGATCTGCGGTTTACACGCAAAATTTCAAGTCGAATTTAAGTCGATCCGGAATTTCATGAACGATTGAAGTCGACCTGAAAAAGATTTTATAAATGCAGTATACTATATTTCAAATTATTTTTAAATTTCCCGCCAACTAGTAGTTAAGACAAAAAGTTGATGTCTGAATTTCCGAACTCTAAAAGAAAATTAATATAAATGAAATGTCAAATAAAATTTAAAATAAGATTTGGGTTTTTCTTGTTTTGTAAAGTTCTTCCACTTTCTCTTTCGTTCGTGCAGTGATTCTATCATCTTCAATTGCCATGTCAAATGAGTTACGTGTAGTTTAGTTTTCGCATAGAAACTTCATGTGCTCGATTTGTTTGTTGAAGAATAAAATCTCCATTTTTATCTAACAACAAAATTGTTTGGCAAATGAGATACACAACGAATTCAACAATCGGAATATATTCTTCAATGAAAAATGACGATAGGCAAAGCTGACCACCAATGAGAAAAACTTTATTAAACAATTCATCACGGACAAATTCAAAAATGTACATAAGAGATTGGAGGCAAGCCCTAAGGTCGCCGCCAACCTATCGTCTCGGGAATCGAACATTTCGTTTTCATTTTCATATAGCACTAATAATGCTTGCTTTTGGTTCATTAATTGTGATATTTTTATATGTAAAACCATCTTCACAATCTCAATATTCAAATAGTTGGTTAACAAAAAATATTGTAATGGATGAATATAATTACACTTACCCATTAACGACACCAGTTATAATAAACGGTATTTAGTTTTCATATTAAATAATATTTTATATTGAATTATATTTCTTTTTTTTTTTTTTTTAAAAGGTATACGAACATATAGGATTGGTTTAATTGCTGATTTAGATACAGAATCCAAAAGTAAAACTGATCCGAATGTATGGACAAGTTATTATAAAAAAGGTTATCTAAGTTATTATCCAACGAAAGAGAAAATCTCAATAGCCTGGGATACGAATGAACCGATTAAAATGTATTCAAGTTATTCGTTAAAAGGTCGTGGAATGGAACTATCCGAATTAATTGTATTTGATGGAAGATTGTTAACATTTGATGATCGGACAGGAATTATTTATGAAATTATTAATGACAAAGTAATACCATGGGTAATTTTAACTGATGGTGATGGACATACAATGAAAGGATTTAAATCTGAATGGGCAACAGTTAAAAATAAATTATTATATGTTGGATCGATGGGAAAAGAATGGACTACAAGTCATGGACAATTTGAAAATGAAAATCCAATGTATATTGTGACTGTGACAAAAACTGGAGAGGTAAGAAAAATAAAAAATTTGAAATAAGAAATTATCTTTCATTCATTTATTAGGTGCAACATAAAAATTGGGTAAACAATTTTAAAGGTATTCGAGAAGTTCTTGGTATTACATGGCCTGGTTATATGATTCATGAATCTGGAATGTGGTCAGAAAAATTACAAAAATGGTATTTTTTACCAAGAAGATGTTCCAAAGAAAGGTTTTTATTTTCTAAAGTAATCAACATTTTCCAATTTTTACTTATTTCTATGGTTTTTCTTTTCTGTGGTAGATATAACGAAACCCGTGATGAATTTATGGGATGTAATGCTTTGATCAAATCTGATGATAAATTTATGGATATTAAATCAATTAAAATAGGACAATTAAAACCGACACACGGTTATTCTAGTTTTAAATTTATTCCTGGAACTGATGATGAAATTATTATTGCATTAGCAACGGAAGAGGTGAACGGTCGAACATCAACATTTATTTCGGGTTTTACAATTGATGGTAAAATATTACTTGATGAAGAAATAGTATCAGAAAATATAAAATATGAAGGTTTAGAATTTATTTAGTATCGTTTTTAAGTTATTGTCACTTTTTGCCTCCTATATTTTTTCTTTATTGTAAATCTATATAATTCTTTTTTTTTTTAGTTATAAGTACGAATAAATTATGTACATATAGGAAAAATTGTAAAAAAAAAAAAAAAACGCAATAAATTAATATAAAGTGATTTTTTGCACTTGTTTAGTTACATAAAATACAGGACGAAAAATTAGGATTCTTAAATCAAAAGAAGATGCCTTAACTAACTTCTCCATTATGAAATGTATTATTGTCTTCACAATTGTTACCATTTTCCAATTTTATTCCTGCTAAAACCATATCATTTTCTTGTATACGTCCTTCATTAGCTCGTATTTCCAATCTAAGTAGTTTAAAAGACATTAATTTCTATTCCAAATAGTTTAACAATAACAAAAAAAACCCGTTTACCTGTGCGCATTGTGCGTAACTGACCATAATTCTGGAAGATATTTTGGGCGCATTGTTTTCACGAAATGTTCACGCCATATTTTTTCTAATTCAATTAAACCACCATATTTTTCAATGAAATCATTAACCACTTTTAAACCATGCATACAATAATTATCTATATTTTCCCTATAAATAGAAAATAGGTATTTAATAGCCTTCTATAAGTAAATTAACAAAAAAAATAAATAAACATACATAATATCGACTGAAGCAGCTTTTACTAATAAATCATTTGTAAATTCCGTATCGACGGGATACGAATCTAAAATTGTTTTCATCAACATTTCCTTTCTTTCGTCGGGAATTTTTTCAGAATTATTTAAAAGTGCTCTAGCGGCTGATCTTACCTGTCTAGAATTTTTTTTTTTTTTTTTTTTTGAAAAAATACATATCTATTTAAAAAGAAAGAAAAAAAAAACACTAATAATTACCGTAATTTCGGATTTTCTTTAACTTTTGTTCCTCCATCTTCACCAGCCATTGGTGCATTACACATTTTAGATAATTTTTCTCTTATTTTTATATCAGAAATATTACTTAATTGATGGCAACGAGGACAAAGTAATAAAATATCATGTGATGTGTGCGATTTCATAACAACTTTTTCAATAGAATTACTTTAAATAAATAAATAAAGTACATTTATTAATTATTATTTACCTGGAAAATATTTTCGATATTCTCGTGGTACGACATTTTTTCGTATGTAACTATCTTCTCTACCACAAACAACACAGTGATTTTCTTTTGCCAAAGTATAATATTTTCCAACATCCCCAACAGCACGACCGGCAGGTTCGAAATTTAATCGAACCGTAAATGGATCTGAATTAACTAATTCACCAAGATTTTGATCAATGTACCTAAAAAAAAAACATAATAAATTATTGTTAAAAAAAAAACCAAAGGGTAGATAGTAAATAAACTTGTTACCATTGAGCTTTCTTTTTATCACATGTACATAGGATTTCACCATCCGGAGCTTCCATTAAACAATTATCATACAAACATTTCGAACGTGTGGACATATTTCTGCTGATATCTTTCTTAGGATTGCTATAAAAAAAATGTTAAATTTCATATTTCAAGTTAATTTCTAATCAAATCAATAAAAGCCTACGCAATTATTTTCCTTCGAATTATTCCTAAACTTTTTTGTGTTTGTGCTGAATTTAGAGATATTCCATCTTTAAAATTAACATCAATAAATGGTTCACAGGTACTAAGAGTTTCTTCTAGAACATCATGTTTACTTTGCCAGAAGCTAGAAATAGAATTAATTCAAAACTTCTTAATAAAAACTATTAAAAATAATTTTCAAACTTTTTTTTAATTTTTCCAGATAAATTTTTAAATAATTCAATTGCAACAAATGCATCGTTAGCGGCATACACTTTTTGTCTTTCTGAAAGAACTTTTGCTTCCCAATCAGAACATCGAATACGCCAATCTTTATCTAATTCGATTTTTAATATGGACTTAGATAATTTCGCTAAACCTTCAGGTTTCTGTCCAACTTGGGCAGCTAAATATCGTAAATCGAATGTACTTGCAATTCCAACACCATAATCACGAGATAGATTTCTGGCATCATCTTGAGGAGCTACACCAACTTTAACAATTGTTTCATCTTCCAACAATTCACGTAATTCACGTGGAATTCTTCCCAAATAACATAAACGAATTAATGCACAAAGTCCACGATGAGATGCTAACTGTAATAAAGCAACTGGGCGACGTGAACCACCAACAGCAACCCATTCACAATCAAATCCAAGCACTCGATATTCTGAACAATGCCTTTTTGGGAAAAATAAATGTATTTTAAATTTATATATTTGTTTTGTAACTACAAATTATTTACTTCTTTAATGTTTTAACAATCTGTTCACATTCGTCAACATTTACTATTTCTTCAATTGTACGAGTTCTGAGAGGGTTTCGAAAATCAAAAATAGATTTTATCTGACGAAATATTTTTGTTCGATTTCGCAATAAAATATATAAAAAACCTACGCCAAATGTTGTTACAATTGCGGTTGGTAAAACGCTTTTCTTTTCAACCATCTTTCTGGTAGGCACTTCTATCTGAACTTATACGTTATCTTTCGATAGTTTCATTAAATAAAATAAAATAAAATTCATAAAACGTTATAAATTTGTTTTCAACTCCACGTTACTCCTAGAACAAATTTCTGAAAGCGCTAGAGATTTTCTAGGCCAAAGCAACTTAAAAATCAATGCGCTTTTTAAGATTTATTTCACCTTTTGCAAATATTTATAGGACAACTTTTCCCTCTCGTACAAATTGCATTATTTCCTGCAAATTCTTGGTTATAACAAAAAAAATGTTTCCTTCGTTACTTGAAACTGACAGCCACAAATCAAAAACATTACTTAATTTTGCGAAAATACAACATCTTCATAATGATAGGAACGACACCATGCTGTAAAATTTGGTACTAAAGATCGTGATTTTAGCTTTTTATAGAATTTTTGATTACTTAAAAAGAAGAAGATTTTTGACAATTCCTTTCCACCACGTGAAAATTGCTTGATGGTTGTTTTGTAATTTCCGCAATAATAAAAACGCATTTTTCACGCCAAAATGCGTATTGAGACGTGCTATTTTTGTTCCAGTAAAATATATCCTGGACATGGATTACAATTTGTAAGAAACGATTGTAAGGTAAGCTGAAAATTTGAAGAAATTTTATAAAATATATTTTCATTATTCCAAACATTCTTTTTTTTTTTACATCTTCGCATATTCTTACAGATTTTCAAATTTTGCCGTTCAAAATGTCACAAAGCATTCAAAAGGAGGAAGAATCCTCGTAAAGTTCGTTGGACCAAGGCACACCGGAAAACAGCTGGTAAAGAATTATCAGTTGATCCTAGTTTTGAATTTGAGAAACGTCGTAATCAACCTGTTAAATATAATCGAGAAGTCTGGCAAAAAACACTTGATGCCATTAAACGTGTCACAGAAATCAAAGAGAAACGACAGGGACAATTTGTTATGCAAAGATTACGTAAAGGACGTGAAGTTGAAATTGAAATGGATGTTAAAGATGTTCAAAGAAATATTACACTTATAAGATCACCAGCAGCTGGTCTGAAAGAAAGACGAGCAAAGGAAGCAGAACAAGAAGCTGCAATGATGGAAGAAGATGAAGCAGAAATCACCTATGTAGATGCTCGTGAACTTGAAAAGAAATTAGAGGAATCTGGAATGAATGCAGACTATGAAATGGTTGCTAATTAAGTTTATATTTTGTATTTTATTCGTAATTTCTTTAATTTTATAAGTTCTTTTGATTTGATAAATAAAACAATAATATTAAAACAAAATCAAGAAATTTGTTTTTTAGATTTCATCATTTTTTATTTTAATTAAAAAAAGAATAAGTATCAACTTTTTTTTGTAACTAATTGGATTTAAAAGCTGCAAAAAATTTTCTCATTTTTCAATTGAAAGTAATTGCGATTCAGTCGAAATTATGTTTTCCAAGTGTGTTAACGATTTGTACCATAAACTGCTATTTTTAAAAAATTGTATTAAAATTTTTTCAATAAAAATATATAAAAAAACTAATTTTGTTTGCTTGTTTCGTGTTTTTCAGTGCTACTGTTGATTGCATCAGTAGCATGCAATGGGATCTTTGTGTTATGGATTATTTGGATTTGGTTATTTAGTGATCAAATTCCAAATCTTATTGCCCCAACGAATGGATTAACATTTGACTACATAATTGGTATTTTTATAAGAATTTAAGAATTAAAAAAAACATAGTAAATACTATATCACACATCCGCATTCATTATCGATTTTTTATTTACATTAATTTCATATATTAAACACATTCGTGGACAATTTACTTCATAAAACTGAACAAACAATTAAAAACACAAGATACGACAGCATATTTCCCATTATCATATCAAAAAGATATCTATGTCCGCCAATGTGTTAACTGTTAAGGATGTGAAACAAATTAATTTAATATAATTTATATTAACAGTTGGATCAGGAACCGCAGGATCTGTTCTAGCCAATCGTTTAAGCAGTAATCAAAATATATCGGTTTTATTAATAGAAGCTGGTCATACATTTCCACCATATATTAAAGTTCCATTATTGGCAACATTTGTACAAAATTCTGGAAATGATTGGAAGTTTTTATCTACATCACAAAAATACTCTTCACGAGGACTTAAAAATCGAGTTTGTTTTATTTTAATATTTAGAAATTCTTTACAATAAATTTATTATATTTAATGATTAGATGCAATCTTTACCACGTGGAAAAGGTATTGGTGGATCATCACAAATAAATTACTTATTACATTATGAAGGTATTCCGGAAGATTATGATAATTGGGCTAATAATTTTGATATAAAAATTTGGGAATACAAACGAATGAGAAAATATCTTATAAAATCAAAATTCAAATGTAATTTAAATAATTTAAAAATATCAGAATTTTGTTATCGTTTATCTGAAAATGTAACAGATTTCAATGAAAATATTTGGGAAATGCCAGAAAATTATTCTTTATTAACGGAAGCTTTTATAAAATCAAATAATAATGAATCTAAATTTAAATTTGAATTAAGTCAATATAATATAAGAAATGGTGTACGTTGGAGTGTTTATGAAACATTTTTACGTCCTTGTTTTAAACGGGAAAATTTAAAAATTATTTCAAATACTTTAGTAAAGAAAATTAAATTGAAAAATAATCAAGCTACATCAGTAATTATAATAAATAATTACAATGATGAAAATTTTGCAAAAGAATTGGAAATTTTTGCTAATAAAGAAATAATTTTATCAGCTGGAACATTTCAAACTCCACAATTACTTCAATTATCTGGGATTGGATCAAGAGAACACTTAAAATCTGTTAATATTAAACCGATAATTGAATCACCAATGATTGGTCAAAATTTATTTGATCATCTTAATCTTCCATTATTCGTTTCGATTAATGAATCTGCTAGTTTGAATATGAATAAACTTTTAAATCCATTCGAATCAATTCAATATTTAACGACTGGTAAAGGATATTTTTCTAATTTCGGTGTAATTGGTCATCTAAAATCTAAACAACATAATTTTGGTGCAAGTATTTTTGGTACGGGTTTTATTGATGAATCTGTACTTAAGGATTTGGCAAATTTTGAACAAGAGGTATGTTTATTAATAGCTCTATAAATCTAATCGGAATACTTGTATTTTTTTTTTTAGGTATTTCGTACATTATTTCCATTGTATCACAATTCAAGTCAAGAAGGTTTTGTTATTTTATCAACATGTTATCAACCGAAAAGTCGTGGAACAGTTCTAGTGAAAAGTTCAAATATTAAAGATAATCCCGAGATAAATCCAAATTATTTGAAAAATAAATTTGATATTAATTGTACAATAAATGCTATTGAATCGGTTATAAGATTAATAACAACATCAGAATCATTACAACGATTGAATCCAAAAATTCATTGGCCAAAACTATCACGTTGCTTAATTTTCGGACCAAAAGATCGTGATTTTGTTACAAATCAACCGAATAGGAATTACTTAGAATGTGTTATACGTACAGTCGGACTAGCTTCACATCATCCTGGTGGAACATGTGCTATGGGCAGTAATCCACAAAATGTTTTAGATCATCGATTAAAGTGAATAACTATGAAATAATTAGTAATTTATTTAATAACAAAAAAATACATTTCTTTTTAAAAAGGGTTCGAAGTATTGATGGTCTAAGAGTTATAGATGCTAGCATATTTCCTACACCTGTTTCTGGAACACCAAATTCAGTGTTGATTGCTGTTGCAAAAAAAGCTGCAAATCTTATATTAAAAGATTATTGAAGAAAAATAGATTAAATTTGATTATTCTTATTTACATAATATTTATTTTATAGAATAATAGACGATAATCCAATTTCTTAATTTCTAAACTTTTACCGTTTTTCTTAAGATCCGGAAATATTCTATGAAATATTGAATATTGAGTATGAAATAGCACGCGAATGAAATGGTATTAATTAAAATAAATTTTATAAAGAAAAATTGTATAAAATAAAATTAAATTGTTTAACAAGAATTGTTATTCTCATTTAAAATTGAAATGAATTATTTTTCTTAACGATTTTCCACTGAAATTTTCTTTTAAATTAAGTTGGTTAGTTAGTTCATTTTATTGTATCTCGGAAACTTATCTAATATATATATTATTTGTATTTCTTATGTGATTAGTAATTTTTGAAAACATAGTCAAAAGTAGTTTCAACATATATAAGATTTCGGCGGAACCAAACTACTATGTGTTAAGAAAGGGTTTACTTTATTAACTGCTAAGATGTTATTATTATGATCAAAGTGAAATAAGTTTTTTTTTATTGATAACAACAAAATACTATTAGTTATGAAAAAATGAAAAACATGTTCTTCTTGAAAACTTATGATCAATCAAAAAATATAATATACATATATGGGAAGCTGGGGCAAGATGGCGTACTCAGGCCCGGCAAATAACATGGTATACCAACTCGGCACAATCGAAAACTTTAAATTCAAAACATTCCAAGATTTTTTCAGAAAATGATATTTTGAAGTTTTCGACCAATTAATTGCGTCACTGAAAATTCAATTCGAAAATAATTCCACCTGATTTTTCAAATTGTTAGAACGATTCGGTATCGGCCAGTCCGCAAATGTTGACGTTATTGTAAAAATTTATGAAGATAACTTGGCCAAAGAAAGGTTGCTTACCGATAAGCACATGTTTTTGCAACTTTTAAGAAGACAAAATGAGCAGGCGAAAAACTTGAGGTAAATTGTAGATTTTTTAGAAAAATACAAATGGACTAGAGGGCTTATTCCAGATTTCGTGCCCCTTTGTTCAACTGCTAATCATGATGCCAGGATCATCCTGTTCGAACGAATGAAGTTTTTCTGTTCTCCGTCAAGTCAAAATGTATTTAAGATCCACAATGTTGCAAGATGCATATTACTGACAAACTCGATTTGAAAAAACTGTTAAATGAATTTGGAAAAGAGCATTTTTCAAAACCCTATTAAAAAAATAATATGTCAATCAATAAATTTATAAACTGTACAAAAAAAAACGCTATCATTCGATGTTATCCGTGAGTGGGGCAAGATAGAATAGAATCCTTTAAATCTATAGTTAAATTGGTTTATGTAGCGCAAGAGTCACTTTAAAGCCTGATTTATTATTATCACTGGAGTCCAATCACTTAAAAAGACATAGAAGTATAATTTTGAAAATAAAAAAATATAGCAATTTTTAGCTTATTTCGATGGTTCGCACAAAACTGAAAGCAATCGAAGTGATAAGTCAAAGGCGTTTATTCAATCCTGATTGATACGTTTTATAGCAGGATATTGTGGTCATTCCATTTTGTCTCATCTTCCCCTACATACCTTTATAACATGTGTAAATACAAATTGATCTGAACTATTTGCCAAGAAAATAATTAAATGCAACTAAAACTTTCTTAGAAAATTATATGAGAAAAATATTTTCATCATTTTTTGCATGAACTTCAATATTAAATTGTTTAAATTTATTATTAGAAATATAGTTCGATCATCTAAGAAATGAATAGACATCAATCACATATTATTAACATTGAAATTAAGTTCATGAACATAAGAATAAAGTCTTTCAAACAAAAGAAGAGTATTATCATCGATTAAGTAAACTTTTTTTCTACAGAGATTGCATAATATTAAAAGTGAAGTCAAATTAAATAATTTTATTTCATATCCGGCTGAAAGATTTAAACAAGCAGAAAATTCTTGTCCAATCAATTTAGTTCATTTTGATTTAAAACATGAAATAATAAATTATTTGATCTAATCAAGTTTATAAGGCAATGTAGTCTTCAATGAAAAAGCTTTTTAGCAACATTTATCGGTGATGCACAAAACAGTTCAGTACATCTTTGAATCCGTTCCAGACTATTTCGTTATATTCAAATATGAATATTGCAAGTTTATAAAAAAAAAGTGCAATATTTTCGAATATTAAATAATTCGAATTTCTTAAGTTTTTTGAAAGTTTTCTACAAGAAAGTGTTTTGTTTGCCGTTTTTTGTTTTTTTTTCATTAATATAATTTATATAAAAAATTTTCCGTTAAAATTTGAAAAGAAAAAATCTTAATAAAATGACGAATATCGAAGATATTATTAATCATATGCAACGCTTCTCTTGGCCAGATTATGTTGTGTTCATTTTAATGTTATTATTATGTATTTTTATTGGAATTTATTTTGGTTTTATGAAAAAATCTGTATCAGAAGCAGATTACTTAATGGGTGGCAGAAATATGATGGTTATTCCAATAGCACTATCATTAGTAGCTAGGTAAAAAAAAAGAAGAAAAACATTAATTATAAATTTGTGATTTAAAATTTAATTAAATTTATTTAAATTTAAAAAAAATATTCAAATCGTGATTATAATTATCGTGTTTTTATTCTTTATAAAAGTTTTATATCTGGAATAACATTGCTGGGATTACCAACGGAAGTTTATTTATATGGAATACAATATTTGTACGTTTCTGGTGGTGTTATTACAATGGGATTTGTAATGGGATTTATTTATTTACCAGTTTTTCATGGTTTAAATATTACATCAACTTATGAGGTTAGTATGGCAGTATATCATAGAGTTTATTAGTTTTCTCTTCATTTGTAACGCATAAAAATTATCATCATGATAGAGAATCGAAAGTTATATCGATTTTTAGGTGTCCATCTCGTCCGTCTATGTACACGATAACTAAAAATGCGTCGCCTGATTTTAATGAAATTTACAATATAGATTGGATATTTTTAAACTATAGATTTGGTATTAGAATTGAGAAAAATCGGCAACGAAGTTAAAAACTAACAGCCAAAGTGACAAAAAAAATCATTCATTTTGTATTTTTTTTGGGGATTTGATTGGAAAAGTTTGTACAGCAATTTTATTAAAAGTAATTACATTATTACACGATAATATGTTAAATTTCGGTGAAATTGATTTAAGGATAATATAAAAAGAAATAGTTATAGTGCACAATTTGTTTGGCCATAAAATTTTGTCGTTTTTTCTTAAATGTACTTTAAAAGCTGATATACCAGGTTGAATAAATTGTGCAGAATAGATTGACACTATAAGAAGCTATTTCAAATATTTTTACTTATTACTTTTTTACATCCTTTATGAAAATAAAAAAAAGGGAAATACCTACTCCAGTAAAAATTCTACACCCAACTATTAAGGGAAATTTAGGTTTAATTAATTTATTTCTATAAATTGATCATTAATAATAGCATACGATTATAGTTGTAGGCACTATAAAACCTAAACTCCTTTAATACAAAATTATATTCTTTATTTAATAAAAGGAATAATATGTAAAAAATTGTTCTTAAATTAATCAATTAGTTAAACAAAATGAAAACAAATGAGTCATTCATAACCAATGGAATTCACCTATCAATATTAATTATTAAAAACTTTATTTTCTGGATTACGAATATAAGTACTTGTATGTACACTTCCTGGTTCACATTAATTTCATCTAGTTGCTAAGCTCTTACGAAATAAACTTTTCATTAAACTTATTTTCATTGTGTTAATTTGAATTAGAATTTACATCAAATTGATGTAAAAAATTCCGTTATTATTCATTTTATTAAGAAATACTTTCATAGAACTGCAATTGTAATTAAATTCTTTGGCATCACTCTGTCATCGGAACTACTTCTATTTAGTTTTCATTGGCATAGACTATTACTATATTAGCGATAATTATTAGCATAGTTTATCAACACTAGATGTGGCCGTTTATTCGTCCGTTAATATTAAAAAAAAATAAAAAAAATAGTTGAAAAACGACTAGTTCTAGTTATAGTACTAATAATAGATCCCAGAACTTGTAAACCGTTACCAAATATTAGATAGATAAACTCAGTCTCCAAAACCATAAATCTTTGTACTCATATCTAGCAATTTATCAAACTTAGAAATAGCACGCATAAAACTTGGTTCTCTAAAAACAAGGATCGGGAACCTAAGTTTTTTCTTTCAGTGTTTTTATAAGCTTTTAGTCTGGCCTGTTTTATTGTTTAGTTTTTCAGATATACAATAATTAGAAAAGTAGTATACATGTAGGAAAAAACGATAATGATTACTTTAAAATAAAAACACTTAGTTAATTTTTCAATTCTTTCTTTATTTCTTATGTCTTGTTTAAATTGCGGTTGTCTTTCGACTGCCGCTTAAAATATCCTCCTCTTCATTCTTCTTTTCTTCTATTGTACCATGCAAGCATCTTATCTGCATAATTATTCTTCATCCTAGTTCTAAGTCAAATATCTCTATGGTTATGTAGACATCTTATCTGCATGACTCATATTTAACTTAGACCTTTTCTTAGCCTTATATTAAGTTATCATCATCTTAACATAAGACTATCATGTAGGCCTTTTATCTACATGATTCGTCTTTACATAGTACTTATTTGAAATCTTAACATCCAGCTGTATCTACATGTTAAGATCCGTGATAGTCCTTTATTTACTTTAATTTTACCATAATTATGTAGGTATCTTGTCTACGTGAATCATAGCCATCCTACATACATGTAGTTGATTTCAATATAATCTCAAAGTGAAAGAAAATTATTAGAATTTAGAAAAAAATTGGAAAAAGTCAAATATTTCTGGAGTATAAGTCCACCGTTTCCATCAGTTTCCGGACTACGGCAAGAATGAACCAGTCTCCCGAATGCTGCGTGTGGTAAATGTCAATGCACAAGTTTTTGATTTTTGGCGCAGTAAGTTTGAACTGAGAAAACTTTTATATAATTCCTAATAACGAATTACTTTATTATTAATCCACATTTAGGCTCGATTTGAGCTGTTATTATTAAACAGATAAAAGAGACACTTGAAAGGATTGATGTAAATTTACCAAATATAATCAAAATTATTTCTGATTTTTAAATGTTTAAAATTAAAAATGTTCCTGAAATTTTTTTGAATATTTATTTAAATAATAGATTTTTAGTTTTATTTCAATTCAAAAATCTTCAAAATATGTAAAAATCTTAGATAATTTTCCAAGTTTTAAATAATTGAAGAAAGTATGACGTAGTTTTATTTTAAAAGTAGTTTTGAAAAGAAAATTTCGAATAAAAATCTTTTTGTTTTTAATTAAAATGTTTATTAATATTCAATTTAGAATTTCTAGTCGTTTTCTTTAGACCCAGACTATTTAATAATACCTCAGGTTTAATAATTGTATTATGAATCCAGACACAAGTCAAGTTCAAGTAGTGAATAAAAAAGGGGCTTCGGCATAATTTTTAAACATTTTGCTAGGTCATTTCAGATTGTTCAAATATTGAGGGCAAATAATAAATGATGCTTTTCAAGTTAATTCTATTTTAAATGAGGAAATTGAATTAGAGATTTATGTAACATATTTGTAGTACTAGGGCAATGAATTCTATGGTGTTCTCTTTTTTTTCTCCTTTTGGAAAATTATGTCAGTAAATAGTTTTTCTGATACTTATTTGTATCAGAAAAACTATTTTCCGACATCAACTTAGATCTAGTAAAACTCAATATTAATTCTTCAATATCCACAGATTCAGGAATTTTGTTTTCTATGGAAATTATAAACCATTCAAACGTTCCTGGCCCATTGTTGATCGTAAATAGTTTTTTATTAGCTTCAATTTGAAAAAGCTTCGTTCCCCTGTACCCACTGTTACCGGTAGTGTTAATAATATTCGTAAGGAAATACAAGTATTAGGAAACAGTTGTTTCAACTGACTATCATAGATCCATTTAAGAACAGATTCTGGTGATGTTTTTCTCTGTAATTTCCGTGACAACAACTTGGTCAAAGAAGAATGTAAATTAAATTTTTCGCCTGTTTAATTTTGCGCCTTTTTACTAGGGCGCCTGTGTGCTTTGCATACTTCGCACACGCCACGAGTCGGCTCTGCATATAACTATGTAAATATCCAATTATTTCTATAGTGACTCATTTGGTATCCATCAAGTTAATTTTCCAATTTTACTATCAAAATGGTTTTCAAATATTCCAAACAACTCTTTTTCACAAAATTTTTCAAACTCAAGTGTAATCTATCCATAAATAGGTATATTGGAGATATACAGGACAAGACATAAATATTATAGCAATGGACATGAGACTATATATTTTAGCCATTGTAGCAACATTCATGTTTTATTATACCATATTATAAATGAACTAGAAGCTCCTGTTCCAGTGCTGTTGGCAATAATTTACAAAATAAAATAAAAAACTTTCATAGAAGTAAATATAAATAGAGGCTAAAAATTATTAACCGAATTATTGTTATTGGTTACCGTTTCAGTTCCTTGGTATTTTCCATTAAGTTTATATAAAGTTTATTAATATTTTAATTATTTTATTTTAAGTTTATGACTTATTTTCGTATTTTTCAGTATTTGGAGTCACGTTTCGATCGTCGCCTTCGAATGTTTGGTTCAATAATGTTCACAATAATGAATGTAATAAAAAATTAATTAGAAAATATTTTATTATTTTTAAAATATCAATTATTTTCTAGATTGGATATTTACCAATTGTTATTTACGTTCCAGCATTAGCTTTTAATCAAGGTAAATTAAAATTCAAAAACTTAAATAATTCAAAAAATAAAGGAAATACTTAAATGAACAAAAATAGAATATTGTTCACTTGGTAAATTAAAAATAACTTAATTTTATATTTAATTTCAGTAACTGGCGTCGATATTCATATAATTACACCAATTGTTTGTATTGTTTGCGTTTTTTATACTTGTGTGGTAAGTTTTGTTTTAAAATTATTGTAAATTTAAGAATCACAAGAATCACTACTCTCTGCTAGTGTTAATAGCATTATTTGGACTTTTAGAAAAATTACATATGACCATAATGTCGTTAAAGTCTATAAAATTATTGGAATCGTTAAAATATTAGTTAACAACTCGCATAACTGTATTAACTAAACGAGTGGATGCTTTAAAATAATGAGAAGTTGGTAGAGGGCTGAAAATCGTTTTATACCTAAGAAGAAATAAGATAATAAACCTCGATTTAACAAAAGGGATGCGTTTCTATTTTTGAATCCTTTATATAGTGTCTCCAGTCCGAGAATATTCAATTAATTGTTGAAATATCAATTATACATCCTACCCAAGTTTTGCCATAACTGGATTGTACCTAGAGTGCTTATGTAGATTTGCCTCTGTGCCTTTGTATACAAAAATATAAGACTTTTTATTGTCTTTGAACATTTTAAGTTATTAATCATGTTTTGACCATATTTTAAAAATCATTCCTTTAAAATTACTGTCCACCTGCGATTTGAATAATAAACTAATGAAATAAAATTTAGTATAAGTTGTTTCCATAATAAAATTATTTGTTTCAAATTCAAAGGTATAGAAGTTACAGTATTGAGTTTGGAGTATATCATTTTTTGTTCTAAAAAAATGTCTCTAAAATTTAAAACTTTTTTATTTAAGGGCGGCTTAAAAGCAGTTGTATGGACAGATGTAGTACAAACTTTTTCAATGTTCGGAGCACTTGTATTGGTCGCAATTAAAGGGAGTATGGATTTAGGAGGTTCCTCGGTAGTTTTCAAAAGTGCATGGAATACTGATCGTATTGAACCACCAGAGTAAGAAAAATACATTTTAAAATTCAATTTTTCTATTGTTTTATTTTTTGAATTTAGCTTTAATATAAATCCAACTATTCGACATACAATTTGGTCACAAGTAATTGGAGGATTTTTCTATTGGTTACAAACGAATGCAGTTAGTCAAAATATGATTCAAAGATATCTTGCTCTACCAACTTTAAAAGCTGGACGACAAGCACTTTGGATATTTGTATTTGGTGTAATTATATTAATGTTATTATGCAGTTATAATGGTCTTTTAATATACGCAACATATGGCAATTGTGATCCGCTTACAACAAAAGTTAACATCTAAATTTATTTATTTAACAGAATATAAATAATTTTATTTTATTATTTTTTTTAGTTAGCACGTGCTAAAGATCAATTGTTACCACTATTTGTAATGGATATTTTAGGTGATTTACCCGGTTTATCTGGTTTATTTATAGCTGGTGTTTTTAGTGCTGCATTAAGTTCATTATCGACATGTTTGAATTCAATGTCGGCTGTTGTTTTGGAAGATTTTTTTAAACCATTCGTTAAACGTCCATTATCTGAGAATTCAATTAATTGGATTATGAGATCAGTTGTTGTTGGCGTTGGTGTATTATGTTTAGCATTAGTTTATATTGTAGAAAAAATGGGAACTGTTTTACAATTGACAATGAGTTTAGAGGCAATTACAAATGGTCCATTATTAGGAATATTTACGATGGGTATATTATTACCATGGATAAATGGAAATGTAAGTGAGAGTTTAGGATCACAGGAAATGAAGAATTTTATTAGGGATTTCGACATTTTTATGTTTCATGTGCCTCATATTTGTATTTTTTTTTTTTTTTAGAGTGCATTATGTGGTGGCATCGTTGGAGTATTATTTATGTCATGGATTAGTTTAAATGCACAATGGGCAATAGCATCAGGTGCATTACATTTTGAACCAAAACCACTATCAACAGATACTTGTGAATATAGTTTTGAAACAACAATACCAGCGTTAATTAATAATGGAACTAGTTCAGCAGATCCAGAGTAATTAGAATTCATTTAGAAATTTGATTTTATTAATAACTATTTTCTTTTCCAGGGATATCTTTCCTTTGTACCGGATATCATATATGTGGTATACATGTTTAGGTGCATTGGTAACAATCATTGTTGCTGTCTTATGTACATTCATTTGGGGTGGTAATGATCCCAGAACCATTGATCCAAAACTTTTAACACCGATCGTTAGAAATCGAATAAATTTTAGAAAAAATTCTAAATCAAATGTAAGTTTTGTATTTTTATTTTCTTCAAATTAAGTTTACATAATTTTGTTCATTACTTAGATTGACGACGTCAAGAATATTGCAACAATTTCAAAAAATGGATTTGATAATGAATCCGCTTTTTAAGATTTTTATAAAATTAGCAAAATTTTTATTTAATAAAAAAATAAACGAAACGAGACCAAAAAGTATTTCTAACAAATTTTTTTTTAAAAAAAAAAAAGATGATATTTGTAAATTAATTAAAATTATTAATTTTAAAAAACATCCACTTGCTTATTTCTAAATTTTTCCATATACAAATTTTGTAAATTAAAAATGACTATCTGCGACCCCGTGAACGTGACCGAGGCCTTTTACTTCTCTTCGTTTTCTTTTTATGACGTTTTTCATCTTCTGATGAACTATGTCTGTACTTACTTCGTTCTCTACTTTTGTTTTTCTTGGACTTTGATGATTTCTTTTTCGAACGATGTTCATAACTTGACTGACTAGAATTTGATGATACACTTCTTACACTTCTACTTCTTGTACTTCGTCGGCTGTTGTCATGTCGTTGGCGAGCTTCATCCAATTTTTCTTTATTGATATTGACTTGTTGTCGATGCCTATCTTCAGAGTCACTAGAATATTTTCTAGATCTAGATGATTTTGCCGATTGTGATTGGTGTTCATTATCATTTCTTTGATTTCTATATTTAGAACGACTATATTTTTCTTCTTCCTCCTTAAAAGTATCCATACGATTATCTTTACTACTTTCTTTTTCCAATTTTTCTTTTTTTATAATAATTTGACCAAATTCATTCTCCATTTTTTTATATTCATCGTACTTTGCAGAGTCTGTAATAGAAGGAATAAAAAATGATAACATTTTAAATAGAAAATATAATTAGATTAATTTACTTATAACTTTTCCATATTGTGAGTATTCACGTTTCGATACTGGTTGAACCATAAATTCATTTAACGATTCGCGAGTACCACCAATTGCTAATTTAACAATAACTCGACCAGCATGTTCGTCCATGCCCTCAATTTGTCCATATTGATCTTTTTGTTTACCAGCTAATATTCGTACGAACGCATTCTTTTTAATTGCAAGAATTTCATTGGGTTCTGGTGGTACTAAAGCTGCCTGTCGTTTTATCACTTTATCGGCACCAAGTCCCATACCTTTGGGTCTAACTACAGGTGATTCATCGACTAAAGGTTTATCCTTTTTTGGTTGATCTTTCCATCCCATACCTCTCAACATTGCCAAACCAAATTTAGTAATTGGAATATTTTCGTAATCATCTAATGTAGCTTCAACAGCCCCTTCTAATACAGGTTCATTTGATTTCACTGGAAGTGTAAGAGTATTATCATCGACGTCTTCTTCCGTTTGTTTTTGGGTTGCTTCTAAAATCTCTCTAGCTGCACGCATTTCAATCGTTTCATTTAAGTTAACTGGAATCGGATTGTTATTTTCTTGCGGTTTTATAGGTTCCGTGATACCATTGAGAATATCCTGTCTTAATTTCAAGCTGGCCAATGCTTTTGATGTGACTGTTTTTTCCACCATAGGAATTACAAGAGGTTTTTCGGGTTCTTCATTGCTTGTGCTATAATGATTTTTTATTAATTAAACATTTTGAAATCATTTTGCAAATATGTACTTACTCCACCAATTTAATTGAATGTCCTTCGACGCAGGATATTAATTCTATTTTAGATTTAGGATTTTCATCCACTTTTGAAGGTAAAACTACACTTGATTTTTTTATACTTTTGCTAAAACCAAAAGATATTTTTTTAGTCTCCATTTTTCATCAAATTTTACAAACGTTTTCTGTTTTCAAGAGACAAGTGAATTTTACACCAAAATAAAAACATAACCCCGAAGGTACGCGTCAAATTTAAAGGTATCTTCTTCTTTATTAACTTTACTAGCTCCCTCCTTTTTCTATATTATAAATAGGTTAGTATTTAGGGCGTGTGTGAATAATAAGAAATTAACGAAAATGTCGAATTTACTTTTTCATTCTTATACTTTATATTTTACAGATGTCATTTATTTGAACAATCTTCGTTGTACAAATAATAACTAAAGTTTCCATAGTGACAAAAGTAACGGTTGTGTTAAACTATTTCTTTTTATATGAAATATTTTCGGGATAAACAAAATTTCTAAATAACGGATGTTAAAATACAATGAAGACGACATTTATATGGCATGTATTACTTTTAAGTATTTACATTCGTTGTTGGTAAACAATTTAGTATTAAAAAGAGGAAAAGAAAATTATTTTAACGTTTTTAATTAGACTTAAATCAGAGTCGCTTTAAATTCTTTGCATATGTATTTTATTTTATATGGATTTTTTAGTTACTATTCGCACACATCCTAAATTGTTTTTTGTCGAATAAAAAAAATAAAAAAATTAATTTTGAAAAATAGAAACTTCCAGCACATAGAACTTGTTCAATCCACTCGAATATGAAAATGTCAAAAATTATTGTGCATCTCACTTTGACTAGTATACGTAATAATATCATGCTATCTTTTTTTAACTCAAGTTTTTGTTCAAAGCAAGCTGTACAAAACCTAACCCCAAATTCTTGGCGATTAATCATTGCGTGCACGAGTTCCGAGTGAAAAAATAAAATTCTTTTAAAAAATGTTTGGTGGACAGCAACCCATTTTGGTTTTAAGTAAGTAAAAATTTCCACAATTTTCAATTAGAAAATTACGTTTGATTTTTGTTTAGGCCAAAATACTAAAAGAGAATCGGGACGAAAAGTTCAGCTGGAAAATATCAATGCCGGAAAGGTAAGAAAAAAAGAAATTTCTTTATTCTTCTAAGAAAAAAGTTTATAACGAGTTTAAAATTGATATCATGTTAATTATAAAATTAATTTAAATTCCGTTTTATACATATTTTGAGGGAAATTTGAGAAATTGTAAATTGAAATAGACTCGAACTTCTCGAAATAAAATGTCGGAATTCCTTAAATCGCCTTAACTATCCAATTAGATAAATATTAATTATTGTAATTAAGTTTCGAATCTGATTTAAACAATTTTCTACAAAAAAGTTTCTATAATAATTTTTTTTTTTTCAAAAATGAGTCATCCGAAACTGAAGTCATGAAGTTACCAAATTTTAAAATCAATTTTTGTTTTTAGGCGATTGCCGATGTTATTCGAACATGTTTGGGTCCACAAGCTATGTTAAAAATGTTGATGGATCCAATGGGTGGTATTGTAATGACGAATGACGGTAACGCAATTCTCCGAGAGATTACAGTTCAACATCCAGCCGCAAAAAGTATGATTGAAATTGCCCGAACACAAGATGAAGAAGTTGGTGATGGTACAACATCAGTTATTGTACTCGCTGGTGAGATGCTAGCTGTTGCTGAACCATTTTTAGCACAACAATGGCATCCAACATTGATTATTCGTGCGTATAGGGAAGCCCTTGAAGATATTATAAAACATTTACAAAATGATTTATGCATCACTGTTGATCGAAATAATAAGGAAAAAATGGCTGAAGTAATAAAAGCTTGTATTGGTACCAAATTTATCGGACGTTGGTCAGATATGGCAGTTAAAATTGCATTGGATGCTGTTGAAACAGTTACATTGAACGAAAATGGACGTCTGGAAGTTGATATTAAACGGTAAAAATATATATATTATATAATTATAATAATTTTTTATGAAATTTTTTGTGTTTCTTTATAGCTATGCAAAAGTTGAGAAAATTCCAGGTGGTTCTATTGATGAATCGGCCGTTTTACGTGGTGTAATGATCAATAAGGATGTAACACATCCAAAAATGCGACGATATATTGAGAATCCACGAATAATGTTACTTGATTGCCCATTGGAATACAAAAAGGGTGAAAGTCAAACTAATGTTGAAATTGTTGAAGAAAAAGATTTCACACGAATGTTACAAATCGAAGAGGAACATGTTCAACGTATGTGTGCCGAAATAATTGCACTCAAACCCGATATCATTTTTACTGAAAAAGGTGTATCAGATTTGGCTCAGCATTATTTAGTTAAAGCTGGTATTACAGCAATTCGTCGTCTAAGAAAAACTGATAATCTTCGAATTGCAAGAGCATGTGGTGCAACCATTGTAAATCGTACCGAAGAGCTTTCCGACAAAGATATCGGAACTGGTGCTGGACTTTTCGAAGTGAAAAAAATTGGTGATGAATATTTTACATTCATTACGAAATGTAAAGATCCAAAAGCATGTACAATTTTGTTACGTGGCGCATCAAAAGATATTCTAAATGAAACTGAACGTAATCTTCAAGACGCCTTACATGTTGCACGTAATTTGGTTTTAGAACCAAAATTGGTACCGGGCGGTGGTGCTGTAGAAATGGCTTTGTCACAAGCATTAACACGTAAACAAATTAAAGGTCCATATAGTGCAGTTGCTCAAGCCTTAGAAATAATTCCACGTACTCTAGCACAAAATTGTGGTGCAAATACAATTCGTGCATTGACTGCCTTACGCGCAAAACATGCATCACACTCCGGCGATGCATTATGTGCATGGGGTATTGACGGTGAATCTGGAGAGATTGTTGATATGAATATTAAAGGTATTTGGGAACCGCTTTCAGTTAAATTGCAAGTCTACAAAACAGCTGTTGAGACAGCTATATTGTTATTACGTATTGATGATATAGTTTCGGGATCAAAGAAAAAGAAGGCCGACAATGAAGCAGCCGTTCCATCGGCAATGGCTAATCAATAAACGTTGAACAAAAAATGTATAATTACTTAAAAATCGTAATTAATGTTTCATTTTCTCACTTTTTTTTTAAAAAGAAAAATTAATTCTAAAAACATAATTATTGAAAAATAAAATACTTTTGTATTTTATAAAAATTTAATTTAATAATCAATCACCTTCTTGTTTGTGCTTTCTTTTTATAATTATAATTTTAACCATGAAATATCATAATAAAAAACTAAATAAAAAAAAACATGTTTTATTTTTAAAGTCTTCTAAGATATCGAAAGGCGTCGTGCGTTTTGAAATGGATGTTGTTAATCCAGCAGGAATGGAATCGTGTAATTCGATATGAACCAAATCCCGCGTTATACATGGGGTTTCTAGTATTTTGGTTAGCTTTGACCATTTTTTTTTTGTTAAAAAGAAGATGAATACGAAGTAAATGTCCTTAATAGATAGATTAACTTGTATTTTCGATGAGAGGGTAATCATATCCCTGTGGTGGGATCGTGTATGATCGAATGGGACTACATATTGTCGATACGATTTGGTTGAAACCGAGTTAAACGATTCAATTTCTGTGATAATTGTCGTGCTTCATTTATTCCTGTGCCAAACTCAAGTAGAGTACGATCGAGACCTTTGGCTTAGTACTAGAAGCACAGTATTATACTGAGCCAGAAGCAACAATCCAAATTATGAGCATATAATTTCTAGGATTAAAAGGATTTGGCTACGCTACCATTCTAAGGAAAATAAGTCCATTCAGGAATTTAACTTAGATTTGCTCACGTTTTCAAAACTTGAAAATTACTTTCTTGATAAATCATTTTTTCTTAACTTAGATGGTTACGCTCGAACACCAATGTCCAAGGGTTACATTTTTATAAAAGTTGTCATAACTAATAATAACTGCAGAAGATATAAGACAACTAAATGTACATTCAATTATTTTTTAACGTTGCAAGAGTATTCCCAACACAATTAAAAGTAAGGATAGATAAAAGCGTCTGGCAAAGTCTTCCGTTCTATCACTATATGTTCGAAATAGGAACTGTAGTTTAGCAGGGTTCTTTTTCAATCAAACCATCTTCTCATATACAATAATGTACAGCGGGGTTGTTAGCGATCTGTTCTATTAAATGTCGAAATCCATTTGAGTGGACTATGACATTTTGAAGATCTATTTTAGAGATGCCTTTTGAATATTATGCTACAGAGTTGAGAGTAAGCAATATTATTTTCTATAAAGATATTTAATTATGAAAAACTATACACTTATACATCGCTTTATCACGTCGATACGTTCTGGAAAAGCTGGCCGTAAAGCGAAAAGCTGAATAACGAATCAAATATTTTTGTACCAGCGCTGAGAAACTGAAACTAAACAGAAGGTCGCTAACAGTATGGTAGAGCATTTTTTTTGGCCGTATAACGAAACATTGGGGGGCCGTTAATCGAAAAAGTGCCATAATTAAAAAAGACCGTTATAGCAAAGTATTGGTGTACATATTTGAATTTCTAGCTTGAAAATGAATAAATGGAGAAAGAAAAAACAATAAAAAATATTCTATACTTTTTTTTCGAATTTAATAGAACAATAATATAAAATAAAATCTACAAATATAATTAAACATACACCAAAAGAAAAAAATTAGTTAATTATATTGAAATATTAAATAACAATTAACACTAAAAAAAAAAAAAAATACGTCTAAAGGAAGTTTCATCTAAAAATAAAATATTTCTTGGATGAAATAAATATTAACTACTTGATTTTTTATTGGAAAATGAACTACTTAAGAATCTTGCCGAATCTAATCTAAGATCTGGAGCAATAAGAATATCATCGAATGTACTTTGTTGTTGAGAACCAACTGGATTTCCCATATCACTATGACTACCACTACTCGAACTGATTTTAATCGATGATAAACGACTTTCTCCTGAGAAAAGTTTACTAGAATTATCATGGTTTTGGGGTTTTGTTGAAGAAGTTGTCGAACGTGTTAGGACTGGTGTTGATGTTCTTTGACGTTCACCATTATTACTACCGCCATCTTTAATGTCCTTTTTATTTTCAGCAAAAGATTGTTTCGGTGTCGAATTATTTGTACCTAATAGGGATTTTAAAAATTGACTAGCTAAAGAATCATCAGTTGATAACGATGATGATGTGTTTGTACGTTTTTGTAATTCTCGAGCAAGAAAATCCCGTAAATTTATTGGTTTTCCATTTGCTTCAAGTGATGATGATGAATCAGTTTCAAGTATTTCACGTTTTATATTATCCTACAAAAAAATAAAATATATATATTTTTATATTATCTTTAAGAAAAAAAATAAAATCAAATTACCGTATTTTTATCAAAAGATTTATCAATCGTTTTCTTCGGTGAGATTGGTTTTTTTCGTGGTGTTTTTTGATAGACAAATCCCGACGATGTACTACTACTAAAATCTTTTGTGTTTTGAGATTTTTTCAACATTAAACTAGCCCATTTCATTCCCATTCGATCGAGATCTTTTTCAAAAGCCTCCAGTGACGATTGATTCGATGAGTATTGAAGAAATTCAATTCCAGTTATTGTAGTTTCGTCAGTTTTTTCTGGAACATTTTCTTTTCGAGATTTAAAATGTTCATCTTTTGTAATTTTATTTTTAACCGGTGTTTTTATAACAATTTTCATTTCATCATCATTATTTTTATTTGGAGTTTTAAATTGTAATCTTGAAATAGCTTGAGATGGTTTTTTCGGTGATTCTAAATTCGATTTATTATTATTAATAGGATTTATGGGAGTATAAGATGTAAGATTTTCAGAATTATCTGTGGATATTTTACTATCATTAGTTTTATTATTATTTTCATTTAGTTTACCTTCAATTTCATTACGAAATGAATGTTTAAGTATATTTCTTCGTTTTAATTCAGCAACAATATCAACTAAACTCCCTGAGCTCGTTGAATTTGTATCTTTATTCTCTTTATCTAAACTTTCATTGTTTATAACATTATCAATACTTTGGGTATTTAGTAATCCTGAAATATTAATATTGTCAGCATAATCTTTATGTGTTGGAAATTGTTTGTAATTGAATTTAATTGTTTTAAGTGAATTAATTAATTCTTGTAAATCTTCATTGGATAGTATTGATGATGTTGATGACGATGAAACTGTTGTCGTGGATGTTTGTGTTATTGATTTGTCAGTATTATCATTATTGATTTTTGTCAAATATGTGTTTATTGATGGGAATTCTTCATAATTTAAATTACCTTTATTTGTTATATTCAATAATTCTTGTAAATCATAATTTACTCTTGAACATTGTTCAGGATCAAATCTTGTTAAATCTAAATTATGCTGTTTAGCATATTCCTCGAATGTGGGAAATCTCTTATATAAATATTTTTCATCTTGTTTATTATCATTTACGGAGGTATTAATTCTTGAAGTTGCTGGTGTTTCAACTTCTAAAATTGTTGATAATTCATGTGGGATTTCTTCAACCAATTGTGGACTATAACGTGACATAGAAACTGGCGGTTTATCACGTTTATTACGATCAATATCATTTGTCAATAATTCCGGTATTTGTAATGTAATTGGTGATTGTAATTGTATTGGAATTTTTGGTATATCTTTTAAAATTGGTTCATAATTTATTGTTTCAATACCTTCAGATTGTTTTATTGTTGATTTATCATATAAACGTATATCTGGACTATCACGTGTATCTAAAGCTGTTAATGGTCTTGATAAAGATATTCCGCTATCACGACTAATTCCGGTTAATTTATTTTTTTCTAATTGTATTTTTTCAGATGTTTCTTCAACTGATGTTAAAATTTTCGCATCAGAAATTTTACTAGAATTATTACTACTACCGGTTCCATGTTGATGTCGGTCCGGGAAATCCATATATTCTGTTGAGTTTCTAACTGACTGAGTTTCTGTACTTGTTGATAATGTTATTTCTAAAATACGTTGTTTCTCCTCACGAACTTTATTAATCATATCATTTAGCTCAGCTATTCGTTGTGTACAATTTTCCGTTAATTCTGTATATTTATTAACTAATTCCAATTTACCAGAATCATTTGGTGATGAAATTTTACTAATATTATTTGATGTTTCAATTGAATCTTTACGTTGTGTATCTAATAATTTTTGTTCCGTTGGTGATGGTGCTTGTTGGGATTTATGTTTTTTAATTATATCTTTCTTTTTCTTCAATATTGAACGTAATTCTTTCTGTTTTTGTTGTTCTTTCTGTTGTTTTTCTTCTTTCATTTTCATTTCATTTTGTTTTAATGTTTTCATCCAAATATTTTCAATTGTTTTTACACTTGAATCACCATCACCATCGGATATGCTTAAAGATTTTTCAATATCCGTTAAGAAATTATAATTATCATCGATGAATTTCTTTAATCTATCAATTTGTTCTTGATTATGAACAAAATCATTTTCACTGATTGTTGAGAAATTCTTACTGGTATTTATAATTGATGATGATGGTGTTAGAACTTCAGAACTACTAACACCTAACATATCAATGGAATTTCTTGACATACCTAAAAGACGTTCAATATAATGTCCTAATAATGGATTAATTTGTTTCTTTGTTAATTGTGTTTGTTTATTTTGAGTTTTTTTAATTGGATTTTCAATAATATTTGTTGGTTTTTTTGATTGTTCAGATTTCTCAATTTGTTCATTTAATAGTTGACCAAATTGTGTATGAATAATATCAGGTGGACTTCGATATGCTGTTGATGTTGTACTTTCTGATATTGTTTGTTTCCCAATTGATGGTTTAGTTTCTTTGGTCAGTTTTTCAGTTACATTTGTTATTTTCTTTTTACGTTTTGGTTGTATATCGATGAGACTTGATCGTTTTCGTGGACTTTTAAAAGGAGATTTTATTGTATTTTTCATCATTTGATTATCAAGTTGTATTATAATTTTTACCGGTTTATTAGCTTTAGTAGTTTCTGATAAAATAACTAAATCCTCTTCATCATTTTCTTTAATTGTTGGTATACTTTTATCGGATTTTTTCTCTTGATTTTTATTTTTCTTTTCTTCATAAATTTCACGAATTTTTTTCTCAAGAATTTCTTCTTTCTTTTTCAATATTTTTTCACGTTTTTCTAAATCAGTTTTGGATTTTTCATAATTATTATCAGATAGAATTTCTTCTCGTTCTTTTCGTAAACTTGTTATTGAACTAACAACATTTTTAATACCATTTTCGATTCGATTATCGTTATTTAATTCTTGATCACATTTTTTCAATTCATTTAATAATTGTAAACGCAAATTATTAATTTTATTTAAAAGAGTTTTTAAATTTTCAATTTTACTTTTATTATCACAATTTCCAATATCATCGGATATTTGTTTTGTTTGACGATCCACATAATTAAGTAAAATTGATGCACAACTATCGGAAGAATTGAAAACAAAATCACTTTCGTCGGAATTTAATTTCACATTTGATCCAACATTTAAATGTGTTGTGGAAGGATTTTTTATTTCTGGACATGTAATTACTACAGGCCGTTGTAAAACATTCTCAACGGCTGTGTTCATCTTTTTCTGTCGTTCTGTTGCAAATTGTCGAATTCGATTTTCCGAATAAGAATTTACCTACAAAGTTTTATATTAACATAAATTAATAAATTTTATTACTATTTTTTTTTTGTAACAAGCTTACATCATCACAAATTCCTCTATTTAAATTCTTTTCTTTATTTAAAGCATCTAGTTTTGCTGTAAGCTCTTCGTAATCTCGTTTAATTTGTTCTCGTTCCAGAGCTTTTTGAGAACGTTCGTCTGATCTTTGCCTGAAATTATAACAAAATTATAAAATGTTTTACTTCTAATTTAAATCAAAATTGAAAAAAATTTACTTAAGTTCATCCATTTGCCTTTGATGAGCTTCTTTTAATTGTAATTCAATTCCAGCTTGTTCCATTGCAGTTTTTTTATCAGATTCTTCATCGTTTCTAACGACAATCATTTCCGGTTGTTGATATTGTTTTTGGAATTTATTATTATAATCATAAAATTGTACACGATTACTTTGACTTAATGTTGAAGTCGATTTCGTTGATGTTTTTAAATTGCCTGGCCTTGTCACTTTCTTCGGTGATGGTTTTAATGCTGTTCGATCGATTTGAACTTTTTTCTTAATTGGAGTAGTTTTTATAGATTTCGTTTTATCAGTGAAATCACTCGCATTATTTCCTACATTTTCAGATTTTTCAGGAGTTACTTGTCGTTGTATTACATACGTACTCCTGTTCAAATCTGTACTACATTTCGTTTTTTCCCGAATTGGGCTGGTCTCATTCGTTTTTTGTCGGTTTTTAATAAATTCTGAAATTTCTGTGAAACGCAGTTTTCCAGCTTCATTAATTTCAGATGTTTCTGAACTCGTTTCCATTGATTTGTAATCTTGAGGATCATAAGGCACTTGCGAAACTGTAGTTGTTGTTGTTCTTACTTCAGAATCTTTAAATGGTTTTCTAGCATAAGGTAAATTATTTTGATATAATGGTGCTGTAGTTGGTTGTACATTTCTTTGATCTGCTGGTTTATAATTTGGAATATATGTTGATTGCAAAGTAGTTAGAGTTTCATTATTCTGTTTTTTATTCGAATCATTCTTCTTAGAAGATGATATTCGTGAATACTGTGTATTTATTTCTTTATAATTATCTTCCACATCAGCAATTGAAAAAGAATCACTTTCCGAATCAATGTTAAGCACAATTGGAGGTGTTTTCGAAAGACCAAATTTCTTCTTATAATTTGCATAACTATTTTTATTTTGTTTTTTATCAGTTGATACTGTATTCATTTTAGTATCACTTTCATCTTCTGAAGATTCACTGGTTTCTGACAGAGATTGTTCTGCATGATGAACTTCCACGTGTGGAAAAATATGATGAAAATTGGTCGATGTACCAATTAAATTACTTTGCATATTAGCTAAATTAGATGAATTCTCATCATTCATTTCCACTTCATGGCAAGAAGGCTTAGGTTTTCTTGGAGTATTTGCCTTTTTATTTCCTTTTTCTGAATTACTCTTTTTATTAGTTTTATTCACAGTTTCTTTTTGTTTTCGCTTATTTTTAAGGCTTTTATCAATTTTAGCTTGTTTTGATTCTTTCAATTTATTTTCACGAATAGTCTCTAAAGCAGCTGCTTTATGAGCATCTCCTAAACTTAATAAATTTTCTCTATATTCTTCGTTTGCATCTCGCATTGCTTTTTCACGCCACTTTCTCAATTCATCAGCTTTTATTTGTTCAATTCGTTTCAATTGTTTTTCCGTTTCCAAAATAACATTTTGCCGAACTTTTGATGCTAATTCTTTAGATTTCTGTCGAACCTTTAAAATTTTAATATTAATTTTTGATAAAAACTTGAAAATCCGTCAAATCAAACCTGTTCTAAGCGTAATTTTCGTCTTTCCTCAAATAACTGCTTTTTCAAATGTTCTTCATCAACTAAAAAGTTATTTTTTAATGCCGCACATTGTGGATTACTATGTACAGTAACATTTATCGACATTTTGCAATAATTTTATATTTTTATAAACATATTAATTCAACAATTTTTTTAACAGAAAACAACACAACTTGAAGTCAAGAAAAAGAATTCATAAAATTGGTCAAAACAAAAACGACATTCTCATTTCTCAAGGTTTAATATGCAGGTTAAACAACTTACCAAAAACCAAAACTTTCAAAATTGTATTTAATTTTCTAATTTTTATATTGCAATAAAAATTTGGTTTTTACGACCACATATATTAAATTTACAAAAAGAAAAAATGTAAAATTATTTGTTTGTTTTTGCGAAATATATTAAATAAACATTTGTAATTTGCAAAATTTTTCAAATAAACATTTTATTAAGAAACCGCTGTAACAAAATTTTGCTTGGCAATTCTTCTAACCTTAAAAATTGACAGTTCTTCTACCGCTAAAAAATTGACAGCAAAATGTTGAGGGTAAATGTTATTTATTATTTTACGAAACTTTTACTTATTTATTTATATTTTAATTTTACTTAGGCATTGAATAAATTTCATGGATTATCCGTACAATATGGTTTATGTAGAAATTTAGCAACAGAACAAATAACTACAATACAAAATAAAAATGAAAATGTTACAATTACACAAAATGAAGAACCGGATAAATTATTTAGTCGTCTTGAAATTGAAATAAAAAGTGGTGATCCGGCTGTATTAAAAAGTTATTCATGGTTTGCAACAACAGCTGCACAAAATCTAGGCATAGAAGTTGGAAAATGGTATTTTTTTTTAAAAATAATAACATTGGGAAGTAAAATATAAAAATTTTCACACATTTTTTTTAGTTGGGCACAACGAAAACCAATCCATGATCGTTTGACTTTACTTAAATCGGTTCATATTTATAAAAAACATCGTGTACAATATGAAATTCGAACATATTTTCGTTTTATGCAATTTCATAAATTAACAGGTTCAACATTAGATACGTATTTAGAATATATTGAACGTAATTTACCAGAAGGTGTTGCATTAAAAGCGACTAAAGTTGAAATCGAAAGGTTACCGGAACATTTAAAAGAACCACCACCATCAATAGAATAATAATTATAAACATAAATTTAGTAATGTATATTTGAAAATGAAAAAAAAGGAATGTATAAAAATTCAAATATTAAATTGGTTTTGTTTCGTGATTTTTTATCATAATCCTTTGAAGTTAATGTATTGTAGTTTCATAAAAAAATTTCATCGGTTGCAGCTTCATCGGTAGTAGTTTCATCGGTAGTAGTTTCATCGGTAGTAGTTTCATCGGTAGTAGTTTCATCATTAATATCAACAGTTTCAGATGTCTGACTGGTTGGGCTTGTTGAAGATTGCGTAGAAGCAGGGGGAGATATTGAGGACGATTGTTCGATTGCCGTACAACTAGATATTAAGCAATGAATCCTTTTTGAAAAGTTAGAAATTAATTCGTTCAAAACGTTTACTTTTTCCATTATTAAGTTCCTGATAACTTTTTTTGTTTTTACAATATTTAGATTAGAATTAGTTTCCGGTTCCTAATAGAAATTGATCATTTAAAAATGAATAATTATAATATATAAACTTAATTGCACTTACGTTATCTTTAGATTTACTTTCAGATATCAATTTTGAAGGACTTGTTCTTATAATTAATTCCAATCTCTTACTTTCGTTTATTAGTTTTGGTGATGTAGATTTCAAATTCTGTTCAATTATTTTTGTTGAATCAGGTATTCTTTCGCTCCGAACAAATAGTCTAGATAAGGCTGACAAAAAAAAATTCAAGTTTTAGTATTTTAATTACTAAAAAAAACGGAGTTATATACTCAAAATAACAGTAAGACCAAAAATATAATAGAAAAAATTAAAAGAACTCATTTTAACAACTTTTATAAATGTCCAACTAAACAACAAATAATAATTCTAAATTCAAAATACATTTTTCTTTTATACTATTCGAATATATGGTAAGAATTTTCTTTTATCAAAAGTGATAAAAAGAAAAATTCTTCATACTCTATCTGTTCGCAACCGCAACTATAGAAAAAGATTTATTAGTTATTATTTAACATTTTAAATTATTATTTTATAGATAACTGAAATAGTCTAAAGATAATTTGGACAAAAAGTAGAACAAATTCTAACATAAAGAATTTTATTTATATTTTTAGCACAAGGTTCTTCTTTAAATTCTTTAACTTACTCATTTCCTTATTAATGCAGTTACTTCAAAAGTAATTTGAATTTCATTTTGTCGAAGTTTAACTTAGTAACTTAGTCTTCAGGGAACTTAAATAAAAGTAAAAATATTATAATCAGAGAAAAAATTATTCTTGGAGGAGTAAAATATAAAAAACAAGCCATAGTAACGAATATATTGCGAAAACAAACTTGAAACTTGTAACTGTAACAATAATTATAATTTGTTTAAAACGGCCTTTATCGAATTTAAACAGTGTATAGAAGTTAAAGTTTAATTTCTTTAATTTGTTTAATTGAAAGTACACCAGAAATACTCATATAATATCGTTAATTATATTTCAATAAACTTTATATTCATAAATCTTTGTTCCTGCTTCCCTAAACCTACGAAAAAAAACAATTTATTTATGTATTTTGTTTGAAATAGCTCATGAATCAACTTGGTTGCCAACATTTCGTTTCGTCTGTGGCAAAACATGACAACCAGGTTGACAACAAGGTTGAAAACAATGTTGCTCGTTTGTGGGGCCCTTTAGAATGCGAATTGGTTATTCCTTAACTGGATTTGGTATTGCATTTCAGCTAAATCGATCGAGGGGAAGGGAAGCTATTAAGCAAAAACCAGGGTGCATTGCATTGCATCAATTAAAAAGAAATTTGAAGTTCTTCAATTTGTGATAAAAGAAAACAACTTGATAAGTTCATGTAAATATAATGAACGATTAAATCAATTCAACAACATTTAAATCCAACACCTATTGTTAATTATCTCAATAAAAATAATTAAATACAAAAACATTTCCTAATCTAATCGAAATTCATTAAAAACTTATATTTCTTAATCTTTTATGATTAATTTAAGATCAACCATAGAACGATCAAGTTTAAAAATTAAAAGTTATAATAAAATTTATTATTGAAAAACATTTTTTTAAAAAAAATGTCGAAAATTTTCGCAATAATTGTATTAACATTTTCTTTAATTTATTTAATCGAAAGTACACCAGAAATTGTTACAAAACATGAAGAAGGATGTAAGTAAAATTTCAGTGCTCATCAAAATTCTGTACAATATATTATTTTCTTATTAATTTAGTTAATACGCGATTATATGGTAAACAAATAAAAGCATTTATTGAAGATGTACGACAACGTTTATGCCATGAAATCGAAGAATTGGATTTACCAAAATTGGATCCTTTCGAATTAGATAAATTTGAATTAGAGTTGGATAATGATTTGGGACAGTAAGAATAATGTTTTATTGATACATTTGAATTAATTTTTAATATTACAATATAAAATACTTTTCTTTTTTAGAATTGAAGGAACAATTAGAAATTTCGCATTTAGTGGACTCTCAAAACTTGAAGTAAATTTTGCTGATATCAAATTAGGACTACCGACTCAATTCATATTAAACATAACTGAACCGAAATTAAATTTGAATGCAAAAACTAAAATTAAAGGAACATTAGGTGGAACATTTCCAATCGATCAGGATGGTGATGTTTCGTAAGTTAATATCTTTTTTAATAGCTTCTAAAATATCTTATTTTTAATATCTAGATATTATTGCTAAATATATTTGTTTCTAATTTTCCTTTTCGATATCTTCAATATAAATAATTTATTTTTAGTGTTGAAATTCAAGGATTAAATGTAGGTGCTGTACTCGATTTGGATCTTAAATTAACAAGAATTGAGTTTCAAATTCTTAAGGCATCAGTTGATGTAAGAATAAACATTTTTAATATTCAGGAAGATTGAAAATAAAAATGAATATAAATTAATTTTTTTTTTAGCTTTCAATTGATGGATTAGTAGTTAATATTGAAAATTTAACACCTGACGAAGAAGTTAATGATTTCTTTAATCAAGCGTTAAGTGATCTTGGTCCAGAAATTGTTGAAAACCTTTGGGGACGTTTTAAATCTGACATCGATGAAATGATTAAAGAAGTATGCATTTCTATTCATTTATTATTATTTTTATTATATTTGATATTTTTGTAGCTGGCAATTGAAAGAATGGGCGGATTAATGGAATATATAGTAGGAGACAAAAAATTACCAGTGATTGAACCTGGTAAAGAATGTTAAAAATGTATTTAGTAATTAAAAATTTTAATTTAAATGGGAAATAAAATTAATCTTATCAAATTAAAAAACTTGATAAAATTTTCTTTTCTTTAAAAAAATAATCTTTTATTATTTATAAAATTTATATTTAATTTGGAAAGATAAGAAATAAATGCTTGAGGTTATCTTATCTTAGTTAGTACTTTTCTTACTTTGACCTTTGGATGAAGTCACAACAAGAATCATATAATCTTTAGGATCAAAGAAAAATATTTCACTCAATAAAGTAGCTGGTAACCGTTCCTCACTACGAAATTTAGCCTTATTGATATGAGGAAACCTATCAGAATTTTCTTCTTCAACCCTTACAATAATACCATAAATGCTGATTAGCAGTTAGTTGCTTCAACTTGGAATTCCTTCTTTACAATACAACAGAATTTTTATTAACACTTTCTATTTTGTGCCACTTTATCTTACACAAATACCCTTATTTCTCTTAACTTGGCATAAATATATTTGATTATCACGTTAAGAAGGTATTAACAATGTAACTTGATTACAATTTTTCACTAATCGCTCGTTCCCAAGTAACATTTTCAGTATCCGCTACGTGATAGCAAAAAGCATTAAATAATAGCTACAATAGCTAGTGATAGCTATACATATATTAACATAATTGCTACTAGCTGCAGAAATGTGCTAGCGACCAAGTAGTATAGCTATAGGGATTCCATACCATGGCCGAACTAGCCTCCTTTACCCTATGTTTTGGCAGTGTGCGATAATAGGGAGGTTACCCTATTTTGGTTCAAGACTTTGCTAAGAGCTTTGGTGGACTTGGCTAAAGCTCTGTCAGTGTGTGTAGGCGGAAGCTTGCGCCTTCGCTAAAGCTATGTTGGGTAGGCGGTGAGCTTTGGTTTGCGTCTTGGCTAAAACTCTTTTAGGTTGTGTGGGCGGAAACTGTAGCGAAGATTCACCTCGCTAAAGCTATGTTGGTGTGTGTAGGCAGTAAGCTTTGGTTTAAGTCTTCGCTAAAGCTCTATGCTATTTGGAAGGGGTTCTGGTCGGGTGCTGGACTCGAGTTGAACTTTGGTGTGTTTGGTGGTGTGTGTAGTGTGTCTTTACTGATCTATACGCTAATTCTCTATACCCCAATTCAAGAAAGTATTAATTGTTTGAAAATTTACAAAGATTTCGACTAGTTCTTATAACTTGAGTATAGGGAAAAAAAATTGATTTTACTGTTAAATAAAAACGGTTATATATTATATATGATTGATTTTAAAATCTCATTTCTTATCAAAAAACGTTTCATTTTTTTTAAAAAATTAATGTTTTATAAAAACAAAAATATGTGTGGTCCAAAAAAATTATCGGTATATATTAAAAAAGTAAACAGAAATCAGATTGTTGTTTATTTATAAATAATATTTTTTAAGATTAAATTTTTTAATAAGAACCATTGTGTTTAGAAGAAATATATTTGTTTTTTATTAGTTTTTTTGTTCTTGATTCGATTTCTGTTTAATAAGATTATGATTATTAGAAAACGTATTAGTTCTAGTTTTTAGTTCGAGTAAAGGCGATCCAGCTCTTTTTTGGTTCAACTAAAATGATGATTGTCATTTGGTTCGATTTTTTCTTTAATAAAAAAGTGGATTGAAAAGTTTGGTGCTGTCACTAATAAAATATGATAAGAATAAACTCGTGACTAGAGATATAGAGTATTTTAATTCTTATAAATTTATCGTCATCTTGTGCTTTCTTTTAGTGTTTTAATAAAAATTAATGGATAGTTTTTTTTAAGTTTTTTATAGGCTTTTGTATATTTTATAATATAAAAAAAATAAATGACAAATAATTATTTGAAAAAAACTGTTTTTATTTTAATAATTCCAGCTATTTCAATTTCCTTTTTTAATTAAATCTTGTCTAAAACCTTCTATAGTTTCTTCAACGGTTACTAGTTTTGTTGTTGTTGTTGGCCGACTTTCAGATATTATTAAATCGTGAGTTGGGTTGAACTTTGGCGGTGTATACGCTAAGCTTTGCTATGTATCTTTGCTGTGTGTTTTTGCTAATCGCTTTTATTTTTTTCTATACCCCATTGCATGTCTTTGCTATATATATATATTTATACATATATATACAGTGTGTGTGTCTTTGCTAATATTATTTGTTCATCATATTTCAAAGCTTTACTTCACATGTAAGCTTTCCTAGATCATATTTCGTATACTCCAGTATAAGAGGATACTATTTGCTTGTACATTTTCAAAGATTTCGACTACTTGCCATAACCTGGGTATAGGGAAAAAATTGGAAATGCTATATTTTTTTAAACAAACCACAATCTGTTTTTCTATTAATCATAATCTTATCAAATGTAAGAAAGTGTTATTGGTTTTTTTTGTCGATTATTAAAATAGCAAACAATTTTTTGTAAAATTGGAGCCGAATGATATTTTGAGACACTTTTGAATTCCTACTTTGATAATTTTTACATCTATTATACGATAATATATTTGGAACTTGTAGTTATCAAATTATAAAAGTAATTGATTAATTAAAAACGAATTGTTTTATTTAAATGTTTTATTCAATAGATTTAGAGGCACATGCACTCAAATTATGTTTAAAAAAAAATCAAAACAATGCTTAACGAAAAAATTACAAAAAACCTCTATATAAAATATGATTTTCAGATAATTACATTTCATTTTCTTTCACATAATTTCATTATCAAAAAAAGCAGGAAAACATATATGAAATAATGAAAAATAATATAAAATATTTTAATACTAGTGATTACAACGAAAACAATCAATTCGGTTTACGTCGTGTTAATAAGAAAATGATTGGTCTAATGAAAGATGAAATGAATGGTAAAATAATGACAGATTTTATTGGATTAAGATCAAAAGTGTATAGTATCAAAACTGATGGATGTAATGATATTAAAAAAGCAAAAGGTATTAAGAATTATATAATACATCGAAAAATAGATTTTAGCGATTATTTAAAATGTTTAGGAAATCATAAAATTGTTATAATCAACCAAAATTGTATTAGAAGTGATAAACATCAAGTTTATACAATAAATCAAACTAAATTAGCTCTAAGTCCATATGATGATAAAAGATTTATTATAAGTAATTCAACAGACACCTTACCATGGGGTCATTATAGTTTATAATATACATATGAAAATAAAGGAAACCATTGTTAAATTATTATTTGAAAAAACTGTTTTATTTATAACTGAAACAATATTCATACATTTTTAAGTAATAAGCATTTGATAGGATTGTTTCATACTTTTCAAATTCATATATTCAACACCAGATTTATAATTTGGATCATAGTTTTTGATAATTTAAAATTCTTTCCGTTTCAAATTCATGATATTAAAAACATGGTATGTTCAGTGTACGGTTTTTTAAACATATGCACATCGAATAGTTAAAGTTTTATCTTCATTGATTGTTTTTAATATTTTCTCGACTAGATAAAGGTTTGAATATTTCGCTTTTATTAATTCCATTTCATAAAATCCTCCTTTTATTAGATGCCCATCAACCAAAATAAGAGCCATGTAACCCTCTTTTAGAAAATCGTCCAAACTTATCAACGCTCAGTTTTCGAATAATCATAGATATAATGATGACTGCACCTTATACAATAATTTTAGCTTTCTTTAGTTCTTCAATGGTTGATATCATTTCATTATTGTGATTGTTATTTCCAGCCTGCTGTGATGCTATAAGTAACCGAAGACGATCAACCAGCTCATTAGGGTCATCCCAGTACACATACTCATTTTCATCTTTAGGCAATTGCATTAATAAGCCCGTACCTTTATAATGTAATAGGTTACTAATTATTTCTTTATATTTGTAACTCCTGTTTATTTGATTATTGGGATCATATTGTCGTTTGTGTGCACTGGTATCAAGCAAAATGGATTTGTAGTTGTTCAAATCATCTTTCGTATATAAAGAAGAATTTGGTTCCTTCATAAAAATGAGCTCATACAAGCCTTCAGTTCCTTTACAGCTTTTTCCTTCAATAAATAAATTATCATCGTCAATTGTTATATCCGAGTTACCAATTTTCCAATTATAACTTTCATTATCATAATAAATTCCATATGTCTGATCAATTTGAAATTTTTCAGTTGTGTATTTTTTCAAATACTTAGCAAGTAAAGCACTAATATTTTCTTTATCAATATAATGTTGAAAAATTTTAACACCTTGTGGAGAAACTCTGCGTGATACAAAGACACAAGCATGTCTAAAGTCATCAACAAATATACTTCATGTAGACACAAGTGATTATTCATGCATATAGATATTAATGATGTCATCCCCACACAAAATAATATTGAATATTTCAGTTCATAATTTGCTTTGAACGAGTAAGCATGCAGGCAGCAATATGTAGTGCGAAAAAGATTTTTTTTTCTTCCGATGTTTCGTTTTTTTAGTGCAAATAAAAAAAGAAAACTGAATATTTGTGAATTAGTTTGTGAAAAAAACTTTTGTTTTTGTTTTTTCATTTCTACGACTGACTTTTCAGTGCAAAAAAAAGGTGAATTTTGTGACGATTTTGTTTTTTCGTTACCATTGTTGGAAAAAGACATATTTCTTCATTTAACGCATTTTCTTCAATTTTGTTGGCATCGCTGATTTGAAAATTCCTTTAATTTCTTCGTTTTCATTATCATCGTTGGAAATTTGGCGCTCAAAGAATTTTCTTTGACAGCGACAACGCTGGTAACCTTTTATGACCTGCAAAATCATGAGACTCAGTGGCCCTAACACTTATCATTTCCTTTCTTTGCCTTTGATAGGGTAGTTGAAAAACAACGATTTTTCTTCGTTTTTCGTAACATCGTTGGAAAAAGACATTTTTTCTTCGTTTAACGCTTTTTCTTCAATTTTGTTGGCATCGTTGATTTGAAAATTCCTTTCATTTCTCCGTTTTGGAAATTTGACGCTCAAAGAATTTTCTTTGACAACGACAACACTGGTAAGCTCTTATGACTCAGTGGGTCTAACACTTTACATTTCCTTTCTTGGCCTTTGATAGGGTCGTTGAAAAACAAAGATTTTTCTTCATTTTTCGTAGCATCGTTGGAAAATACCATTTTTTCTTCGTTTTTGTTAGCATCGTTGGAAATTTGGCGCTCAAAGAATTTTCTTTGACTGCGACAGCGCTGGTAAGCTCTTATGACCTGAAAAATCATGAGCCTCAGTGGCCCTACCACATTTCATTTCCTTTCTTGGTCTTTGATAGGGTCGTTGAAAAACAACGATTTTTCTTCATTTTTCGTAGCATCGTTGGAAAATAACATTTTTTCTTAGTTTTTCGTAGCATCGTTGGAAGTATCATTTTTTCTTCGTTTTTCGTAGCATCGTCGAGAAATTTTCGTTTTCTCTTCGCCTTTTCATAGCATTGTTCGGAAATAAGATTTTCCTTCGTTTTTCATAGCATTGTTGAAAAATAACGACTTTTCTTCGTTTTTCGTAGCATTGTTGGAAATTTGGCGCTCAAAGAATTTTGTTTGACTGCGACAGCGCTGGTAAGCTCTTATGACCTGAAAAATCATGAGCCTCAGTGGCCCTAACACTTCTCTGTTCCTTTGTTTGTCTTTGATAGCGTCGTTGAAAAACAACGAACTAACAAAACAGACAAAGAATGACTCAAATAGGTGCTGAGAAAGCCGCAGGGCGTTCAGATTTGCTTCGTTCTCAACAGAATGAACGCGACAGGCTGCGAGTGGCGGGAAGACGTCAACAAGAAACAGCAAATCAGCAAAAACAACAATGAAGTTGCATGGCGAATTCTTTCATTTCCCATGCACGAACGAAGTCCAGCTATGGTCCACTTACCACATTTGGAAAATGGACAACGCATTTATTCCACAGCTGTAAATGCGCAAAAAATAGCCCTGAATCCAAAGCTCACCGCCCACCACACCAATACAGCTTTAGCGAAGACTCAAACCAAAGCTCACCGCGTACACCAACATAACTTTAGCGAAGGCTCAAACTTCCGCCCACAAAAACCAGCAGAGCTTTATCCAAGACCCGAACCAAAGATTTTAGCAGAGGTTCGGACCAAAATAGGGTAAGGCCCCTATTAGCGCACACTATCAAAACATAGGGTAAAGGAGGCTAGTTGGGCCATGGTGTGGAATCCCTATAGCTATAACATACTACTCGACCGCAATATTTTCGGATGGGAGGAAGTATGATTTTCGGTTATATTCGTTACATTTACATTTTCACAATGCACGACAATTATAATCAAATGATTAATTTATAAAGTATTTATTATAATATTTTGAAAATTTATTATATAGAACTAGAACAACAATGTTTGTGAATGGAATAAAAATTAGTTATTAATTTTAATTTAATTCTATTATTGAATAACTTAATAATTACCTGATTGAATACATATATGTGGGAGTATCATTGTAACCCAATTTTGATGATTAACAGTTTCTTAACGTTCCAATTCTTGTAAAATTGAAGTAAATTTTACCTTTGAATAAAACCGTTTCATTTAAACCAAAGGCTCCTAAACTTTTTTGTCTCGTGGACCACTTGCCATGTTTTTCGGTTTTGGGTAGACCCCCTGCTTACCTGATATTATTATAACTATATGACTATTATCCAAAATAGTTTCCCTATAAATTTTTTTCTGCTTGAAATAAAAGGGAGGTGGTATACTCACTTTTAGCCCTGACATGAGCCCCTTGCAAGACGTCGTTGACCCTTGTTAATTTGATATTTTTTTTACTAAAAACAAACGCACATATTTCTTTTTATTTTCTTTTTCAAAAATATTCTAATTGGGCACATCCAGCAGTTCTAAGCGCCTAAATCTAGCAAGAGGATTGGATGCAATTCTAACTTTAACCACTTAGTAAAATTCCAGCATAAAATTTTTTTGCTAACTCGAACAGTGCATTTGAGGTTGTAGTTCACGCTAAGAAATGATATGTGCAAAGCATAAATTGAGAGGAATTTTTGAAAATTGTTTCTGGATTATTCAATTTTAATTGGAATGAGTTTGTTAAAACTTTTCCACTTTCCTATAAAATTTTTATTTCACTTTATTCTCAATTTTTATTTACTATCGACACTTATTTCGTTAAAAAAAATATATTTTAAAAATTTATTCAAATAAAACTAATTTGACGTTTAGTACAGAAAATACAATTATTTTTCGCTTAATTCAAGCAAAATAAACGCATCCAGGAGTTCAAAAAATTCTAACTGCTTAGATTAAGAATTTTGAATAAGCGCTCAGTAGTGCTGGATGCAGTCATTGTTTTGGCATTTTATTTTTCAAATTGGAATTCTATGCAACATGTTTTAGAATTTCGAAAAAAATGTTTATAATTAAAAAATGTTTCCGCAACATTCAATTTGACATTTCACATATTAGTAGTTTTCCGCATGTTTGATTTCTACAAAAGATTTTCGGCGGTGAAAATAATTATTTAAATTAAAAAATGAAAGCAATAATTCAAAGAGCAACATCAGCAAAAGTTGTTGGTAAAATATGAAATAATAAATTTTTTATAAATGTTAATAGTTTTTCAATTATAGTTGATGACAATCTAATAACCAGCATTGGACGTGGACTTTGTGTTTTAATTGGGATCTGTCAGGAAGATACAATAAAGGATGTAGATTACATGTAAAAATGATATATATTTTATTATTCATTAAAATATGAAGATTATTATTTCAGAGTAAGAAAACTATTAGCAATGCGTTTGTTTAATGATAGTGCCGGCAAAAGATGGATGCGAAGTGTCAAAGATGAAAATCTAGAAATTTTGTGTGTTAGCCAATTTACATTGTATCATCGTTTCAAAGGAAATAAACCGGATTTTCATTTGGCAATGCAAGGACCAGAAGCACAAAATTTATATAATATATTTTTAAAGAAACTAGGTGAAAATTATGATGCTGAAAAAATTAAAGGTGATTTAAAATTAATATCATAAAGATAGGAATTCCATAAAAAAAATTCATTCGAAGAAACTCAAAGAATTTAATGAAGCATTCAATTATATTCGTCATCATGCAATAACTCCTATTTTTCCGTCCATTTCTAGATGCAATATTTGGTGTTAAAAGACAAGTTCATATACAAAATGATGGCCCAGTTACGATAGAATTAGAATCCCCAAAACAATCGAATGGTGTTATAGAAACGAAAAACGATGAATAAAATAGGAAGAAAAAGAATGTAGGTTCATAAACAAATTTCTTTACATGAAATTAATATTGGTACATTTTCGGAAATACCTACTCTTTATTATTAAGAAATATCCTTATGATCATCGCATTCATTGGATTTATTCATATATTCATATATATATTGGATATTACTAGAAGAATCATATAAAGCTGGGAATCTTCTTCCTATGGCGCTACAGCCCGCTTTAGTCGGGTCTCCTTAAGCTGGGAATAGATTTATAAAATATGAATTGCAGATGCTTTTAACAATGAAATAGTAATAGTACTACGATCAATCGCTACGTTGTTCATGTTCCGTTAAATGTTTTTACTTGTCCCATTTTCATTATTAGATTTTCATTCAGTAGAAGTGCATACTTACATATCTGCTTTCGTTAATTATCCTGCAATACCATATTTATGTATTATATAATAAAATATAATGACCAGAAAAATTGTCTTATACAAATATAAACATCATAGCAAAACTTGTTCCACATAATTAAGCATTTTTCTGTTTCTTTCGTTTTCAGACGGAGTATTTGGTGCTTACATGCAAGTTCATATACAAAATGATGGCCCAGTTACAATAGAATTGGAATCATCAAAACAAATTAATAACAAAATCGAAAACAAAGAGTAATAAATACCAAAATAATAACCAATTTTATGAATAAAAAAAGATCTACGCCATTATAAATTATAATTTCATGTTATGCTAAATAAATTGATATTATTTATTGTTTTAAAAATAATTACATTTAAAAATGAGCTAAATAAAAAATGTGAATAATATAAAATGAAGAAATATATTAAATTAAAATCGAATAAGGATTTTTTTCTAGTATTGATTATGAAAAAGGCACTAAAAAAATCTTAAAAATTGTTCCACTGTGATGAGTTTCTATTATTAGGACTTTTTTAAATTAATAATTTTTATTAAATAATTGATTTAAAACAAGAGCCTTATTCTGAAATGAAATCATTAAAAATCCTTCAACTTCTCTAATTCCACGCCAAATCACTAATCAGGGAATATTGAAGGAGTAACCAAGGGGTGATGATCAAGTTAAATGAAAAAAGTCTGTAATTTTCGGTTATTTAGTAAAAAAAAAGTTCTTCTAAAAATATGAATTCATTTTTTAACGTCCCTTAACTACGAAAACTCAGTACTCGCTCATTCTACGGTTGAAAATTTATCGCATTTGTGAATATCATTTTTGGAATACAATCGTTATTGCTTAATGATTGCAAATTTAAGGGATTTAACGATCATTCTTAAATCGTAATAAGGTCAAAAAATTTGTTGAAAATATCCCTGTCACTATTTCAACTCACGTCACGTTGCCTTTAGTAATACCACATGTAATCATTTCCATACAAATTGATGAGAGGTTTGCAGCGCTGCAAAGCACCTTTGGTTTTTAATAGTATTTGTAAAAAAGATTGTAAAGACATGACATTTTATATCGCATAGTCATTTTAACAAACACTATTAATGAGATGGCGCTTGCAGACGTGCCCAAATTGGAAACTCTCATTATTGTATGCTTTTTGGTAATACCAATTAAAAAATATGAAGTGAAATTTAAATTTTCTGCAAGACTTGATATGAAATTTATAAGGGTGACCTGACTGCATGCAAATCGGCACAATGGGAGCAAAGATTTAAAGAAAAAACCAAGGTGACCAGAAAGTTCTCTTTTTCGTTATGGTTTTTCGGATTTAATTTGAAAATGTATGGATCAATTTTATTTAAATTATTTACATGAATTGCGAATTGAAATTTCGAAAATGAAATTTTGGTGTTCTGAAATTCGTTTTACTCGAAATGGTAATCGAAATGAATTCACTGTTAGTTGGTGCCGTAAAATTGATGTGAATTGTTACAAAACGAAGGAAAACATTAATAATAAATTTAAGTTTTCTTCATCCAATAACTCCATTAGACTTTTTGAATATTTCTTTATAAAATTTCTAAAATTTTCTCATAAAAAAAATTTGTTTGAAATACATGTTCAAAATTTTTAAAATATCAATTGTTCCCGGAATTGTAATTACATAGTAGCAACCGGACACGAGATATCAAAAATTTCTAATTGGGTGAAGAAAACTTAAATTTATTTTAAATGTTTGCCTTAGTCTTGTATCAATTCATATCAATTTCACGGCATCAAGTGATAGTGAATTCATTTCGATTACAATTTCGAGTAAAACGAATTGCAGAACACCAAAATTTCATTTTCGAAATTTCAATTCATATAATTTTTTGTTTTCATTCTGATCGAATTACAGACCACCGCTTTTCATTTTCACCATTCCATTTCATAAAAAGTGAAATGCAGAACATGGGACCAACTTACATTTCGAGTGAATTCATTTTCATGTGAATTCCAGAACATGGGTGTATGTTAAATTTCAGTGAAATCGGCCCAAGTATAGTTTTTCCGATTTATTTTAAAAGCTAATCACCCATGTGTTCTGCAATTCACATGAAAATCAATTCGGTATGAATTTCAAATTCACTCGAAATATAAATTGGTGTTCTCAATTTCATTCGATTTCACTCAATTTCATTTTTTTCGAAATCACTTCAAATCCATTTTCGAAATTTCAAAAGTATCAGCTGATTACCTTATTATTCAATTTACATCAAAAAATATTGTGAACATTTTGTAATTGCAATGGAAAATGAAAAAAGAGAACAAAATAAAAAAGAAAGATTTAGAAAAAAATCCTAAAAGATAAATTAGATCTTCCAATATTTCAAATATTTTTATTTCCCAGGCATTTTTTTTAGAAAAGAATAATTTGGCGCCTTTATAACGACACCAATAAAATGTATTCAATTGAATATTTCATTCAAAAATAAATTCGTTTTATGATAAAAATATTAGAAATATTTTTATTGGCATTTTATTAAGTTAGATTTTAGAAGTATTTTTAGTTCTTGTTTCCTCAGAGTTAAAATTCATTGAACTATAGAATATGCTATAGGGCATCAAAAAATCGGCTATAGGTTGACTTCCAGAGGTTACATGTTTTTACACTTGTGGTTTCGAAACAATTGTTTTAAAAAAAATGAAAGCAATGATTAAGAAACACAAAATTCGATCGATGGAACTTTCATATGACGTTCAATGTGTCCCAATATACTTTTCTATAGCATGATACAAGCTATACTTTAATATCGATGCCAGAAATAGGGTTTAGGTCAGACACATATTATTCAAATCTTTACTCTAAAACAAGGCTGTCCAACCCGCAGCCCAAGATAAGTATCAATGCGGCCCGAAAATATTCCAAGTTACTGAAGCATGTCCATTTTTCTCAGGAATGATTTGCGTGTTGTATGCGCTCTCATGCTAAACCTACCAAGTGACAGACAACAGAAACAGGACCAGAACAGAAAGCTCTTTCGTTATGTAGGAAATTTCTGTTTGCGTTGCTCGCTCAGCTACACTGTTCTGTTGTTTGTCACCTGATGGCTTAAGTGTAAAATTAAAACCAACATGTTGGATGAATACCTTGCGAACTACCTGAGAATTGCAACTACGTCAATCGAACCAAATATTGACGCTTTAGTTTCTCAACTTTAATGCCAAGTATCACATTCATTTCATGATATGGATTTATACATAGTAATATATTTGTGGCCCAAAATACCATGTCTTCTTCCAATGCGGCCCAGGGAAACAAAAAGGTTGGACACCCTTGCTCTAAAAAAATAGGAAATTATGAATTACGAAAAATACTAAGGAATATAAAAAAAAATAATAAAAATGAAATGATTTTATATATTTTAAATAGTATGCAAAATATATTTTGTAATATAATATTTATAAAAAAAATGGTTATAATTATAAATTAAGAAAAAAAATTTAAATTTAATGAATAATTTCGTTTTGAAAAAAAAAAAAAAAAATAAAAATAAAAAAATAAAAAACAAGAATGAAAATTTAAATTTAAGAAAAAAATTAAAAACTATTATAATTTTCATATGTTAAGAGTGTGTGTGTGTGTGTGTTGTATGTCGTACGTGTGTTTGCGTATATGAGAGAGTTTTTAATATGATTTTAAATATAATTTATTTTTTATTTAATTTTTTTTTTTAATTCAAGAAAAAAGGAAAACTCAATAATTCTAACAGAATAAATAATTTATTCGAATTTTATTTCTAAAATATTATTCTTTTCCAATTTTTGAGCAAAAAACTTTATGTAAATTTTTCAACATCAAAAAAATTACAAAAATTATTTTTATTTTCGTTAAATTTAATTCTTCTGAAATTTTTTAATTTCTTTTGCACCGCGATCCCACATCACACTCTTTTATATTCTTTAAAACTTTCTTTTTCATGTTGTTTCTTAATTTTTTTTTTTTTGAATAATTTTCTTTCTTTTAATTTAATTTAAATTTTCTTTTATTATTTATAATATTTTTTCTTGTTTTTTTTTCTTTTTTTTTTTAATGTGATTTCTAGTACATATATTTTAATTACAAATAAAATGAATTTAATGTTTTTTTCCAAAAAAATCAGTCGTGTAAAAAAAAATCCAAAAGAAAAACAGAAAATCAAAAAAAAAAAAATTTTACGTAAAAATATAAAATTATTTTTAGTTTTTTTAATTTTTTTTAGAAATGAAAAAATATATCAAAATAGAATTCTTTATTTTAATTGATTAATTAATTTTATAAAGAAAAAAAAAAAACTGGAGTTAAATTTTCTTTTTGTTAATTTTTAAAGGAAATAAGAAAAAAAAATTTATATTTTTGATTTGTAAATGCTTTTAAAGAGAATTTTCTTTTATAATTCGTCGTTTGTGTATTTTTTATTTTTAATAATCATTATTTTTTAGTGTTATATTTTTATTAATATTATTATTTTTAATCAGTATTGTATTGTAATTTTTTTTTTAATTTATAATTTTTTTTTTTTTTTTTAAACTGAAATATTTAATTATATAATTTTATATTTTATATTTTATTTATTTTTTTTTTTGCTTTTTCTTGGTGATTAATTATATTTTATATAAATGCTTATAGGAGATAATAGGGGAATAGGAAAGATACACACACACAGAAAAAAAATCAACAACTATTTTTGTCAAATATTTTTCTTCATTTTAAACTTCTTTTTTTTGAAATGTGTCGATTATGTGAAATTTTAATTTTTTTTTTTATATTCCTTCTCAATGCGTATTTATATATCATATAAATATGTCTACCAAAGTCCGGATGAATATCCACCCGGAGGAACACGATTCTTCTTGATCACCTGATTGGCACCATTTAATGAAGGAATTGTTGTATTAATTTCAGCTCCAGCTGGCTTATAACCTTCCCCAGTTACTGGATTTCCATCTTGAAATAAAAATAAAATTTGAAAAAAATTAGAGAAAAATTTTGATTATAAGAAGAGGTACTAAGGTAATTTTTAATTGCGAATAAAAAGAAACTAACTAATTAGAAAACTCTCGAAAATGTAAAAAAAAAAAAGTGCTGCACACGATCAAGAATAATCTAACAGAGCTTGGTAAAAAAAAAAACACGCCAAGCTTAAAGAAATTGGTAAATTTCTAAATCACAAATGGTAAAAATTTGTCTTCAGACTTCTTTCAGTCGTTATTTGAAGTGAGATTATTTCTTATTAAAGTGCCCACCACCAAACACACGGATCATGGAAAATGTACGTCTTAACTAAATCTGGGGTGGAATCGTGTAACTTGATTTCGATCAAATCGTATCGAAAAAGCAAAGGAATTGCAACATATTTTCGATACGATTTACTATCAATCGAATTACACGATTCCACTCCAATCTTTACGATTAATGATTTATGATATAGAGCCAAGGCTGCTTTAGCCAAGCCGTACGTTTAGAATGATCGTGTTGTGGGCCAGTGTTGATAAAAAAAAAGTGACCAGTTGGCATACAAAAACATGATCAGTCGTCTTACTTGACTCACATTAGTTTTTTTTTCGTATGTAATTTCATGATGCCAACAATTTGTTAATTCTTCACCAAACACAATCAAATTATACATATGTAATTCTGGATAGTGTGTACCAGCAGACTTTAATAGTAATTCAAGATCTTTCTTAAAAAAGTTAAATAAAAATGTCTTCTTCGAGAAACCAATATAGTTTAAAACATTTTAAGTTTTCGAGAGTCTACTTATATTATATTAATTATTTTAAACAAGCATTTTTAAAAAATTCAAAAAAATTGTTGGAAAATCTTTAAAATAAATTCAATTAAAAGCAAAAATCACTAAAAACCAAAAAAAAAACTTCAAGCTGCGCACGCGTATATACAATATTATAAAAATACAAAAAAAAGAAATATGTTAGTGCGCTTTAATAATTCATAAATACAAACAAAAAACTAACTAAAAAAAAGGCTAACATTTGATTTACGGAAGGGATCCTATGCCAATTCTCATTTCAAATCTTCGAAATACGAAAAAAGTGTTAAAAGTAGTAGATTTAGAAATCAGTGAGAACTAGCATAGGATCCAGTTAATTGGAGCTATTTTAAAATTACAAAATAATATTAATGAAAATTGGTCTATTTTTAAAGGTCGAAAAAAAAGAGTCAAGAAAAATTAATCCTTTTATTACAATATCCAAAATAAAACACAATGATGGCATTCAAATTGATGATTTTATTCGACGTTTTCATCAAGAAATCCTTCTTTTTGATGTTCCATAAAATAGGAGAAATAGTTGGATCACATCTATAGAAGAATTATGATATCATACAAAACTGTTGTTAAATAAGCTGACACATGTCTACACAAAGACTTTATACTACAGAGTAGCATTTTTAGTTACTGTCGTTACATTGCAATTACAAAACTTTTAGCAACATTGTTGAATATAAATTTTTCATAAAAGTAGTGACAGATTAGAGGATCTTAACTGGTTCCTAGATCTTTATGTTGTAATCTGTCACCACAAACAAGTAAACTTTAAACTGGTTTTTATCGTTTTTATTAATATAATTTCATTTTATGGTTCAACAGTTTCATCTAGGTTTGAGCAAATATTTAACATCAAATAGAGTTCTCTCTTTAGCAGCTTATTCCTGTGGAGGTAAGTAAAATCGTTTTTTTTCATTTGAATATTCTAGGTAAGTTGTTTTTTCATTGCATCCACTCGTATATACCATTTTTGTTTTTCTTTTCTTTCCAACTATGAAAATGGCATAACTTAATATGGTTGGTATTTTATAATTTTATAGAATGGAATAAAAAATCCAATAGTCGGCCCTCAACAAAACACACAGTTTGCAAGTGGCTTTAAAAAAAACCACCTTATTAAAGTTCGTTTTATTCAATTAGGTTTCTACTAGCCTGTCAAGTTTATAACAGTTAAACTTTTAAATCTCACCGTACAATATGTGAACATATCTAGAAGCAAAGTTGAACCTAAAGCCATCATTGTGTTATTTTGAACTTGATGGGTGTTTATAATATTTTACAAAATAAATTCAAAATATTTAAAAATAGGTATTAGGATTAAAAAAACACAAAAAATGTATTTGCAGTAACAATTAAAATTGTTGAATGTTTACCAAAAAACAAAAAAAGGATTACAAAATAAAATTCAAGCATGATAAAAATGAGATTTGAGAACTGAGGAAACATTTAAGAATAATTTTGACCTAATTTTTTTATTTTTTATTTTTTTTAACAACAATTAATAATAATTATTATTAAAAAAAAAAGAGAACAGTCCTACCTCTGCGAATGCGTGAACGTCTCTGTCTGTCATGGGAATTATCCATTCCCATTCCAGTGACAGGATTACGAGAAGTATCTCTTGGGGAACACAAGATATCAGTGATAATATTATTATCATTAAGTGATGATATTGGAGATACTGTTGAAGAGTCTGTAGTGCTGCTGTTCGGGTTTGTATTATTCCCATTCAAATCCACTTTGTTATTTTCATTAGTAACATTCTTGTTAGTAGCATTATTAGTCGTATATTCATTTATATATTTATTGTTATTATTATTGTTATTAGTAAAATTGTTATCTATGTTTCCCCATTGATCAAGCTTATTATCTATATTATTAATAATATTATATGATGACTGTCTATTGAAAGAATATTGTGATTCTTGACGTTGCTCCTGACATGGTTTTTGTCGATTAAAATGTTGTATACCATCTAAATTTAAAAAAATTTCTTCTACAGTTTCTGTAAAATTTTTAAACTCATGCAAATTATAATAATTATGAATAGAAAACTTAAAATTGGAAAAAATAAAAGTAAAAATTATGAATAAAAAATTTATAAATCAAAAAACGTGATCAATCGTGGACAATGGGCGCATTTTATCCAGAACTACAATACTTAGCAGCGCTGACAAAAAATTCTTACTCGGAGGAGAAAAATAGCCAGGATTTTTTGAATTACATTACTAATATCAAGAACGTATTTACTCTTTCTAATATTTCTTTGACAGAACAGTGTTTCGTATGAGCTCACATTATGTATAAAACAATACAATATAATAACGCATTGCGCATTCAAGCGATTTTAGTGACGTATTCAGAGCTTTGTCAGTCACAGGTTCATGGTTGGAATGGTGGTTAAATTGGATAAATTGTTTTAAAAAGTAGACTGTCTCGCTTATTCTAGCATTGTGACAGTTATGCAGTCATAAATAAAGACAATAATATTCTGACTGAAATTATGACTGCTGCGAAAATTCGTATTCTAGCGAACGGGTCATAATTATGACCAAAATTTGAATTTATAACAGTTTAAACTGTTATAATTCGAGCGAGTTGTCATGGTTATTTGAGAGATAAAATGTCGTTATGATGTGAAATATTTTCGGTCAGAACTTATGATTTTTTTTTGACAGTTATTCGTTATGACCGGGTCAGAATACCAAATGGTCTTTAAAAAAAAGTTATTACAATAACATCATGTTATGACAGTCAGAACTTGTTATGACCGTGCTCAGAGTATGTATTAAATAATTACGATTTACTTCATACTTCAAATGTATACCGGGACACTGATGACGTATATTCGAACTGAAAAAACCGATTGGAAACATGGGAAAGCGTAACCTTAATTTCTTTTATTCACACTGACAAAATTTATGACAAAACATAATACAATACACACAGTTTTTAGGTATATGCATAATTTTGTGTATTAATTTACTTTTTTTTTAAAACAACTTTTATGTGACCATGCGTCACAAACCATGCTTTTAATTATGTTTCATTTTATTTGTGTTGGTGAATAAGTTCTGAATTCGCTCAATCCTTTATTGTAAATATTTGGGAAAAAAAAGTTAGGAAAATTTATCAAGAAATTTATTTTTTAAATATTTTGCATAGTTATTTCGAAATGAAGTATTTTGCCATTTAAAGTACATATATAGAAATTACTGTTCTTTATTAAGTGTCCTTAATTTTGTGTTTTTAGTATTTCAGTTATTTTTTTTTAGTCCAGTTAGTTGGTGTTGAGGGCAATGATAGAATAATGCAAAAAGAATACGATTATTTATCAAATATTAAAAATCTACTTATGTAAGTCAACTTTGACTGTAATTCAATTATCCCAATTTGAAGATCAGGAAATACAGTAATATGTAGGACCAATATTGAAAGGAGATGAAAATATTTCAAAGTATTTGTCGTACACTTGACTAGTTCTTCGAATCTAATTGTTTCAAAGGTTTCAGACGACACAAATCATGAACATTTTCTTTATACTTTCTGGAAATTTTCAAATTGAAAAGTCTTTTCCAGTCACAGCAGAAGAGTAAACATGAAATACATGAGAGCTACAATTGCCCAGAGTAAAAATAACCACCGAAATACTAAAAACAAAAAAATTAGAATCTACTCAAATCATAGACTAATAAAAAATAAATTAGAATTTCAAATTTTATTATTTAAAATTAAAAAATATGTTATATGATTTTTAAAAACTTAAAAGAAAGAACACACACACACACAAATTGTACCGAATTTGAAATGGGGTGGTGGGTTGGGGAACAAATATTTGTTTCTCTAGCAAAAAAAAAATAAGTTCTTTAAAAGCTAAAAATTAAAAAAATATTTCCTCTTAGCATAAACAACTGAAAATAATTTATACTTACTATTATTTCGTCTTTGGAAGACTGCTTGTAGCATGAATTTAAATGATTTATGTTTTAGTATGACATAAATTTTTTAATTTAAAAAAAAAAAAAAAAAAAAACTAATAAAAATATATCGATCTAATTGTTAATTTTGATTTTACATTGTCATATCAACTAATAATTATTAAATGCTTCAGTAGGTTTTTACTTAATAATTATGATTCTTCTTTTATGGAAAGATTTATGTTAAGAGATTGTTTTAAATTAATATTTTTTTTTAAAGGAGTGCTGTGCTTTTTTTTTATTTAGTTTTTCTAAATTTAAAACAAATTTTCAAGATCATCATCAAAATCTTGATATTTTAGATAGAAAGAATTGATTATTGTTTAAAAATACGTTATAATTAAAATAGAATTAGTTTATCGAGTTTACTTACGTAAGACACAAACATTTTTCAATTAATTATAATTTTTGCAAATCATTTTTTCCTTATTTAAGTTTAAAAAAAATAGATTTAATGATCTCTTGCTTAAAAATTGAATTTCTTTATGTAATGAAAGAAAATTGAAACAGAATATAAAATGAAGGCGTATGAAATGGTTTGATCCGGGAAAAATTTTGTAATTAGAAAAATTTAATTAAAAACATGAAAAAAGGCCTATTTGCTTCTTTAAAAAACAAAAAATGTTTTATGACGTATTAAAAATAAAATATGTAACCAAAAAAAAGATTAGTATGAACTTCAAAAGCGAAACGAAGTTTCAAAATTGAACATTTTTGAATTTTTAAAAAAGAACAAAAACTTCAGGCCCATAACCTATTTTGTGATGTTATTTTCGTAGACATGAGACTCCTTATAGTAGTTAATGAAGAAATAGTTCTAACGAATAATATTTCAGTGTTTTTTCTTCCAATTTGCCCTAATTTACAGAGAACTTCAGTCTTAATAACATAAATATAATCTGTAAATTTTATTAAAATGGGGATATCTATTTTTGAATCTGGAAAATTTAACAAATCTTTATGGCCAGGCCAATTTCCCCAACAGAAAACTGGTTTTTATGTTACCGCGTGTATAGACGGACAAACAGACATGCATAAGACGACATAACTTATCATCCTCTTTACTGTTCTCCGATTATTTCTGTACATTATAAATGTAGGGGCAAAACTAAAATACCCTTTGATAGTAACCTTTTATCGCAGGGCATAAAAGAACTGAAATTGTGTCATACAACCTCTGTCCATCTGGACTAAACCAAAAACAATAAATGAGTCCACGTTAAATATTACAAAAAACGCCATTTTTTTCAAATGAACACACAATAACATTTATTTGAAACTAGAACTTTGATCATGCCATCTATTTTCGTTTTCTTGAAATGCCTAAGAAGTTCATACTTTTAGAAAATCAGGGTAAAAAATTCATTTCGCTAAAATCTTTCCTCTCACATAAATTAAAATTAAAAACCGAAGACTTATTTTTAGTGAAAATACCGTGTCCACCTAACACTAATAACTGTTAATAATTGAATGATTTATATCTCAGCTGAATATGCTTATAGTGCTTTTATGCGATGGAATAGAAACCATAAGCATTTTATATATTTGAAAAACCAAACCATGCGCTTTTGCTTAAACTTTATTTGTATTTAAAAAAAAAAAAAAAAAAAAAATCCTTTCTCCACCAATAAACCAAAACATAATCATGCATTATTTTGTAAGGAACAAAAAAATTTACCTGATTTAGAAACACCATTATCAGTATTTCCACCATTTGAAGTTCCATTCTCAATTTTACCATTTTTATTGGAATGTCCATTAGTTGGTGCTGTTGGTGAAGATGATCCATTTGTTGATGATAACGATGGTGTGGTGGATGCTGATGATTTTTCACCACCAATTGGAATATTACTCTTCATGTGATTTTTGGCTGGAGCAAATGGACGTTCTGTATCACCAAATAATCGCGAATGAGAATCATTACTTTTTTGTACACGACGACCGCTATCTCCTGTAAGATTTTTCATTTCATTCATATTCACCACAAAAGAATAGGTGAACGAAAGAAAAATTATTAAAAAGAAAATTTTCATATTAGATAAATTTTATTATTTTTTTTTTTTAAAGAAAATAAATTAAGTTTTTAATTACACAATTTTTTTTTTTTTTTTTTGTTTTTAGTTAATTTATACATTTATGATGAATAAATTTTCATGCATGATTTTTTTAATGAATTTTATTTTATTACATAAAAATTTCTGTGATATTAAAAAAAAAAAATCACAAAAGAATGATTTTCTAAAATTCCGGGCGAACTGTGAAAATGAATTTTTATCAAAATGCAACGCTAATTAAAAAGTTTGTGATATTTAGTTGAAATTAGTTTGATAAGTTAAGAGATTTGAAGAATAATTTTGAAGAGTATTTTTGTAATTGAAATTTAAGAAAATTTCTATATTTCTTCTGAATGGAAAATTATTTATAAGAAATGACTTCTTTCTTGGCTTATAATTTTATTCACAAAAATTAAATGACCGGTGAAAGTTCGAGGCTTTTTAACAATTGAAATGGAACAAGACATGTTTGTATTTTCGAAATAATTTGCTTGCAATTAAAAATGAAGAAGTGTTCTTTTTATTATTAATAGAATATTTTGCTTGACAAAGCATGAATATACATATATATACAATATGTTGGTTTTCTAAAAATCCCATAAAAATAATTCAAATCCATTATGAAAAATGGACGATCTTTTCTGACAAATCTCATTTTTATTTGACTGGCTACGTTTAATAAGCAAAATTGCGGCATTTGGGCTTCTGAAAATCTAGGAGCAATTGTTGGACAATCATTCACCTCATATCACTGTTTGATGTGCGCTTTATGGGCGGCATTATTGGACCGAAAATTTTGTGAAAAGAATCATCAATGTCCGCAAACGTATTCGTGGTGGACATTTACCAGATAATGTTTTTCATTCATAAATTGTCGAGTCTATACAACATATTTCAATAAAGAAATACAAAACTTTCATCCCAAAATGTGTGTTTAATTCTTATTGAAAAATTAAATATATATAAATACATATTTCTGAACTGTCCTCTATGGAAAAATGGATAAAACCTCTTAAAAATAAATATTCATCAATTTCTTAATTTAACTAATAAACTGTGTACACGCAGTCGGGTCATAAAAATGTACTAATTACACGTACAAATTGCATTAAATTAATAAATTTAAATTAGATAACAAATCTAATTACACAAATAAATTACTCTTTTTAGTTTCAATTAATATTTTAAAGTGATAAATATAAAATATACGAGAATGGTAAAAATATTATAGATTTTTCTATTTCATTTTTTCAAAAAAACAACAATATTTATGGGTATATATAAAATTACCACCTTTCTATAATAAGAAAACAAAATATATGAACCTGTTTTCATTTCTATAGTATCAATATTTCATCACATATGAATTGGACCGTTGCACTAAAAAACAAATGCAATAAATATTGTATTATTGAGAACTGAGAAGACTTTCAATCACTTTCACTTGTTCCGATTACAAATATCAACCAAAAAATATATTTGTATATAATATTCTGAAATTTACGAACCCTAATATAAATAATCATGCAGCAGCAGCGGGTTTAACTTGGAATTTTGCATAGTTTTTTAATGTTTCTAGGAAACTTATTAAATATTATGACATTGTTGCTACATTGTGCATGACAACAAACTATGAAGATTATTTCATCTAATTTTCTATTCTTTTGAAAAATAATATCCACTTATTTTATAGATAGAAGGCAAAACGTAAAATAAAAAAAAATACAACAAAAGTTCATTATAAAGATGTGCAACCGACAACAACATTTATAAGACGAATATCAATTTCAGTTATCAACTCTTTATAATAACATGCGACTAAAAAAAATATTGTAAAGACATACGAAGAGACATGCATCATCATTTTGCTTTGGATTAAAATCTTAGATTGAAAAGATACAGCAGATTTTTATTAAATGTCAATGTTTTTTTATATTTAACCCTAGATAACTAAATATTCTTCTAATAGTCTACCCATCCGCATCACTTGCGAATTCAAGATATTCCAGCAGCGCTCTCAGCACGCCATTCACTGCAAATTTTATACTGTATACTTTCTTTGTATACTTTTTAATTAAAAACTAATGAAAATACATTTCCTAAGTTGTGCTCCTTCTTTTTTTAATAAATACATGAGCCGAATGGTTAGTTAAAGAGTTAACACTGGTTTAAGTTTAGTTCTCTAGGGTTAAGTATTTTTTTTTTTTGCATACACTAGAACAATTTTCTATTTTTTGGGTAACAATAGAGCCTCCTACAATAATAATACCCTCTGTACAAGTACAGTAGGGAGCAATAAATATAACAATCGTTATAATTCTTATTAGAAATACGTAAATACGATTCGAAAAACGGGTCGAAAATCGACGAAAAATAAAATCCTTACAACTAAATTAACTTATTCTGAGATAATAGCACACAACATATAAACTTGTGAAAGAATATATAAAAAGAAATTTAACAGATTTGAGAACATTAAAATAATTTTCATACTTTTCTCGTCATTAATTCTCTTCCTGGAAATTAGTTAATACGCTTTCTAGTATTAAAGGATTCATGGGTAGATGAATTTTTGGAATATGCATTTTTTTTAAAGTAGTTCCAGCATCCGTTCTGAGCATATATACATACTTCTGATTGAATAAGAATTATACATAATATGTGCTTAATAAAAGTAATTTGACAGTCTCAAAAAACTCTAACCTGAATCTGAAAAACCTAAATCCTTTTACCGCACATAAATATTTCAATCTTCATTGTCGAACGTTCATAAAGTTATTAAAAAGTTCTTGACAACCATATTTTACTGAGTCGAATAAAGTTATTTAATTTAAAAGAAGAAGAATTGAAAAATTTTAAAGAAAACACTAAGAAATTCATTTCTAAATGGATTTAAATGAAAACTAAATATGAGTGTTGTACTAAATGTAAATACTTCTATCGACAAAATGAAATGAATTATTTGATTTATTCTTGGGTCCATCAAAACTAAAGATGAAAGATATAAATAATCTAAATTTTAATATGTAGTATTTTTGATTTTGTTTAAAAATCGTGCAAAATAAAAAGAAAAAAACATAAGTAAACAAAAAGTGTTCGTATTTTGTATGATTTTTGTGTACATTTTCCTTTTAAAATTATTATTAAAATACAAATAAATATATTCTATTTTAATACGAAAAAATTAGGAGAAGAAACGAGGTACAACAAATATATGAATGCATTTTTAAAGCGTTTAATATATTATAATTAATTGTGTTTTTATATTAAAAACCAATTAGTCTTTTCTAATGAAATTTTGCATTTGTTTTACTTGATTTTAAATAAAATAAAAGAAAAGAAAAGAAAATAAAAATAATAAATAAAAGGACTATAATTTCTTTTTATCTTTTTTTCTTTTTTTGATATACCAATGAAATAGAATCTGTGCATTCCTTGCCGCACTGGAAAGAAACAAATTTATAAGAAAAAAATAATCTTAAAAATTAAAAGTTTTATGCTTTTTTTTTTTGTTGTTGTTTATATAAATATGTCATAAAATTAAAAATATTTTCCGCATTTTTTATAATAGTTAAAAAAAAAAATAAATGTACAAATAATATAAATTATGAAGAAAGAAAAAAATATAGTAATTTTTAAGAAATTTCCTTATATTTCAAACTTACCGCTATTTTTGACTGCACAATCTTGAGTACTGCCAAAAATATTCGACGCCATATGATTTCTTCCGGATCGCGGAGTTGCAGGCATATCGGTTCCGAAAATATCACTGGATTGACCGCCTGGTGGTCTCAAAACTCTATAAACAAAAAATAAAGGTAAAAAAAAACATTAGAAGAAATCGATAAATTTTCGGTGATTGTATAAAATAGATATTGCCATTTCTTTTATTATCAATAATAAAAATATATAATTCAGATATTGGCAACAAAAAAGACGTCAAATGAGTAGAACTTTTTGGTACCAGGTACAAAATAAAATGAAATCTTCAATTCAGCATGAAAAGCGCCTAACCAACCTAAACCACACCAGAAAAACGATATTTATTTTTCCCAACTAAGAATAGCATAAAACACATTTTAGTATTTTATTTTGTCTATGAAAAAAAAGTTCTCTATCATGCTGAAAAAAAATCATAGCTTTGTGTCCTTGTTTCTAAAATGGCATATAACCGATTTTTTCCCAAAATATCAGAAACACGCATTGACACAATTTATTTGAAACGATTTAGTTATATAAAGTAACCAAACCAACCTAGTCAAGGACATAATAGATATTACAGGAGTTGTTAAAAATATAGCAGAATTGATTGATTGAGAAAATATAAATCGGTTCTTTTTTAAAATCTTAACAAGACTTTTGTTGAACGTTTAACATCGTCGTCGAGAAATGTTAAATTTTCGATGTGATAATAGAGACATGAAATACTATTTTATAATAGCTTCATGTGATAGGCATATTAGTTTTTACATATCTTTTTGTTAAGATATTTATAAATAATAACATTAGTTATATTTTACTATTATGATATCAAACAGACACTAAATAATGCATAACCAGATACGAAATATCAGATTGTTTCTAAACATTTGTTTCATTTTTCATACACGCCTAAAATAAGCAATTTATAATTTATTGATGAAAATTTATTAAAAAACGAGATTCGAATGCTAACTAGTATACTTTTTTCGAATTGTACGCGTACATATATTTGAAGAAGGCATAATAATCTATTCAAGTACATTAGAATAATATAGGATTTTTTGACTTATTTGAAACTAAAAAAAATATTGTGAAATCTTTTATTTCCATACGCCTTACAATTCCGATTGTTATTCCTTAAAATACTAGTCAAAATTAGCGGAGATTATCATAAAGCAATTCGCGTAAGACCTTGTGGTGCGGCTCTTATCTTTTCTTATGTATTATTTTACAAATTGTAGTTAAAACAAATAACGTTCAATGTTATTAGATTTGATTTGAAAATTTTCTGATATAGAACAATTGATTGATCTATTTGGTGCTATCCTCAAAGTTTAAAATGAAATTAAAATATTCATTGCCATTTTATTTTAAATGGAAATATATTCTATGTAAAACGATTTAAATTTGTTTTTACGTCGAATTTTATTCTATCTAGAATAATAATATCGTATCGAATTTTGATAATTTAACCTTAAAAGTTCGAAATACTTTAATTTATTATCTAGAAAAGAATTAAACTGAAAACTTTAGACATTAAATATTTCTATTCAATTCTCTCAATCCTCAAGAATATGTATGACCTCTTTTCTTAGTCATTTTTTTTTTTCAATTTACAAAACATAATTTCATAATGACCTTTGAAAATAATTGGAAATAATGCAATTTCCAATATTAAATCAGCATAACTCTTTTGTTTTCGAAATAATGTAATATATAAAACAAAATTATATTAGTTTGGGAGAAAAAAAAATTTCGTATCTGACATTAATCACGAAAAATTAATGTAAGTGTTGTGACTTTTAGTTTTTTTTTTTTTTCTTATTTAATGTTAAATCAATGTTAATGTTAAATCTCACCAAATAAAAAAAAAAATTGAAATTACGGAAATGCGATTAAAATCAATTTAAAGCGTTACAAGTTCCAAACGAATGATTCTAAGAGATTTTCGAGTAGCTTTTGGGAAATTCACATTTTTTCTAGGAAAAAAAAAACAAATCTGGACAAAAAAGAACCATAGTTTTATTCATTATATTCATTTTTTTTTGTTCGTTTCCTACTGCCTTTTTTTCTCCATCAGATATGCTATTTAATGGGATAACCACAAAAAAATGTAGTTCAATGCACATACATCATATCTTTTTTTTTCAAGAAACCAAAAATTCTTTTTTATATTTTATATCATTAACAATTTAGAAACAAAAAAAAAGGTACTTACTATTTTAAAGTATGTACTTTAAAAAAAAAAAAAAGTATTAAAATTGCTAACGTTCAACTTTGAGAAGAACAACAAAAAAAAAAACATATTCTGGGTGAAAGAACTAAATACAAGCGCCGTGGATTCAGTCAGGTTAAGAATTATTCTTTTATTCTAGATGTGCCCGCGCGTACAACAACACAAAAAGCCCACCAAAACTACAAAATTTTTATTTAAATTCGGTAATTGAGGAAAAATGTACAGTTTTTGAATTTATTCCATTCATTTCCTTTTTTTTTTTTTTGTTCTTTTGATTATTAAAAATACATTATAAATATTTTGAAAATTATACGACTTTATTTCTATGATTATTCAAATTAAGCATGAATGTGTGATTTTTATCATAAAATCATAAATGAAAATAATATAATATTATAGAGAGGAAAAAAACGAGGTTTAATTAAGAATTTATAATCATAAAAATAAAATAACTTCTATACATATAGAGATCAGTTTCTTTTACTAAACTGAACTACGTAGACTGATTTACAATTGCTGTATTTTATTGGAAATTCTAACGGGCGCTAATTTACTTTCTTAAAAGAACGATTTTACTTATAGAAATTCTTAAAAGTTTTAATTGCGAATATTCGAACCACTGAAATTATTTGAAAGAATTATTGGGTCGCGTACCCAACTAGAGCAATTTTTTTTTCGAGGTTAAAAAAATTAAAAATTCTTTTTTAGACACATAATGAAATTAAAACAAATAATATTTTGCGAGACGATTATTTAAAGTATTGTTTTAACTAAATAAAACAAAAAGGAATAAAAATAATGGATAAAAAACCGACCAAAATCAGGTATGATTCAAGATTCAAACCAATTTTCTGTTATTTTTAAATATTCCAATGAAAAAAAAACCGTTGATTTGCGCCATTTACCATTTGGTAGATAGTACTATCCATCGCAAATTAGCGCACGATATTATCCGACGCTAAATATTTGTATAATAGACGCAGATAGCATTCTCAACAAAATACAGCAAATTAGTTTTTAAAATAAAAGTTATGATTGTGACGCCATCTTATGACAGTTATACCTTGTTATGATCGCGCTAAGAATAGACTTTTTGTTCGATGAATATTCGAAATTGTATCATTAAAAATCTATAGTTTTAAGTTTTCTATTAGATTCATTTAAAAATATGGAAACTATCTCGATTCTATACAAAAAAAAAAAAAAAAAAACACTAAAAATTCGGCAGCTATCCAAAATTATTATCAGATACATTTTGATTTTTGGACATAATCATTGTTCTTCTGAAATGAAAAAATTCCTTATACGTTGTAGGTTTTAGTCTTCTCTCATATATTGTAAGCTACTCCGAAGTTATAGGTCAATCGAACCTATCTTTGTATAGTAAAAACTTGTACAAATTTTCATTCTAATCACACATCACAAAAATGATCATAATTTTGTGTAGGTATAAGATAGACAAATGAACAGACAACCTTTCAAAATCGTTGAAATTTGCATGTAGCCCTCCTATATTATATCTTACAGTGTATAGAAGTAGTTAAATATTAAATAGAAATAAATATTCATGAATTTAAATTGAATATAAAAATTTATTGTACATAAATATTTACCAACAAATTATAAAACTATAATATGTGAATGCGCGGTGGTTGGGTTGAAGAAGTGAAGTGTGCCGAAGATATATGGTATAGTTATGACGGTTTTATTAATATCAAATTAACAATATATATATATGAGAAGAGTATTCAATGGGTTTTCATAACGGTCAATAAATTATGCTTATTTCTACCGGAATATTAAAATGTTATTAAGTTTTATTACAGTATATATTTTCTTTTTTCGAAGATTATTTATACCAACATGTGGTCAATCACATCAAATTATCTTATTTCTACAATATAAAATATAAACTATGTAAGTTGTAAAATTAAAATTTACTTTTCTATACAGATCAAGTTATTCTTTCTGATATGATTTGATAGTCCGTTAGTAATTGATAATATAGCTTGAGAAATTCAAATTTTCTTTTAAAGTTTAAATAGCTTAATTACTTTCATAAACTAGGAAAAAAAACTGGAAACTATGCAACTACATTTGGATAGAATCGTACTTTATCAAAGAGACAATGGAATACATAGATGACCACCTTAGAATACATTTTGGTGACTACTTATTAATGAAAACTCCTAAAAAGCCCTCTCATATTTACAAGATACTATTGTCATTGCATTTCACATTTTCAACCATCCAATGAAAGATGGTTCGTTGTATATGTGACAGTGACATTAGGCGAATATTGGATGTTTTTGAAATAAAAGCACTTGAGACAACATAACTTGTTCAGCGGGATTTCATCTATGGATTCTATTATCTTTGCCTACTATTATGAAGAAAAAGCTTTTTATTTTGCTACTCAAATAAATGGAAGCAAAGCAGACAATATGGAAATTTGAAAATTAAAAATTAAATTTCGTTTAAGAAAAACAACAAAACACTGTATTATGTAATTTAAATTTTCTTTTAAGAATATATTGTGAAAAAAAATGATTAAAAACAGAAAACAATTGATTCTAATTAAATGTACTCAAAAAAAAAAACAAGTATTTATTCAATTGTCAAAATATTAAAAGAATTACTATAATATTTCATTAAAAACAATTTTTATGCAAATTATTATTAAAATTTGATCATTAATAAAATATAAATGAAAGAATAATGAATTTCTAAGAACAATCAAATTTGTACTCAATTTGGAAATTACAAAATTCATTTTTAAAAACTAATAAAAAAAAAAATTACGAAAGATTAATAAGAAAAATATTGATTATTCAACAATAAATAGAGATTCATCAGAAAATTAAGTCAATTGAGCAGAATACTTAATATGCTTTAATCATGGAAAAAAAGGGGTTACAAGAAACATACTTCAACATAAACTACTACTAAAACTAATTAATTATTTTTCATTTCTTTTTAATTAAATTACAAAACAAATTCTTCTACTTATTTAATTTAAACTAAATTTGTTAATTCTTAATTGGGTGAAAACAATTCTTTTCATTTTTAAATTAATTTGGCCCTTATTTTTTATGTATATTGAAAAAACCATTCAAGCATAAATGAAGTAAATTTAATAATAAAGCATAATTTGTAAAAAAAATTTTAAAAAAATCATAAACTCGCGGTTGTCAATAAGGTAATCCCAAAAAAAGAGAAATGAATACGTTGTTCCTTTTATTGAATATACGCGACTTTTAACAGTAAAAAGAAAAAAAAAATTCGGGGAAGTTACATTTTAATTATTCAATTTATTAATTATTAATGTTTATGAAATTATGCGCACACGGGATGCGCGCATGTGCGTATAGCTTATTTCATATTAAAAATTTTTTTTGTTCCTAAATAAATACTTTTTAACTACATTATATGAATAATAAATTCGGAAGTGAACACAACAAACAAACCACCATCAGAACAAAAAAAAACGGTCAAACTTTTTGAACAATATAATATTTTAACTGTAAAATAAATTTTGTTTTAAATAGGTTTATAATTTTTTATTTGGATTTAATTTATTTAAAAAATATAATAAGATCTTTAGGTTTAGGCAAAAAGAAACCGCCACAGGAATGCACATAATTGTATATGAAAGAAAAAAAAGAAAAAACTTCAGTTATTAGTTCCTATTGAAGAATCTTTATTTTTTTTTTAAGAAGACGATTCGATCTCTAATATTTCTCATTGATTATTTTTTTTCGAAATTAAGGTTTTTATGGATTATTTTTCTTAAGAAGAAGAGTTTTGTGATTTGAATGAAAAACTTTTTACCTGTGTACATTTTTCTTTTTATCTTTTTCAAAATGGGATTATAAATTTTCTACTTAAATTTTACTTGCGAGAAAAACAGAAAAGATGCAATAAGTTTTAAAGTTTTTAGGCAACAGCAGCAGCAGGGCATCACCGTTGTTTTTCCAGAGAAATTTCAATCAGTATTATTATATAGAAGAATTCTTTTCACACCATAACTAATTCATGTTGTACTTGATTTTTCGGATAAACACAATTTTAAGTATTAAATGAAGAAAGAAAAAAAAAAAAAATCTTACTCCATTTTTTTTTCTTCTTTCTTCATAAAAATAGTACAACTTCCAAAATAATATTGGTTGTGATTAGATTTGTGAAAAGGTGTTATTGGTTATAAGAGCAGCGCCACATATTTTAACAAACCAGAATAATGAATTAGAAAGCGCTTTAAGATTTTAACAATTTGTGTTAAATTAAAATTGGTTTTTTGATTTTTTTTTCTTGTTTTTTTATAAAAGTATTGATTTTTTCGATTGCATTGAAACTATTATTTTAGTTAAGAGTGTTTAGCAGAGAGCTATCACAAAAAGAAATTTTTTTTTTACATTCACTTAAATTCTATTTATAAGAAAACAAAAAATCAAAATCATTACCTTTTTTTTTTTGAATATTAAAGAAAAAAACAAGTCAAATTTTTATCGTTGAATCAAAAAATAAAAAACAAAATATAGATTTCGTTATGCTTTATTAATACCGCATAAGTAAGTATATTTTCTGTAGAGTAACGTAGGGCTTGTCAAATTAACTTACTTTCAACTTTCACCTACTCTTTTATGGTGTCTAATAATTATGTACCGATACTTAAACCGGAGAAAAAAGAAAAACAAATTTTTTTTTTGAATTAAACTCATTACACCGAAATTTAATAGATTTTATCCGGTTGGGGTACTTGTAATATTGTAGAAAACATATATATTTTTTTTTTGGCGGATATAACTCTTTAAAATTTTTGTACACACTTAGAAATTGAATATTTTTACAAGTTCAAGTTGGGTTTTTTGTTTTTTATTTTTAAAAATCAAAACATTTAAAATAACCCATTTTATTGAATTGACCATTTTGAAAAAAAAAAAAAATCTTCCATTTGTAGGAGAGATTGTATCTTAAATGTATTAGAAATTTGCAAAAGAAAAAAAAAATGTTGTAAAATAAAATTAATTATATTGTTTTACTTTATTTTTCGCACATAATGATTATTTTTTTTTTAATAAATTCTAATCAGACAATTGGCTAGAGGGCATCCAAACTAGACGGCATCAAATCTACAACAAAAATTTTACTACCTAGTTGGTGTTTCCAGGAAGAAATAAAAACCCATTTTCCTACATTATTTATACATAATTTTTTTGTGTTTCTGCCATTTCATTACAAAATGATTTCTAAGAAAACACGACTGTCCCTCTTTTCTTTCATTATTACAAAAAGATTCTAGATGCAAAACCTTCGGATAAGACCACAGAGAGAGTACAGAATTCTGCGTAAATTTTTAAAATAATAAAAATAAAGACCCTAAATATATAAATTACCTATAATTAACCTATAGCGCGCTGCTGATTCTAAGAAATTAAAAACTTCATTCAACATATTCAGGTGAGATGATAAGCTGCACAGACATTGCACCACCCCACCCACATCTACTTTATTGTTTTTTATTTTTTTGCAATATTTTGCACTACCATACTAGAAGAACACACTGTTTTAAAATGCAATTCAAAGAAAAAAAAATACTATAATTTTAATTGTTATGTTCATGATTCTGTGACGAGATGGTATGGTCCAGATATATAGAAGATAGTTGAGCGAACACAATTCATCTTAGATGCAAAACAACTAAAGTTTATTCATCTGCAATATATATCTTTTTCTAATTCTTGAAACAGTAACGCAAATGTGTTATGTAGTAGAAACGATTCTGGTAATCGAGTATTTTATAATTTTATATTCATCATCATCCACAAACATTAAAACATTATCAAAACATTTTCTTGTAATCTTATTTATTTTCTTCTTTAATTTTGTTCAATTCTATTTATCTTCTTCTGGCTTTTTAGAAGACAGTAATTTTTCAAATTGAACCAAAAAAAAAATCAAGATTTTATTACAATATATATATTTTTACAGGAGGATGATAGAAGCGCATGGCAACCGAACAAATACCACATGCGCGCATTGAAGAGAACTTAAAAAATAACAAACCACAAAAATAAAAAAATATAATAAATGAATGCACATGCAACATCTTAAAAGATAAAAAAAAACTGTAGAATAAATAAGATAGAAGACACAAAAAAAAAAACGGGAGTTTCTTTGGAAGTTAATTGAAATTATGTTTGCGGGAAGAATTGCATAAGAAATATGTTTTCTTTAAAAAAAAAAAATAAAAAATATAAAAGGTAAGGCTTTATAGTATGAGAAGAAAAACAACACTTATGAATTGTTTTCAATTTATATTCGTTTAGGTATTTTCCAATCGAACAGCAGAACACACATTACCTGCATATCGAAATTAAATAATCGAATATTAAATAATTGATTTATTAAGTATAAAAAAATTTATTCACAGCATGAATTTTCCTGGTATAGAGGGATAGGTATTTTTCTTTTGATCGAAATTTTTCTAGAAAACATATATTTTGTGTGACAAGTGTAGATAAGAAAAAAAGCAACAAATAAATGGAATTGCAGCAATTGGAATTCACTTCGATATAAGAAAAACTATTTTAAGAAAAGAAAACGTGCAAAATTGTATGTGAATTATAATTTTTATATATTGATGAAAATGAAAATTTAAATTATTTCTTTTTTATAATGTGTGAAAGCCAAGCCTAACCTTTCACTTTACATACATACATTTTTTTTCTTTTTTTTCATTTTAATTAATTAATTGTAAATTCAAAGAAGAAATAATGAGCATTTCTTTTAAAAGCTAATGACTTCTTAACACAGAAAAAAAAAAAACTTATAGTTTAATTATATATCGTTTTTCGTCATGATTAAAAAATTTGAAATCTTCAAATTGATTTGAAAGGTGATGACTACTAGAAAATGTTGTCTACTGCCAATCATAAAATGATGAAGGAAAAAAAAAAATCCCAAAAAGTTATTGATTTTAAAACATCGCAAGTTTAATTTAAAAGTAAAAAAAAAAAAAAAAACGTTAAATCGATTCTATTGTAATTCATTTTAGATTATGATAAATCACTTTTACTGAAGCTTTTATGATAGTATAGAGAAATTTGCCTAGGGATCCTCTGAATAAATTTTTGCCCTTTCTTTTCGAACCCTCGAATATACAATAACCAAAATGAATTCTAAAATCATGTTAATGTTATTGAAATTATATTTCATTAAATTGAAATATTGATCAAATTTCCTAATTGATTTTATTTATAGAATTAATCCTCCCAACAAGAAGAAAATAGGGTTTATATTATATTAAATTTTGATTTTAACATTTGAGGGACTATTTGTTCGTTTTCCATTGCAACCGTAGCAGCAGATATCTAAAAAAAATTTCTTTTTATAGACAAGTCGATTTTATTTCATTTATGCCCATATTCTACACTACATCGATAGGTTAACATTTCTTTAATGATTTTCTTAAAATTTTTATGATTGTTATGCAACGACAATATCTAAAAATGCTATTCTGCAGTGCAACTCCTGGGACAGCGCTTGTGCAAACTTGACAGATTTGTACTTTTCTTTTTTTAGATCAATGGATCTGATTATAAAATTAACAAACTTAAAAAATTAGGGCAACATTTGAAAGGATGAACAAAAAAGGATCTAACGACGAAAAGACGCAATCATTAATAAGAATTATTTTTACATTTGATTTTTAGCCTTCTGGACAATTTTTTGCCCTTTTTTGAGCAGCTTTTTGGGTTTCTTTTTGTACAACTTGTTGACTTTTAAGAGACTTCTAAAAGCCCGAACAATGCGTTCCCGAACGCAACGATGGCAGATATTACCTCCGCGTATGTGCGTCGGACTGTCTTTGCGGTTTTGAAAGTCGTGAACGTTCACTTGGACGTGTTGGTCGAATACCTTTCAATTTCTCCTTACATTGGCCATATTTTGGTACGCTTCTTGTCTTCTTAACGTACTGAGATAAACAAGTCGACCACTTGGAGTACGGACAATTCGTATCCTATTTGATCTGCTATTGTAGGACAATCGCCTTTTAAGCGTCAAGGGTTGGACCATTTTTAAGATCTTGAAATAATAAACTAAATTTAAATTTGGAGAATAAACCAGGAAATGAACGATCAATGTTTTATTAAAATTTAATTAAGAAAATTTTAATAAAAGTACATAAATCATAATAATTCTTTTATATTTACTCAAAAATTTTAATGAAATTAAAAATAAATTCCAAAGTAATTATCATGAAAAATAAATCATTATTATTTTTAGTATAATCCTTTAAATTGAAAGACCGACACAACAAGAATATAACCAATATTTAAAAACTCCTAAAATTCCAGACTTGTTTAATCTACATAATAATTTCAATTCTTCTATATTATAATATGAGAAGCATAAAATTTGTTAAACATCGACGAAACGTGCTCGATTTACACATACAATCGGTGTTCCGCTTTAAAAACGTTGAAGAAATGTGATGTTTTAAAAATATAATACTTTTAAAATACTAATCAAATAATCCATTATGGATTAATGTTAAAAGGAAGTTATTAGTTAGGGATTAACGACTGTGTTGACAAAAATATATACAAAAGACGAGTATTAAGGTTGAAAATTTGAATTTTAGACAGCATTTTACAAATTATATATTTTCTTTTCTTTTCTATGAGTTCTGTGCATTTAGTTCGGCCTGTAAAAAACTACATAAAAAATGTACTTGATTTTACAAAACTCATTATTTTAATCTAAAACACATCAAAATTTAACCTATTTTTGTTTCTTGTTACTACTTTTCATATAAAATCATTAAATTAAGTACAAAATAATTTCATTTCTTCATGATTTAAAAATATTTCTTCTAAATCTTATAAAATTTATCATACTAATAGCCTCCCACCAAATTGTTTAGATTTTATTAAAAACTGAATTTAAAAAATTAATACTATTAATCAAAAATATGTTTCTTTATTTTATTTCAACTATTCGAAAAAAAAAAATTATAGGTAATTAGTCTTTTAACAAAACAATTACTCTCTTTTACTATGGTTCAACAAACTTCTTTTATTGTTTAGTATATACATTAATGCATTAATTTTAATGATTATTTTAATTTTAAATAATTACAAAAATTCCGTTATAAATTGATGAACTTATATTTTTCTTTTTAAATTTTTATATTAAAATCATAAAAATTGTTTTTAGAGAGAGTAAAAAAAAAATTGGTAAATTATTTCCGGTAAAAATTATTTCCGAATTTTCATTTTTCTATTATTTAAAAGTAATTCAACAAAAAGTAAAAAAAAGAAGACTAATTTCATAGCACTTTGTGTGAAATTGAAATTAGCTAGAAATTGTTGATAATTTTCCACATTTTGTTGATAGATAATTATTATTAGCTTTTTTTGGTGGTTTTTTAGTGGTTTTTTTTTGACAATTGATATAAATTTCTTTTGAAATCGTAATTATTTGTTGTTTTTTTTTTAAAGGCAAATCTCTTTTTATGGTTTTATAATCGTTTTTCATTTAATAATACAAATATAAATAAATGAACTGCAAAATTTCAGGTGCGGCGACGACACAATCATTTAACAACAATTGGGTATCACCACTTCTTGTTATTATTATTAACTATTATGTGATTATAAAAATAGAGGAAAACATTTCTCGATTTTAATAGTTCCCGAAACTAAACTAAAACATCCGGTAAAAGTGCATTACAGTGAAATTAATTGTCATTATGTATTTTTTTTCTTTTTAATGGCTGAATGATTTTTTTTTTTTAAATAAATTCTGTGATGTTTCATTGAGTTGAACTTAATATAAAAAAAAAGGGTTTTATAAATATGCTTTTATGTTGCGAAAATACAATACCTACATTGTTGGAAGGGAAATGAACTTTTAAAAACATTTAAAAACAGAGTAGAAATTACTTAGTAAAAGAAACTAAAAAATAAGTGCAATTGTTTAATTGCATTTTAAGTGATGTTACACTTTTGTACAAAAGATTTTACAAATTTAAAGTTTTTTTGTTATAAATAATGTGTTTTGTGTGATTTTCGAGATTCTGTAATTCGAATTTTTGAAGAATTTATAATTTTCGCACGACGAGAAAATTTTCATTTATAATTTAAAATTTTCGGAAAATTTCTTTTATTAAAAAACAGGCTAATAGAAAAAAAAAGCATAAAGTTTTTGAAATAAAGAAATTTTCTCATTTTCATTGAAAATGAAAATTCTTTACAATTATTTCAAAAGAAAAAACATGTAAAATTTTAATTTTAAAATTTTATAGTTAGGCTTTTTAGTAAAATTTCCTACAAAATAGATTTTTGGTATATAATATGCAGCACATATAGTGTAGCCTTATCCTTTTGAATCATCGTTCTCCTTAAATCTATATGCTAATGGTAAAGCTAAACGCGATTGTTAAGAAGTAAAATATCTAAAGGAATATCATACAATATAATATAAACATTTCACATTGAAGCCGATAAGGTACGACGTGTTTTCCTTCTATAAAGAAACAAGGATATAATATAAAAAAAAAAGGTGAAGTATTGCAAACACACAAAACACTTAATATGATTATGTATATAGTATATAGTTTTTTTTTTATGTACAAATATGTATTGTTAAATGGGCTATATCTTCAAGTACAAAGAGGGTAGAAACCAATCCTTTTTTAAATGATATCATATAATAAAAGGATATGCACAACAATGCACATTTATAGAAGATTTTTTCGTTATATAAGGAAGTAAAATGATATCCACCTACCCTATTATTATATAGTTGGTTGTACAAAATCTCATATAGAATATGAAAAGTTATACACAACACAACACAACAATTTATATTTAAAGAAGCCAACAAAAAAAAAATAGATATTTAATGTGGACTTATATACATAATTCGATATTAGTTGTAATGGAGAAAGGGTCAGAAAAACAGGATAACTTTAAATACGGATATCCCACATGTTCGTATCTTTTTACACTACCTTGTGTATAAAAAAATCCGTTGCTTGTTCGTATATAATAATAATAATATGGAAATTGAAAGAAAAACAGAAAATATCCGTGAAAAGCCTTACAATTTTAAATACCTATTATTTTTAATGTAAATTTCAAAGGTATCTACAAAAAAAAATATGGTGCCAGTTACCAAAAAAATTGTATATTCTATCATTTTCTTAGAATGATATTTTTCTTTTGTCAAGAAACGAAAATCTTTCATTAATTTTCATAAATAGATATTTTGTTAAATCAATTCAATTCGAACGTTTGTTGTCAATCACAACGCAACACAATATATTGTATTTCGAATATAAAGGAAAAAAAAATACTAATTTTGGCAAAAAAAAACGCGATATTCTTACCTTTTCTTGGTTTTACCAACATTATAAAGTTCAACATGTTTAAATGCAGCATAAGTAGCCATTATATATGTGCGTTTTTAATAAAAGTTTTCAAGGATCACAAATAAATTTTCAAATATTTCAAGTTCTTTTTTTTTTTCTTAGATAAAAACTAAGTTTTACACTTTTATATTATTGTAAAATTAGTTTTCTTTTTTATTTCGAATTTCTAAAGCATTCACAAATCACTATTTTTTTCCTGAATTTAATTAAAAAAAACAAAAAAATCCTTGTTAAGAATTGGCAATTTTTTCTTTTTAAATTTTTAGAAATTTCAATCAAAAATCCAACAAGGTATGAACAAAAAATATTTTATCCCACGTCAAGGAAGAAATTATATATCAAGAAAATTCATATATTCATCTTTTAGGATAAATATAAATAGCGTAGGAGGTTTTCTTTCCTTTTTAAACAGACACAAAAACACACTAGTGTTTTCTCAATATACGAAAAACCAAGTAGATGTGTACACACAAAAAATCTTTCTTTTTTGCACTGTACCACTAGGTTCCCGAATAGGATAGGACAGGATAGGTATATATGGAAAATGAATTCTCTATTTACCAAAGGATTTATATATCTATATACATTATGAGAACAAATGAAAATTCCAGCAAATCGATAGCGACGACAGAGAAGATAATATATACACCGAAAAACTGAAATACGGGAACTGCAGACTTAAAATGCAGTCAACTCTGTAGAGTAGAGAAATTTTCTTCCTTGTTTTTTTTTTTTTTTTTTAAATTGAAGGAGAATTTTAGGATCAATAATTTATACTTCGTTTTATTTATATTCTTTTTTGATTTAAAATTTTTTGGATAATGTTGGATTATCTTGAAATTAAAATAAATTAAAAAAAAAAAAAAAAAAAAACACTAAAAAAGAAGTCACTAAAAAAGTTTTGAAAAGTTAAAAGATGCTTCTTGTTTTTACTTTAAAAACTTTTTTTAAAAAAAAATTTAAAAAGAAAAAAGAAAATACGATGAATACAAAAAATTAAATTAAAAATTATAATAACCAAAAAAAAAATTAAATTAAAAACACTATTTTTTTTATTTTATATTTTACGTTTATAACTTTAATATTTCTTTTAAAAAATTTTATGTTATCGGGTCGGCTTAGAGCTTTAAACTGAATCGGTATTTGATGGTCACGAACATTTTATATTATGTCGATAATACTACAAAAAAAAAAAAAAAAACAAAAAAAAAAATTTTCCTCTCGAAAAAGAGAATGTTACCATTTTCATATATTGCATATAAATAGTGTACGCGCGGTGGTATATAAAAAGAAGCTCCAATGTTTTTTCATATTTTTACTGCCATGGGAAGCAGCAGTAAAAATATTCTCTTAAGAAATTGTTGAGCTCCACTAGGTTGTGACTCTTTTATCCATACTAATATTTATGCTACACAAACTTTCAAAAAAAAGAGATACTTTTTCTTATGATAAAAAAAAAAAAACATGAGAATATGGGAAATCTTTTAGAGAAAACGTATTTCCATATGGTATTAAAAGAATATAACCAATTTATTAGAAACTTGATGGATATGTATTAAGAAGTTTAAAATTTAATAGATTTTCATTCAAACTTTTCCTGGAGAATCTCAAAACCTATTTAAAAAAAAATCGCGATTGAAATTCCAAAAGTACACGAACATGTTTTTTTTTTTTTTTGATAGTGTAAAAAAAATTATATGAGTAGATTTTTTCAAGAACATGTTGCAAAAAAAAAAATATGCACATAACACAAAGCTTTTCTACTTAACCCGATAGTACAAGTACGGAAGAGTATATATAATGCCTCTATATCTTAATTTTTATCTTAGCTTTATCGGTCATTGACTCCTCTTTTATTATTCCTTTTTTATTCAGATATATTTAGTTAGAAGGAAAAGGGGAGCCGCCGCAAACCTCGTTCGCTCATTTCTCTATGCTTTTTCTTTGTTTTAGAACGATATAGACACATGAAAACGGATCTACTATATTAGTTTAAATTTTCTACATCGACCCCACAACATTCAATTCAATTATAAGAGGGCAGGCAGGCAGGCACATAAGGAAAAAGCTCACTTTATTAATACACAATTCTAAAATATATATATTCTCCACATTAGAGAAGAAAATAAGTATTTGTGTATCGTATGAAATAGAATTTTGGATATGATTCAATCTCTTTTTCAAATTAATTAACACGAAATGATCTTATACCTAATTTTGTGGGTTGTAATGAAATCTCAAAACAAAACATAAAATCTATGTTGGCTTCTTTTTGAAGAGATGATAGAAAAACTAATGGTTATGTATGAAAATTATGTTAAAGAGAAACGCTTTAAGTGATGTACAAGCTACAGAAAATGTACAAAAATATAATCACAGGGCCGTCTTTTGGAAATATACGGTTATACTCTGTTTAATTGCATGTTTAATTGCATATTAATACCTTCGTGTAAAGAAATATTATGCATGCAAAAACAGAAATAGATAAATATTCCTTTGGTGTACACAAAAGGATGATATTAGAGAAATTCACTTGAACTCATATAAACTTTAAGGTAATAGAGTCAAAAAAGAAAAAAAGAAAAGAAGAACTAATTTTAAGTTAGTTAAATTAAATTTACAATCAATTATAATAAAATTTAATTGATTTTATACAAAAAGGAAAAAAAGAAATGATAATGAATAAATTTTTTTAAACGACTTTTTTTATGAAATTTTCACATACTTATTAAAAAAAAAAAAAAAATTAGTATTAATACTTATTTTAAAAGAAAAAGAAAAAAATTGTTAATATTATTATAAATTAATTGAGAAAATATTCAAATTTACTTATTAAAATAATTAAATCATGCGATTATTATATTTCCTTATTCTGTCCACATACATAATTATCATTAGTTTCTTAACTAAATAAATAGAAACTTTAAATTTTTTATAAAATAGGAAAAATTCTTTTTTCTCATAAATCTGCATCATTTTATCATAATGATTTTATCACACGTTTATTTAATTTCCTTTTAATTAATCAAATAAAAGTTTTCTCTATATTAATAAATACATATATAAAAGCCTATTCCGAGAAGATACACCTGAAGTCACAAAAATTACTACCAGGATAAATCTAAACATACTTATGTCTATCTAAAGAGAAATATCCTATCCAAACTTGGGTCAAAAAAAGACAAAATTGCATCTGTAGCCAAAGCTAATTTTAGGTCTGTTTTATTTGCCACTTGCTCTGGGGAAGAGCAAATTTTTACATTGAAAACAAAAACAACAAAAATGCAAATCCTACACTACTTTCAGACCAGGGGTAGCTCTTACACCGAAATTAGTTCAGTTTTCTACCATAAAAAGTGTATTAGCTAAAATTTCCCATTTAATTACAATATGGTTGCTAAGCTACAAACATTTGAATTAAAGGTTTTTTCTAATCCTGCTCGTTTTATTTGCCACTTACCCTGCTCCGGTGTAGGGTATGGCAAATAAAACAGACCTTTTATGTCTGTCCTCCTATCCATGGACAGACACAATATATGACATATTTTTTATTTATTACCATTAATGATGAAAATAGTAACATTGTTCCTTTCGTAAGTTTTAGCAAATAATGAATATTCCTTAATTAAAATTAATGATATCAAGGATATCACACATAATAAGACCAGAAAAGCATTAAGTATTATAAGTAAAATTTAAAATATATGACGTAACTCTGAATCAAGAGACAACATGATATAAATATTTGCATATATATAGATATGGGTTTTCCTTATATATAATTATGTGAGGAAAGAAGAAAAAAAAAAAAACACCAAGTAAGAAAGTGAGATTTCCAACAAAGATTGATTGAAGAAGATTCACTTTAAACATGCTATATAAGGCTAAGTTATATAAAAAAAAAAGAAAAGAAAAAAACTAGAGTGGAATTGAATGCAATCTATATTTTACCTTGGACACGTTGCATTCTTGAATGCAGTTAGAGATTTTTAAATTATGAATATTTTATAGTAAAATATAGAAAATCAACGGTTGTTCTTCCTCATAAAAACATGATCGTTTTTTTTTTTCGTTTATAATTAATTCTTTTGTAAAATTAGTTGCATTTCTGGTGTTGTTATAGATAATTTTATTAAGTTTTAATAAATGAGTCTGAGTTTTTTTTATCTTGAAGAATCCGCAAAGAAAAAAAAGTTACCACAGAAAGAAAAATGCAGCATTTTTAGAATTTTTAACGGGAATCTGTGATCTGATCATGCTAATCTTAATAGCTACTTCTTTTTTTTTTCTTCTTTTTTAAAATACAAGAATGTATATAAAATGTTAGTTTAATTCTATTAAATAAAGTTGTAAATTATGTCCCAATAAGAACGCCGGATTAAATTCGCGTATGTTTCGGGTATTCTGCGTCCTACAAGAATGTATCAAATCTAATTCGACGGGGAATTTAATTACGAAATAACTGCTATTGCACATTTTCAAAAATATTTCTTTTTGGGCTAGAAAATTCGAAAATTCGAGTGTATGAAGCACGCGTATATTTTGGGTATATTCTGGGTCCTACAGGGATGATCCATATCTCAATTTTTACAGCAAACATAAGATTTGAATATAGTTACGGTATTTTCGCTTTGTCGATAATAGTCGCTCAAATTTAATATTGTATGTTCCTTTGTATAGCGTCCCATGACGAATATAATCGCTATATGAACACACTTTCAAAATTTTTATTTATTTTTATTTAAATTCGACACTATTCTTTTTTTGTTTTTGAATCTATAAATTAATTGATTTCAAATTTTAACATAAAAAAAAGAACATATTTTTTGCCAAAAGACAAAATTTTGTTACAAGACTTTTTTTTTGTCACAAATATACTAAAGTAAGAGTAAAAAGAAAGTACCTCAAAAAATAATATCTTTCAATAAAATCTTCTAGAAAAATTTGTTTAGTTTTTTGTTTTTTTGTTTATTAATTTTTATAAATAAAAAAAAAAAAACGAAAATATTAATTTGTCGTAATTTATTATTATTTGAAATTCTAAGCCAAAAGAGATTATTATAATGATTAAAAGATGAAAATAAAATATAGAAGAAAAAAAAAATGGGTTTTTTAGGTCAAATTTGTACATGATTTTTTTTTATACAAGACAAGACAAAAAATCGCGATATTAATCATATTTTAATAAATTTCTAATTTAATATAACAAATATAATAAAAATATAAACAATTTTAATTAAAAGAAAAAAAAAAAAATTATATAATTTAATAACAAACATGGAAGATGAAAATATGGATCACGATCAAATAGAAAACGTTATATCAAAAGATTGAAGCAATTTCAAATTCACTGGAATACCGTTTTTGAACCATGAAAGAATTTATTGATTAAACAACAAAAAATCTATAAAAATTGCTTTCTTCAAGATAGAGATTTTTTTTTTTTTAATTATAATACAATCATCATGTTCAATGTGCAGAAGATGAAGAAAATTTCTAACCGAAGATTAAGAAAAGTTCTACTTGGTTGAGTTGACACACCTGTCAAAATGATGACCATCAACATCACACGAGAGATATTTTGTTCAAAAAACGGTCAGGTTTAGAGTAAAAATCTTAACGTTAAATTAAAAAAAAAAAAAAAAAAAAAACATTTGTAAGACATGATATTAAAGTAAAAATTGTTAAGTAAATAAAAAGAACTAATTACAAATTGCGGTTCGTTACCCTCATATGATCATAACTGAAAATAATTGTGGATATATATATATATATATATATAAAAAATTGATGTTAGAGATGTTTCCGTGCATGAAAAAGGCCATAAACCTTCTCTTCTTCATATTTCGATATTGGACCAGAACCATTTTCAATGTCTCTTAATTATTATTTTTGCTTTTTGATTTGTTATATATTATTTATATGCATTTATAAAAAGTAACTAATAATTTGGATATAGAATTTTTGGGAAGATCTTTCATAAAGAGTTATCTCGAGAAATTGGAGAAAGTGACAAGATCACAAAACGAAGAAATTATTTAAAAAGATTTCAATCTTTTCATGTCACAGTAGTGTTGCTATCCCACATTTCAGTTATAACCTCAAAAATACACCCATTTTAAATAAATGATCTATCGATGATACTCGATAGATGTAAAAACAGATCGAGTGTAAACGATAGACCCTCGGAAATAAATTCCTTGATACTGTAGTCTGTAGTGGTGATCCGTAAAGAATGCTCTTCATGTAGGGATTTCATTGAAAGTTACATGAATTCTTATATGAAAATACATGAATTTATTAATACTATCCTTAGCTAGAAATTAGTTACATTAAAAATTGGAAAAGAATGACTAATCTAGAAGACCGCTCCAATCAAAGAGTAGGATGATAACATCATTTACATGAAGATAATAATTATTTTTATATAATCGCATTTGAGTTAGTCGCTATTTTAAAGCTTTTCTAACTTGCAATAAGACTCAATGTTTTTATAGAGTATTAATCATAATGATGACGATTTTATATGGTACAGATGGTTTTTTTTTCTCGAAAGATAAATTCAATCATTTGGAACCAAAAATACAGACAAGAAAAACGTGAATAAAAATCAAGGTCCGTGTAATCTACTTTTTGTTTTTTTTTTTTTAATTAAATACGGTTAAAGATTATTTAAGATATATATATAAAAATTATATATGATGGATGATTTTTAAAAGAACATTGATTTAAGTTTTTTCGTTAATTTAAGTTTCCGGCTGAAAGAACTTCCAATAATGAAGAGTAACGGATTTGAACGCGAGACAAAAAACTAGAATATTCTGAAACTTCACGAATACAGGTAAAAGATTTGAAAATAATTCTTATCCTATTCCAATTCTACGTTATAATTTTCGTGGCTGTTTTCGAAGATGAAAATTAGTGTATAATAATAAAATACTTTACAGAAATTATGAGTTCATTGGAAAATCATTGAAAGTATTTAAAAATAAAAAAAATAAAAAAAATGCGAAAAACCCCTCAAACTGCAAATTTAGAATCTCAAATTTTAGGACTTTTGTAGAACTATATATCAGACATATGTAGATCTACTGGACCACTAATATACATATGTTTATATATTTAGGCGAACCAACTTTGACGGCCTTACAAACGATCAGATTCGAACGTCTTCTGCGATTACCCAATTAAGACCATGTTCGACCTAAGTTATCACCCATGAATGAAAGAACATAAAGGTTGAGCATTTCGCATGTCGATCATTTTGAATTTTTATTTTCATACTTTTGTGATACACGTGTGATTCTCCCTTTCAAACAAATAATCGTGATTTTTCATACTAACAATGTATTTCATGTCTCGCGTGACGTAGGTGCACAGAAAAAACCAATTTGAAATATGGGAAAGCGTAATCTATATTCTTTCACTCATAGCTATCACCCCGAAGGTGGATGCCTTTTCTTTCTTAGAGAACAGTATGTACCTGCGCTTCTGGTTATGTGATGGGTGGGTTTTTATACTCCTCGTGACATATGGTTTAGAGTTCTACACTTTTATCTTTTAAAGTTTTTAAATATAGATCAATATTCTGATAAAATCTCACGATTTGTTAAAATGTTGGGCAGCCAAAAAAAATCATTACGTTGTTTGATGACGCAGACAAAATAAATACATGGCTTAGTTCAGATTAGCGATTTAGCCCAGAAAAGTTTAAAAAAGTTCTTCAGTGACGAGGAAAATGACAAACGATCAACGAACAAAATGAAGAATATAGTTTTTGGCTAGTCCAATATTAGAAAGTTCTAAACCGAACCAATAGCCATGAAAATAAAGAAAATAAGATAAACAATTATTTAACCACATTATTTTTCTTTCTTAACAAACAAAAGAAATTAAAAAATCATATTTAACTGAATTAAAAATTATGAAATAAAGAAGAAAAAAAAAACAGTAATAATTTTTGCAAGATAAGGTCAATGTGCATCCATTTTTGCTGGATTATTGCGCTTCATTAAACAAATATATTATTCATAATAATAATAATAATAAAAAGAACTTTCATTTCCTTTTCTCTTTTTATAATAATTATGATTACTAAACCATTTCTTCTTAGTCTTTTGTAATAATATTTTTTTTTTCTTAATCAAATTAAACCCGAAGGCAAGAAAAATTGTTATTTTTTTAATGAAGTTATTACAAATTTTTGTTAAATTTTCACATACTTAAAAAAAAAAAAAAAAAATTATGACTTATTTTTTTTATATTTATTCTCAATTAAAAAAAAAAACAACAAATTAGTCTAATTTACGCTTAAAAAGTACGTTGTGCACATGCCATGCTTAGGAAAAAGAAAAACCATTTCACTTTTCAAAAAGGGCCCCGCCGACTTTTTTTCAAATTCATTCAAGCACGAAAAAAAAGCCTCAATCAATTCAATATCAATAATAGTAGATCCGGAAGATTGAAATAAAAAAAAAAAAAACTTATATTTATAAATAGGAGAAATTTTTTTTTTTCTACAAAATTCTAACAAAATTTCAAATTGGATAAGTCACACTAGAGTACATACTTTCCTTTAAAAGACAAGTGGAAAAAAAGGGCCTCTTTTGTATATATTCAAAAATTCAACTAAGAAGAAAAAAAAATACCTTCTCGAAAAATCATTTTAAAACTTTCTAATTTCATTTACACTAATCGGGATTAATAGTTTTCGAAAAGAAAAAAAAAAAAAAAACAACCAACTTTGTAAACTATAGAAAAAAAAATTGTTTATACATGTATATTCTTTTTAGCTTAGGGTCGGGTCGTCTCTTCAAATTATACATGGTAAATATCTTTCAATAATAAACGTCTGGAAAATCGTTTTTTAACTATCTGTCAATTCAGCCCGTTAATTAATCTTCGATATTAAAAAAGAGCAAAAAAATAAATAAATACGTGACACTATTCTAATACAACTTAATTTTTAAATATGAAATATTATTTTTTTATATCTACAACACACATATGTATATATAAATTTTCTCTTTTCTTATGATGAGACGATCTTAAAGACATCTTCATTGATATATAAATTTTTTTTTTTTCTTCTATGACAAATGATGCAGTATCTTTAAAAATCAGCTGGTACCCGCTAAGAGGAAGACCCTTAAACTATTCCGAGAGTCTTTGAAAATATCCATCCAATATATATGGAAAATAAAAAGAATTGACAATTAAAGCTAGCTTCTTAATTCAATAGATTGGAAGAAAATACCTTCAGGCTATACTTAATGTCATATATGTAAGATTTGAGATTCTTCTGAACTCAAGAAACAAAACAAACGGAATCATAAAGAATTTAAATGTTTAAAAACCGGTAAATTAGAAAATATGTTATGGGAAAAAGAGAGTCAAGGAAAAAAAAATTGATATTTAATTTAATTTGTGTATGGTTTTTTAATTTTTTTTTGTTAAGAATAAATCTTATCTATTTAACAGATTTACACCTTCGTATTATTCTAATTTTGGATTTATCGACTTCGGAAGCTTCCAAATTTACACCTTTTTAAGAAAACCAATCCTATTAATTTTTTGTTTTGTTGTTTCTTTTAAAAAAGAAGAAAAAAATACAACATTTTGTGATTAATTTATAAATTCAAAATTTTTATCTTGTTAATTTGAAATTCGTCATTTAAACACAACACACAAACCATTTATAAAAAAAAAAAAAAATTATAAAATTTATTAAAAATTTAAAAATAACATTCTCTTTTAAAGAAAGTATAGAAGAAGAAAAATAACGGCCAACACCTAAATATATATATATATATATAAAATTGTATAAGATTTTCAATAGTATACCATTTTCTTACATAGTTGAATTTATATTTAAAAAAAAAAATAGAAAAGAAAAAGAAACAAATATAATTTCACAATGTTATTATAGGAAAACCGAAAAAAGTCACAAGCAGCCACTTTGCATCACGCCTTTTCTAAATTTAATGCATATACGGATGATGGTGTGGTTTGATGTGGATGATGATGATGATGGTAGGTAATAATATTAATGTTCCATACGTTCTCTAACAAAAAAAAATGCATCTTCTTCATCGTGTTTCCAAGAAATATTTAGACAAACAGAACAGAAAAAAAAACAAACCATTTGAGAATACGAAAAATGCATTTATATGTCAAGCATCGGCGCGCATAGTACGTATTCCACCATCTCAAAAATTTATTATTGTTAACTGCTATCTTTTTAAAGTTATTGTTTTAATGATTTAAGTGAGAGAATTTTATAAATCAAAAAAAAAAAAAAAAATTAAGTGTCTTCCTTTTCTAAATAATGATCTTTAAAAACAACAAAACCAAATCTATAGCATTATTAAAATCAAGAAAAAGCCCTTTAAAATTTAGCCTAGTTTAAAAGTAATACATGAAAGTTCAGAAAAAAAATCCATTCAATTTTCGATGAAATTAGGTGTGTAATTATAAATATTTATTTTTTTTTTCTAATTAAAACGATAATTAGAACCATATTTCATTCTATATGTAACTCTCGTTTTTCTTTTTTTTGCATAAAATATATATCAAATGATTTTTATTACAATTACTAAAGATAGACTGTGAAACAACAGAGGCTGCCAAAAACTAGGAAGTTAAACGAAAATATGCACATTTCTTCTTCGTTTTCATAAAAAAAAAAAAAAAAAAAATACCAAAAAAAAACAACATATTCCATCTTTTTACGATGACTAAAAATAATTTTTGTTAAATTATAGATTATTTCTGGCCTAGACTACAAGTTTTCAACTTTTAAGAAAATTTTTACCACAAAATTTCGCGCTATACTTATTGAGGAAAACTCGATATTTAGTATTAAAATTAGATAATTATATTTTATCTAAAAATAGGAAAATGTTATGTAATAATTTCAAGCAAATTTAGAAACATACAAAATTTTGTAATTGACACCAGAGAATTTCTCATAACATTTTGACCTATTCCCAAAAAAAGAACTAAAACAACAATAATTAATCATTGACTAATTTTTCCTTTTGTTTTAACAATTAAGATATAGCAATTAAGTGTATCTTAATTTCCTTTATTATTTAATTTAATAATATATGAGAGAAGAAACAGTAATTACTTTAAAATAATATTATTGATAAATTAGTTAATAAAAAAATTAATAATTCATTTTAAATACTGCTATTATTTATTCGTAGGTGTTTTTGTTTTTTGTTTTTTCTTCAAGAAATATAATTTTCATTTAATTTTAAAAGAAAATTCCTCGAAAAAAGAAATTTCATAAATGACAAAAAAAAAAAAAATATGATTTCAATTTTCATTTTAATATTATTTAGTTATGGCTGTATGCTTTTTATTTGCAATTATTTTACAATTACTGGAACTAATCTGCAACTGACAATCTTAGCATAAAAATAATCATCGACGAATCAACTTCTTGTTAAGCTTAACATTTTTTTTTTTTTTTTAATAAGATGAAATCGAATGTCCATCATCAGGTTGTCATAGAAACTTATTGATAGGTAATCGAAAAAAAAAAAAACAGGTACGGAAAAGTATGTAAAATTTTGTGACTATTTGTTTATATGGAAAACTATGCGCGGTATAAGAATTCTTTTAATCAAAAATGTGAAGAAAAAATAAATAATAATAATATGTAATAATAAAAATAGAGGTAAAAATATGTTATGGTTTTTTTTTCTTCTTCTTATTTTTAATGATTCCAGTGAAATTGTAATGATATATTGATAAAAATATATTGAGAGAAATTTTTGTTAACATTTATTATCGTCATGAACAAATTTATCAATTTAACTTCTTATAATACTTTCAAGTTTATGAAGAAAAAAAAAAGAAGAGAAAAAAAAACGCAATCTCATCATTAACTAAATGATCCTATTGTATAGCTGCTTTGTGTTAAAAATATACACACATTGTATTCCGAGTTATATTAAAAAAAAGAAAAAAAAAATATAAGTAAAAAATTTCGATTATTTCTCACTTTTTCCAATCAATGAAGTGAAAAAATATTTCAAGAATATAAATCCATAGTTAAAAATATTCACCTTTTTTCTGCTTTTCCGACAATTTATCCTAATTGCAAATTGAATTTTCTTATATTGGAAAAGAAAAAATGAAATCTTTTGTTTTCATCTAATAAGAAAACTTGAAAAAATCAAAGAGAAAAAAGTATTGAGAAAAATTTTAGCAATTTGTGGTCGCGAATTTTATTCTAAATATCTGGTGGTATGGCAAACCATCAAACTTTCTTAAAAAATATCGAATTAATTCATCATCATCGGATTATAGCCTAAGTTTATATCAAGAGGGTTATTTTCTCCTAGGATTATTTCTTTCTCCACTATCCTTGGACGGATTTGACTGACATTTAACATGGTATCGTCTGTTCGTGTAGTTAATCTATGTAGGATGGCCAAGTTAAGATGAATAAGATGTAACATGTAGACTCAGTTGCATGATAAAATAAGACCTATGTAAACGTAAGCCATGTAGATAAGAAATCTACATGATAGTCTTATGCTAACCGGATGATGACTTTACATAAGTCTAAGAAAAGGTCCAAGTCAAATATGAGTAATGCAGATAAGAGGTTTGCATGATAAATAAAAGAAGGAATATGATGTTTGAAGGCAGTCGATACTCAACCGCGAATAAAACAAGGACTAAAAAACAAAATAAGAAGAAATAAAGAGAATTTACAAATATAAATCAGGAAAGTGTTTTTATTTTATAAAGTAATTGTCGTTTTTTCTACATCTATATAGTTAATTTAAACAAAATTGGTTCACAAATTTTCCAATTAAATCTTAAAAACCATAAACAAAAAAACAACAAAACTTTCTGTTCAGCCTGGTTTACCCTTTATAACTTTGCCCTCCCTGGATCGGTTTTGCTCAAATGCAATACTCAAACCAAGTTAAGAAACTCACATTCTAAATTTCATCAAAATCGTATAACGCGTTTTTGAGTTATCTTGTATACGGACGGACGGACGGACGGACATGCATAAATCGATATACCTTTCGATTCCTGACACAACCATACCCTTAAAACCTTTCTATGACGATTATGTCGATGTGTTACAAATGGAATGACAAAACTAATTTACCCTCTGGCTACCATAGGGCATAAAAAAAAGATGAACACACAGATCTACACTTACAGACATCATCTGGAGGAAAAAGTCAATTTGGATTCTTGAAACATCATCAAAACATATATTTTCGCGTTGAAAACCGGATATTGAACTTTGCATCTTACAATACACTCTTATATATCTTATTAAGGTTTAAAAAAGTAGACATTGAAAATAAAAATCTAATTTTAAAATAAACAGTAAATGGTAAATATAGATTTGATTTCAAATTTTTTTGGAATATATTTCTCTTAAATACTTCCAATCTAATAATATTCAATTATAAAAATTTATAAATTTGAAAAAATTTAAATAAATAAAACAAAAAAAATCGTTAAATTTCCTAGAACAAATCCAATATAATTTTTCGCATAGTTTTCAGAAGAGGTTTTTGTCTTTGCTATTTGCATTTTCGAAATGTTGACAAGCGAAGACAAAATTTAAATACTTTGCATACTAAAAACACGACTTAAAAATGCATATATGTTGCTACAATGAATTGTCTATAATGTTTATAAACATTTAGAGACTTGTATTTTGTCGTATTTTTGAGAGTGAACGCGTGCGCCAATTCAAATTTTTCCAATATTTAGTACAAAAAAAATAAAAACAAAAAAGCCGGTAAATTTACGTGAAATGAATACACAAAAACAATAGCAGAAATATTTGAGGGCAGAAAAAAAAGAGGCGCAGAACTCCACGACAATGTTTTTTATTTAAAACACAACATTTTTTTATGGTTGAATAAGTTAACAACAAAAACCAGTAACCACAATAGTTGAGAGTCTATAATTTCTTTGAAAGTAATCAATTTTGCTTTTATTATACAAGTTTTGCAATCAACCAAATAGAGACTAGGCTGGTCTAGCGTTGTCGTTACCACCAACCAAAAAATCCTACGCAATTTGCGACCATAGAAAAAAAGACGATAATTTTAGGTCAAAAATGTTAAAAAAAAAAAAGAGAACTTTCATGATGAATCGGACGCGACAATAATTTCATTAATTGAAAAGGAAAGGAATAAAATACAAATAATATATTCCATATAAAGAAGACGAGATCATTGAGACCGGTTTTGTTTCTTTTGTGTTCATGGATGATTCACAAGTAATATGCAAATTGAAAGCCCTCGAAAAATTGTATTTTATTAAATATCCTTTCGAGATGTACAAAGAAAACATGATGACGATAATATTTTAACATTATACTCTTCGTCTAGTCTTTTCTTTTTTGGACAAAGATTAGTTGCCATCAAAATCTTGCAGAAAAACTTGACTGATAGTGTCTTTTACATTAAAAATATTCTTTTCAATTAAGCCTCTTCCTTATACTTATATAAATTTCAACGTACGACAAGATAAAATTTAACATATTGAAACTTAAAATCGGCATATAGCCAAGTTTTTAATGATCTATGATAGAAATATGACTCATCATAGAGTTCAATGAATTAAGTCTGAGAAAACAAAAGCTACCAAAACTAACTTTGTTTCCTCCTCTGTGCTCCAATTAACATACAACCTGGGTAACTTTGTGGTTACCCAAACTTTCGCTTCTTTCTTCTATAATATCAAATCGAGTTAAAGAACGGTAAACTTATATTCCAAATTTCATTCAAATTAGACAACACGTTTTAAAGTTATCGTGTAGACAGACGAACGAACATGGATAAATCGAAACCATTGAAACTGCTCACCGATCATTATTTATACAAAATTGGATACTGGGAAAGTACCTATCCGTAGGGCTTCAAAATAATAATAATGTTTATTAAGAATTGGAAAAAAAAATGTTGAAAATGATTTTAAAAAAAGGGTACTTCACTCGTCTGTACACAGTTTGACTTTCCATTCATAAGTAACTGTTATGAATATTTCTTTCTTTAATAATAAAAAAAAAGTATCTAGAAGACATGTCAAAGATTGTAATCAAATCGATTAAAACCACTTCATTTCGTTTTTCATTTTTTTTTTAATCATCAATTGCGTGATCTCTCTTCACAGTGTTTTATGATGATCAATAGTCGATATCAAGGAAGTCAATCTTCTTGTATCAGAAACTTTTATGTTCAAATATATAAGCGAACAACAAACCCAACAAGAGTAAAAATTTAATGTCTTTAAAAGAAAAAAATCGAAATTACAACGATCATCAAATGAAGATCTGTTTATTTTCAGAAGTAGTACTTATAAATTTCTTAGGATTTAATTTCAAATCATGATCATGAAATTCAATTTAACATGAAAATAATTTGGTTATAAATCATCAATTGAACATTAGGAAAAAACAATATAATAAAATGATTAATAGAAATTATGATGAAGTCTTTATTTAATTGAAAAATAAAAATAAAAATAATTAAGAAAATTTGTCAAGTTTCCTTGAATTATGATAAGATAAAGAAACTAAATAATATTACGAAGAAAATCAAGCATAAAAACTAATACTTCCTCAGTCCCCAGTTATATGTTTCTCGAAAACTTTCTGATTATTAAGTTTCTAGGAAATATTTACTTGAAGTCGACTTCAATCTAAAAATCATCCATGTAAACTCAGTTCGACTTGAGTTCAATTGGAGTCGATCCGATCACAAAAATTTTACTGATCGACTTGAAATTTGCATGTAAAACCGATAAGGGTTTACAAACTTCAGATCGACTTGAAAATTTAAATAGAAATATGAACTTAGGCGACGAGCGTCTGTCAACTTAAAGTTGATTTGAAATCAATTTCAAGTCAATCTTCCAATCTGGTAAAACGAAAAAACCCGGATTGAGTTTCAAGTCGATCTCAAGACAAAATTCAACGAAGGAATTGAAATCGAAATCACTGATGGCTGATCAGGGAAATCCAATATTGCAGATATTGCTCTGCAACGACAGATGCAGCTGTAAATATTTATAGTACATTTGTACGTTATACGTATTTAATTGATTCCCAAATTTAAAAAAGTGCCAAATGAGTAGAGTATTTGTACCGTTTTGTTTCAACGAAGAAAGAAAAATTTTAACGAAAGCGTAAGGATTATTAGAACAGTACAGTTTAAACAATCAATCAATCGTCGTTAAATAAAAAAAGTAAAGTTTACATTAAAGAAGTCCAGTATAAAAATTATGTGTATATCATAATTTGGGACAGAAGTAAAAGAACAGAGGGAGTGTTTTGAAAAAAATCTGATAAAAATGGCACAACTTCAAAACTATAGTCAAACTTTCTTATACAGAATTTTGCAAGTTTAATTATTTTCTCATAAATAACAGGAAATATAAAATATTATTATGAATAATATCGGTGTAGATGCAAAAAATATATAAAATTTTGGGTCTGTATCGAAAATTTTTGCATTTTCTTAAAACTAAAACAATAGTAAATTAGATATGGATGAAAAATCGTAAATTTTACCAAAAAAAAAAAACAAATTAGTCACTTCCTGTCTACCATTATTTCCGCTCCAAAACTAATCAGATTTGCCTTTGATGGCAGCAAATCTTAACAAAAGATCAGTTCTTGTTAATAATCGACTCACTCTATATGTCATAGATTAAAAGATACACTTCGATACACAAATATCCCATTCATTACACAATAACTCAAATTCCCTAAATCTCTCAAAATATATATTTCAATTAAAATCCGTTAAAAAAGTAATGTAAACCCCTTAAAAAGAAAATTCATAATTTATAGAGATTTATCAAATCATGTGTACACTAAAAGAAAAAAAAAAAAAAAAGATTTTAAATTAAAAAATTATATCTGATTCGAAAGGATAATGAAACCCCTTTTTATCGGCGGAGTATGTTGATGATTTGCATTCATCTCAAAGCCATCGTGATTTTCTTGTGAACATATTCATTATTCATACTCGTACCAAGTGCGAGAAGAAAACCACTTTTGGCTTATCTTTAAAATATGTAAAATGAATTGAAGCACGAATAAAATTCGCAAAATTTCTAGTGGGTCTTGTTTTAATTTATAAGAATGGAAATCCAATTATAAGGGTTTTTATGGTCCGCAAAGAAAAAAAAAATCACATCCAACACTTCATAAAATACTAGTCAAGGGAAAATGCAAGAACAGCACATTTGAAAATTGCATAGATTTTTTCTGGTTTTTTGATCTTTCATTTTTCTTTCCAATTAATATAATAAGTGCCTAAAAACCACCTCGTGCAGAGGATTTTAATAGTCTTTCAAATGCAATTTTTTTTTACCCCTAATAATTTCTTTGCCAAAAATTTATTTTAATTCTTTTTTCAAATAGTAATTTTTTTTGAAAGAATCCATCCAGAAGAGAAGATCGACTTCCTCTTCCTGGTGTGTGTGTGGTGTTCATTTGTTGCTTCCAGGCATCATTTTCATGATTTATTTTACTAGGGTGAAGAACAAAAAAAAAAATTTGATAACATATCAATTCGAGACCATATTAACAAGGGTGGACGAGAATGAATATCTAGTAAAAATTAAAACATCAAACCGCCATCATTTCAAATTTATGAAGAGAAAAAAAAAGGTACGAATTTTATGCTTCATTAAAAATTGTTTAAGGGCTTAAAAAGAATGAATGGGTTTTCATCATAAAAAAAAACTTTATGGAAAAATTTTCGCAAGTTCATATCTATTAAAATGTGTAGGTGGGTATTTTTTTTTGTATAATCATAATAGTTTTTTTTTTTCGTTTTCCACATATATTTAGTAAATGAAAGAAATTCTTATATAACACCGATGATAACTTACTTTTCTCCATGGAAAATGAATTTCAAGCCTTTTCAATTTCAAACAGTAGTAAATTTTGAAACAAATATGGTTATAAAACCATATATAAAATACAATCTGATTATAAATAATAAACATCATCATCATCATCATCATCAAGAGGATAATCACTTGCTCGTGCTATATGCCAAATTTGGTATTTTTGGTACGATTATTATTATGATGACAATCATCATTTCCATAACAAAAAAGAAAAAAAGAGGTCGACGTCTTATTATATTAGTAAAATCGTATAACAGATGATTTCTTTATAAATATATATTTTCGGCAATAGAAGAGACAAGTCTTTGAAAAAAAAAAACTTCATCAAATTTTATTTAAGATAAATTCAAACATTTCGAAAGTGCATCAAGAAATTATGCTCCACTTGTAAAAAGAAAAATTTCAAGTGTTAAAAAATACCAAAAATAAATTTGGGATCAAAGAAAAATCATTATTAGGCAGAAGATGTTTGTTTTTTTTTGTGAAACACTTTGGTATTTCAACACTTAATATTTAGGTTTTGGGAATAGTATTTTGTTGCTTCATTTTATTCCGATTTTAAGAGAATTCTATAATAAGAACCTTTTCAATATTTTCGATACTTCAAAATATATGTTTCCACAAACTTGAAGTTGACCAACATTTTTAAGAAGAGTTTAAATCTAACATATATTGTACAACTTTTAATATTCGAATAATAATCAATTGAGAATTGAAAATACATGTGGTAAAGCATTTCCCGCGCAGGATATTCTCGACAGCTTCTTGAGAAATAGCTTAGACTCGATCTTTCCAGATCTCCATTAACAAAATTTAGTTTGGCTAACACACATTAAAAGCACACAAGCCATCTTACTTTTTTACACAAAATTATGCAAACGTAAATACTGCTATATCAAAAGCATTTAAAAGTGAATTTAAATTTTATAAAAACTTTTTGTCAAATTCACACAATCAATCTTTAGAATTGACGAAGTTATCGACAAGCTCGAGCGATCGAAAATAATATTTGAAACATTGTTTTCGAAATTGGTGGACCATCATCGAAAACTGCTTGATAGATCATTTTTAAATTTTCACAAAATACCCTGAGAAGCATTTAGATCAGTGGTAAGGGGATCGATCGTAGTTTTTTTTTTCAATTCGATCTATATTCACCATTTTAAAATAAAAAAAAACATATTGATTTGATCGGGGTTTTTATTGACTTAAAAACGATTGGTTTTTTGATTTCAGATAAACCGTTTGGGTTGGAGTGTCCACCGCTTTGGAAAAATCAAATCAAAGATCATATTTTTTGCTCGATTTTTTTTTCATAATTTTTTTAAAAGCTCTTCAATTATTATCCCACTAATAATTTCTTAGATTTTTTTACGCGGATAGGTGAAAGATTTCTCACTATATTATCACAAAAATCTTTTGTAGCTTTTCAAAATTAAATTAGTTCTTTTCTCGCATGAAAAATTATACAATTTGGTTTTTTTTTCTAATTAATAAAATTGACTCTCTAAAGCTAACCCAACCCAAGACATGCATTTTCTAAATGAAAAAGAAAGTCATTTGTTTCTTCTTCTTCTTATTCTTCTACAAACTTTCACAATAAATATATTACAATTTGAAGAACGTTTCTATTATATCTAAAATAATTGAAATTTTTTTCTTTTTCATATCTTTAATACTAAATATTTTTCATCTTAAAGTAATAAAGTAATTTTTTATAGACATATCTGTTGTTGACCCCACTTCTACTAGATTAAACCGAATGAATCCAAACTGGGAAAGTTTAACTTGAAGACATTCGTTTTAATTAAGAAAAAACATACAATTATAAAAAATAGAATATGTCTTCCTTATTTTCTTCAATAATTAAGATATGATGTGTTATTAGAAAAATGTACTCTTAACGATGTTTCTAAAAATGAATAAAAAGATTCATTTAATCATTTTCGTTAGATTAATTTATATATACGAATACTTTTGATAGACAATAAAAGATATTTGAAAAAATTAAAATACTATGTACTGCTGCTGTTGCTGACGATGATGATGTATGAATTTTAAGATTCATATCTTCTCAACTTTTGATCGCATACTATCTATCTATCTATCTATTTATTTCTTATGTTTGAGGAACACGTAGGGTATTCATACCTTTGTATCGATACTAAAGTATATCTTGTATCATGATATATAAGAGAATTGGCGGCACACATTAAATGTACTATCAAACATTCATACACCGATACCATAGATTAGTAATACCTAGATTTCCAAGCCAAATGAGCAGCGTGATGTTCAGTATTGTTGTTGTAGGTGAACTTAAAGACGAATGGATGAAAAGAGGTTTAATGTGAAAGAAAGAGAAGAATCTATATTGTGTCGCGATATCACGATACAAAAAGAATCAGTTGAATGTACAGTCGTTGGAAGTCTTTATTATTAGTCTATGGTATAGAATTGTACCATGGAAATAATATTTTCAAAACAAAGTGTAACAATGTGTCAACTGCTCAGCTCACCTACAAAATTCGATTCAAGGCGCGACAATCAGTAAAGAATATACCACCGTGGCCAAAAAAAAGTAAGTAAAAAAGGGAAAAACACATACATTTTCGAATTTCAATACCATATTCATGCTACGTACTTGAAATAGTATTAAGCTAGCATTCGACGACACACTTGTAGTACCACATGATATCCTTTAAACGATGGCATGATTACCCTGTGTGCCCGTAGTATAAGCTTAGTATTCGGCGACACATATACGATATACTCGATGATATTTTTAAAGCACGACGTGAATACTCTATGTGTGCCTGGTCTAGTATTATATGAAACAAGTGTAAATAGGTTCATTTTAATTATTTAATATTTTCAAATTCAAATGATGAAATCATAAGAGAAATTAATAAAGAAAAACAAAACAACATCCGACTATTAATTTGTGTGCTAATAAAATTCCAATTCATTGTGATTGGAAAAAAAAAAGTGGATAAAATTAAAAATTAAAATCAAAAGTAATAAAAATAGATATTTTACTTTAAAATATTCTAATCTTGTAACTAATAAAAAAACAAACATTGATTTTAAGCCCTTTGAAAAGAAACAAGATATTTTCTAGTAACTCGAGATATAAATATGTATGTTTTTTTTTTGTTTTGTTTTTAAAAACATAAATACTTTCTTTTTTCATGCCCTTCATCATGATGGAAAAAAAAGAAAAGAAACGAAAAGATTATAGGTTTGTTAACATTCTATAATAGGATTTAAATATTGATCGATTGATTGATTTTTTTTCTTACAAAATTCATGAAAAATTCAATTAAAAAAATGGTTTTTCTCAAAATATTTTATTGAATTATAGAAAAATCTATAATTCTAAAAAAAAATATATATATATTTCGGTATGTGGCCTTTTTGCTCCTTAAGAGATTAAATAATAATCGAATTTCAAATTTGAAATTAAAGATTTGTAGCAAATCAGTTGGATTAAAATAAATTTTAATTCTTCGAGAAACCGATAAAGAAATATTTTCAAGTTGACTAATCAAATTTATAAATTTGAATATAATTGGCAATTTAAAAACAATACAAAAGTTATGAAATTAATGCGAGTTGAATGTCCCCGCAACAAATGTAATAAATATTATTTATATTATCATCTTGGACAAATCTTCTTCCTCAATTTTAAACCTCCTACATTAGATCAAAAATTAAGAAAATTTAACGCCAAAAGAAACAATATTATTTAATTATCATCAAATTTAATTTAATTTGCAAAATAAAATACATTTGTGGTAATTATCTTGTCAACTTTTATGAATCTGAATCTGTTTTGGGAGAGGAGTTAGGATGATGTGTCTGTCATCCGCAAATGAAACATATTTAAAAGTTCAAATTAATAATTCTCAAAAAAGAAAAAAACACCGACAAAAATTCATTCCAAATAAAGTCATTAAAAAATATGAAATTCTTTAAAAAAACCAATTAGAAATGGAAGAAAATACATATTTAAAAATCTTCACGATATTTCGTGACTTTATAATTTTGTAAAAAGAATTTCTTAAAGAGTTAATGATAAAAATAAGAATAAAAATGCATTTCCTGTATTGATTTTAATATTTAATCTTAATAAGTTTGTTTCAATGGAAATTTTCTAATTTTTTTCCGACACGAATTCTTTTCTTATCAAGAAAAACAACAGCGCAATAAAGAATTTATTTTATGTTAACATTTCTGGAAAAGAAGGTCTTTCTAAAATAAATTATTTTATTATCAAATAAAACGCGCCTTAATTTTTTTATAAGAAGAAATGCATACAATTGGAATGTAATATTGACAATTGCGATACTTTATCTGGGAAAAAAAATAATTTTTATACTATTTTTCTTGAAAAGAAAAGTAGGAAATTTTAACATAATTATAAGGAAAATAATGAAAAATCGAATTCTATACGAACTGTGACAGTCAAAATGTACATTGAACCCAATGCACGTGTGCTAACCCAAAAAGTTCTTAAGTGTTTATAAACTTTTCATAGCCAAGTTTATATTATAATCATTTTTTGTTAAATTCGTTAAGTGCTATAACTCGAAAATTATTTCAAATCTTGAAATATAACCCGACCAACACCTTTTTGTTCAACAATTTTAAGAGTTTAACCATTTTTTTTAAGCAAACTGATTGTGAAATTCATTTTCGAAATTAAACTCTAAACTGCGTTTAAGCTGACACTATGAAATTCATCTTAAGAATAGATTAAGAATATAGTCCTAAGTGAATATGAAACGCACATAATCAAATTTATCCTACATCCATTTTTTCTCAACCATCCTTGGACCGATTTTAATGATATTTAACACAGTATCGTCAATTCATCTAAGCAACGTATGTAAATTTAAACAAAATTACTACACAAACTTTCGGCTTAAATCCAAAAAATTAAAAAAATAAAACGACAAAACTTTATGCTCATCCTAGTTTTTGATTTATAACTTCGCTCCGCCCCGAGTCGATGTTGCTAAAGTACAATAACAATGTTATATAACCAAGTCACATTGAAAATTTCATTAAAATCAGAGTTATCTTGCACACAGACGGGTGGACATGGATAAAATCAATATAATTTTTGACTCTTCTACACATCTTGAAAACCTTTCTCCGATGATTATTTCTATGCATTACAAAAATTTAGTGACAGAACTAATAATATACCTTCTGGTATCACCTACCATACACATTATTGAAGGGTTAAAAACGTATTTTTTCCGTGTTTGATATTACTTTAGTGTTCCAAAAATTCAAAAATCAGTAATCAAACAAATCGCTGCAGTATGTAAATATCGACGAAATATGTTTGTTTAAATATTGAATCTTTTGTTCCCAATAATAATATCCTTGTTGTAACCCGAACTTTGCAACGACGAAGAAAAAAATCCATAAAATTTTAAACGATATGAAGGGTAGATTTTCAGTTTACTGTGTGTATAATAGGATATGAGTCAGAAACTGGAAACTATTCCAGATATATTATAACTACATACATATATAAATTGTTTTATACATAAATAAAAATGTGAGAACGTTAAAAAGAAAAACAAAGCCCTATGTGTATGTATTATTAAAATAATTAATGGAAACATTTTTTTAGCTTCTTTAATCTGTCTACGTTTTTTGCATAAAACAATGTCCGCACGGAATTTTACCATAAAAAAAAAATCCAAAGTGCATCTATATGGAACATTTTTATAAACGAAACACGATTGCAATTCTGAATGCATTCAATCGAAGTGAAATTTTTCTAGAATCTCCTTTTAAGGTTTAGTAATATGTGAACAATGAAGAGATAATCGGACGGCTGATAATAATGAAAGAATATAATATAAGACGCCTAAAAAACATCTCAAGGCTACATGTCCAAGCCGTACATGTACAGGGCGTAATGTAATATGAGGATTTTGATTATACTACTTTAATTTAAAAATATACCATATATAAAAAAAACCAAGTCGATTTGAATTTTATGTTTATCAGAGAGCTTTAAATTACAAAAATGAAATATTTATAAATATACGATTTTCTGATAGTAGAGAATCGAATTTACCAATAGCCGTATTCTTTCCCTTACCAAAGTAAATCGTGGTGTACTGTTGCATTGGTTGTATGATTCGTTTTTTTTTTTATATATAGAAACATATAATAACTGAAAATCGCCCTATAGACGATTTTTCGATACCGTAAACAGTCAAAACTAATAATATTTCAAGGTTTTTTCTTCATAACTTTACTTCCCCTCTTCAAAAATATCTCTAATTTGCAGGTAACCTAGACCCTAACAGCGTAAATCTATTCTGCAAATTTTATTCAAATTGGTATATTAGTTTTTATAGTACATAAAAACAAATTTTATGAACAATCTTATTTTCTTCTAGGAAATTTTTTTTTTCCAATATTCTTGAACCGATCTTACTGAAATTTAACACAGTATCATTTATTTATGTAGTTAACCCATGTAAATGATTTAAACAAAATTGCTTCACAAATTTTCCAATTAAATCCGAAAAACCATACAAAAAACTACAAAACTTTCTGGTCACTCTGGTTTTTACGCTCCCCCTTGTGATCGATTTTGCTCCAACAACGCATTTTTGAGTTATCCTTGTACATGGATGGACGACGTGCATAAATCGAAACAGGATTTAAAACATTTAAACAAGGACGATGTACAAAATAGAATGAATTCAGATTAACTGAAATGCGATGTCTGAGGATGTAGACTTGCTTTAAATAAAAATTCTTAAGAATTACTATGCAACAACGACGTTTTCAAATAAATTTAATAATACTTGAAAAGAATGTTTAGTAAAGAGTTCAATTGTCTTTAAATTTGAATACAAACGACTAAAAAAATACATAATATGAAATTTTTGTAATTCCATTTTTCTTCCTTTCAACAATTCAGTTCTCAGAATATATAAAATGCTAAAAATCTTTGTCTGTCACGCTCAAAACTAGTGTATTTAAGTGCTAAAAAAGTAAGGGTAAATTTTCGTAGACCGATTTACAGGTAATAATAAAACCGTACATGTATAAAGATACACGTACAAAAATCCTTCATTTCTCTGAGAAAAAGGAATCCAAAGATGAATTGAATAGACTTCTCGGAAAAGGAGATTTTCAGTCTAAAAGAGGCTATCATATGCATGGTATATTACCTCTGGCAACAACATCAATACTTAGAGCCTTTACATTAAAACTAAAATCAGATATTTATTTAAAAGATATCCTAAATTAGTTGTTGTTCTACCACAAAGCCCGTAGAAGTTGCTATCAACGTTTGTGATCGTATGTGATCGTAGGATACCCCAAAGAAGGACTTTCACAATTTGTATATTCGTTTTTATTGTAAGTTATTTCAAAATTAAGACCGTTTGAAACGTCTCAAACTAGGTTAGTAGTAAATAAATAAAATAAATTCTTCTACAAGTAACATAGTATTTTTTAAAAGTAATTTTTCTAATTAAATTTTAAGCCATTAATCATAATCAAATTATTAGAGCTAAGCCAATTATATTATCTTAACTTAAATGTTTATTGAATTATTTATTCTGTAAGCGTAAAATTTTCACTTCTATGTGTAAAAATATATAAAATATGATATTTTTTCAATTTAATAAATTTATTGATTTATCTTTTAATATATTCTTTTATATTATCATTTTTAAAAACCCAGCGAAAAATAAAATCACGAACAATTTTAATGATAAATAATAATACAAAAAATGAATGTTTCTGTGAAAGAAAGTGCATCCATATATTTTTAACATAGAAATAATATATTAATGTAAAAATCCTAATAAATAAATAACTTATTAATTCGATATCTCACAATTATCATAAAATAGAAGAATTAGATATCTTTTACATGATTTCTAAATCAAACATAAAAGCTTACCGCCATATATATTTATATTAAAACGTGTGAGTATAAAGCCGACACTTACTTTAAAAAAAAAAAATAAGATAAAATAATAATAAAAGAAAAAAAACATTGCATACTTTAAATTTTTATCTGTGCAAGCATTTCTTTTATATGCTATTCAGGTGAATAGCATGGCAACTTACTTTAGAGCTCACACATCTTTTTAAATTCAAAAAAAAAGAAAGAATCTCACGTAAATTCACGTGTGTCAAGTTTTTAATAATAATTTAATTAATGGAAAGAAATAAGAAAAAGGTAACTGTTAGGTGAAAATTGGTAGGGCTTATGAGATACACGAAAAGAAACAAAAAAAAAATCACATACCTTTTAAAAGGTTAATGGAATAAAAGAAATCTTCGTGTTTTTTTTTTCTCTTTTTTTGTTAACAGTACTCCTTGTAAGACACATCATCATAATAATGTAGGTAAAAAAAAAGTAAAAAAATATAATATGTGATATAAGTAACATGTCGTGTAAGTTCTTCGAAATGAAGATTAATCTTAAGTGAATCAGTGAAAATAATCATTCCCAGCACGTGACTTAGTTATTAGTCGTAAGACATACATATCTATAAAATTAAAAAACAAAAAAAAATACTAGAAATTTTTATTTTTTCCTTCTTGATGGGATCCCAAAAAGGTAATGTCTAAAAATAAGTATCAATGTTAGATAGATAAAATTTAAGAAGCATGAAGAAAAAGTATAAAGCTACTTATCCGAATATGGGATTGACATTGAATCTATTTAAAACTGAAGAGGATGATTATCGAATAATATATATTACTATTTTTGGAAATCGAAAACAATGATTGGAATTATGCAATTTAAGTAACTTTCTCCAGGAAACAGAGAAACTATTTAAATAACTAAATTCTATACACAACATGATTACTTTGCAAGGGAGCGTGTAAAATCTTGTGCTACATAGGACTAGCAACATTCCTTAATCACACCAGTTTATGATCATATACGAAAATGAGGGAAGAACAAGCCCGAAGTTCTTATACATACTACCTACAAAGTAGTTTATTCCTTATTTGCAAAAAGTAGCAAAGTAAACTAATTGATCTTAGCAAATCCCAAGTGAGAATTTGGATTTGGGAAACTATCCAGTCCAATATGAAATCTTAGTAAAATAGAAAAAGTGAAGCCATTTTCCTAAAGTATTTTTTTCTGAGATCTATATGTATACAATAGATCTTTTCAGGATGCAGTTACCAACTACCATTTCACTCCACCTTAAAGATAACAATCAAAAAAAAAGCAAGAAAAAAATCATATTCCTAGTGTAAAAGTTTCAGAACTAATATTTTTCCAAACATTTTTCTTTCAAAACTGAAAAGTAAGTAACACAATTTTCAGACAAAACTATTAAGTAAATGTTAAATATAATTGTTTACCAATTAAAATTATTTAAAAAACGTTTATAAAGCTTTCTATAACAATTGTGTTCAAAAATTTTGGAAATAGATATGAAATTTTACGTATCTGGATTTTACCTTAATAAAAGAAAAACTACTGCGATCATATCTTAAGAAAATAATAAAAGGTTAAACTACATACTTTTCTTTTAGGTATATTTTTTTTTTTTTTTGTTAAAGAAATGAAAAGACATCACCTTCGAAAGACGTTTCAAAGATTTTATCGACATCTTCATAGTTTTTTAAAACACAAAAAAAAAAAAACGTGACGGATCTATCTTCTGGGAAACCATCTCCAAAATCACCTTTTCTACTGAATATGCAAAGATACTTTAAAAATTATTAAAAATAATACCCACCTCGCGCGCAAAAAAGCACGAATCATTAAAATTTCACAACAAAAAAAGGAACAAGCAGCATCAAACAATTATTTTTATATTATTTAAATAATTAAACTTTGAGTGAAATTGATGCTTGCCGCCATCAACTTCAATTTGAAATGTTTGATAGTTTCCTGTGATATTTTCCAATGACTGGGCTTGTACCCAAAAAAAAAAAAACCCCGAACTCAGATAATTTCACAATTTTGACATTATGATAAATGTATTTGGGTTTTCTATTAAATAAATTATATTTCTATTAACACAAATATATTGTTTTTAATAATAATAATAATAATAATAAAATCAAATACATAATTTTTTTTCCTACAAAATGCAAATAAACTTTTTAGTTTTTCCATTTCCGAAAATTCTATAATTTATGTGCATCTATTTTAAATAAATTTTTGAATGGCGCCGAAATTATCGTCTTTTTTAAAAGACATGCCCATTTTTAAACTTAAAAATATAAAGAATTATAAAGTAAAAGTTCCAAAAAAAAAACCAATATCATAAATAAAATAATAGAAAACAGGAAGAATAAATATCTAATCTACAATATTTCTAAAATATTGGCGGAAACTTGTGCCAAATTTGAACCTAAAATGAAATTAATTCGAGTATGTAAGAAAAAGATTGAAATTTAAATGGATTTCTTTATAGAAGCCCATTTAAATGGCCATAAAGATTGTTTGTATTTCGTGATTGTTATTTTTTAAGCTTGTGAAATAGAATTTTTCTAATTCGAACTATTATAATCCCATAAAATCTTCTAACAACTAACAACAAATGCTGCTGACTAAATACTGTTATAAAAAAAACTTTCGGTTCTCTGAAGAAAGACGCCAGATTCAAATCAAAATAGGAATTTTTAAACACAAAAAAGCTAAATTAAAAAATCACGAATAGATGTCGTCTACACGTTAAATGTGTTAAAATATTCTTAATTAATATACAATTAATTGACACATTGACCACCCAAAGTCAACAAATTTTTAAATTCTCTAATCGAGATCTTAATATGTGCTCGATACAGCCTGGATAAAAATGTCTAAGGAAATCAAGATTCGACACAATTAATGTAGTATACCATAGTATATGGTAGAGTAGACACGTCGGAAGAATAAAATCAATTATTGATTCGACAAAATAAATGAGTAAGTTACTTGAAAATTAAAATGTTTTTTTTTAAAACTTGATATTCCTTTTCGTCCTTTTAAATACCATAATGTTCTTCATTCAGTCCTCTCACCGCAGATACAGAATTTCAAATCGGTTTTTCAGACTAAGAGGATCCCAAAACATGAAGATCCATAAAAATAGCGAGGCAAAAAAATGTACACCAAATTTTATTTTCCCAATAATAGGAAGAAAGTAATAACAATTTATATATTAAATATTCAATATTCTGATGTCGTGTTTCATCGTTTGTAGTTTAGAATAGTCGTTATGAAAGGATCATGATTTGCTAAATACTTTCCCCTTGTCGCTCTATTATCTCAACATTTTGATTGTAATCGAATTAGTCAGGACTTCTAAACATTTATCATCGTTACTATCAAATCCTTATGCGGAATATTGATATCAAAAGTAAACAACCAATTTTTTTTGAAGGAAACTCGATTAAACTTATTCGTATCTTGTTCTAAGATATTGTTATGTAAGATTTTTTTTTTCCAAAAATAGATATGTATCTTTCAATTTACATGTCTGACAGAACACCAAAAGAATTTCTTGAATATTTTTATTAATCTTCATAAATAACTTTTTAAAAAAAATGGTTCTGCTTCATTGACAGAGAGGAGAACTCATGTTAATGACAAAAAATTAATATAAAAACAAAATCTATAAAATCCAATAATCTAATTCTGTGTTCAATACGGAAATCAATTTTGAAAAACAAAAAGAACATTTATTTCCTATTGTTCTATTTTATTATGAATAATAGGAGTATAAAAATGACGTGAACTTAGAGAAAATCTCCTCTGAAGCGAATTAAAATTTGTAATCTTTTTTTTTCAAAGAAAAATATGATTGTTTTTAAAAAGAAAAACAAAAATAATAAAAAAATTAAAATTACATTTCTTACAAAATTAGATTGTGTTTTAAATTCCATTAGATTTTACGATATTTCATACTTGAAAAATGTGGCCGATTATCAGAAATGAATCATTTCCCGTCAGTTCTAAAGATGAAATTACATAAGTTAACCAAACACCAAGAATCCAGTCCGACATTGTGTACATGAAATATTTTCGATTATTATTCATAACACATTTTAAAAAAACAATAAACTAAACTCCAGACTAAACAAAACAGGTAATTAAAAGAAAAAAATTTGCAATCATTCGAATTTCAAGTTTATGGTAAAGGGAAATCTCTGTTTTTGCTTTTATTTGAAAATCGAAAATTATTATGAAAGCAGGGTTTTATTATTACGTTGAGTCATGCTCAATCTGGGTTGAGTATTATAGAAACACAGGACCAGTTGAAACTACCATAACATTTCGTGTAATAATCGAAAGATAAAACTAGGATAATTTTATTATTTTCCAATAAAAAACACATTTCGTTCATATTTGCAAAAAAATTAGAAAATAGCAACAATAATATTTTTAATAAGTTTTAAACCGAAATTAAATGCAAATGAATTATTGCTGTGACGGACACAAAGTTAATCTAAAGCAAGGCTGTCCAACCCGCGTCCCAAGGCAAGTATGAATGCGGCCCGAAAATATTCAAAGTTATTGAGGCATGTCCATTTTTCTGAGAAATGTTTTGTGTGCTGTGTGCGCTCTCATGCTAAAGCTGCCAAGTGACAAGGCAAACAACATAAACAGGACCTGAACAGAAACCTCTTTCGTTCTGTAGTAAATTCTCTTTCTGTTTGCGCTACTCGCTCAGCTACACTGTTCTGTTGTTTGTCAACTATCGGCTTAAGTGAAGAATGAAACATACTAATCATAAAATTAGAACCAACATGTTGGATGAACATCTTGAGAACTGCCTGAAAATTGCAACCACGTCAATTGAACCAGATATTGACGCTTTAGTTTCTAAACTTCAATGTCAGGTGTATCACATTATTTTAAGATATGGATTTATACATAGTAATAAACTTGTGACACAAAACATCATGTCTTTTTTCCAATGTGGCCCAGGAAAACAAAAAGGTTGGACACCCTTGATCTAAAGCGAAGAATTCCAAAAATTAACTGCGAAAAACGATGCAAATCTTCGAAAAGTACTCTTCGAATACTCGTTAACCTAACTCAACGCAAAAAAAAAAAAAAAACAGTTCAAGTTAAGCATATTAAAAATACGAATTAAAGTCGAGTCGAATTCTAATAGCTTGAAAGAAAAATTAAGGCATTATCCTTATTTTTAAATTAATCTTAACTCCTTTAGAATTTTTTTTTTATGAGATTACAATATTTAATTATTTCTTAATAAAGTCTAATAAAGTAAAAATTAGGTCTTTATGCAAAATCAAATTCATACTTGCTAAAAAAAGAAAATCAATTCAAAATAATATCCCTATCAAACCTCAAATAACTTTTTTATGTTATTTTTTTAATCAGATTATACAACTTAATGTCATGAAGCCCATCATATAACCCATCAAACCCATATTTCGTGGAAATTTATGTTCCAAACTTGTAAGAAATAAGAAAAAAAACTCCCGAATGGAACTGTGTTATAAAATAAAGAATGAAAAAAGTGTGAAAAATTTCTGACTAATATATTCTTTGGAAGCCGAAGCAATTATATAGAATTTTGTTAGATTAAATTAAATTAGGTCTGCCTTCTAATCGCGCTAATGTGTATGACCGGATTTGTTGGATAAAATCCATAACAAAAACAAAAAAAATAGTATTGTAATAAATAACAATTTACAATTATTTTAAACTCATGGAATTTCCATAAAAATAGCAATTTCTTCTTCGACGACACATCATAGTAGATTGTTTTCGTATTAGCAACTTGAACTTTCTCTGAACATTATGCTAAAGTAGACATTCTATTTTCTAGGCTCTTAAAATATCTTAATTTTCAATTTTTTTTTTTTTTTTTTTTGTAAAAATGAAAGCAAGTATTGGAAGAAAATGAGTTTAGTGTGTGGAGGCGTTATTGAAAATGCATTCTCATTTCCGATTTTGCACAGTCAACGACAAAAGGGGAAAAAAAAAAAAAAAGAAAAAAGTATTTTAACAAGATGTCGATAGTCATAATTAGATTTATACGATTTCCACCTTTTCATATCAACAAAGAAAGAAGTTATTAACCTCAATTTAGTTTTTTTTAATATAAATTTTTTTTTAACTAGAAATTTATTCTAGCGTATTTAGATCAAATTTACATCAAAGGTATTTTATTATATCGATTAAGTGGTTTTTTTTTTAATTTATTTATTTTAAAACTGAATAAAAAACAGACATGAAATTAAGTCGTCTCAAATCAGTCCAGACGATTTAAGGTTAATTAACATGAAACTATCTAAATTTGATGTTAAATTATCGATTATTCTTTTATCTAAATTAAAGCATTTTTAAGTCAGTTATTGATCATTTTGTGTTTGTGTTGGAGGTATTCAAATTATGAATATATGGATTAGGATGGGGCCAACTAAAATCTTAAGAACCATTAACCCCTAAAAATGGAAAAAATTCAAGATTCGATTTTTTTTTTTTTTTTATACTTTTTGATTTTAGGACAAAAAAATGTTTTACACTAATGAAGACCAAGGATTTCTAAAAAAAAAAAAAAAACTGACAAAAAAAAAAACTTTCGATGGGATTCAATAAAAACTACGTCCCTCTAGAAGCTAATTATGAAATGTCGGCCTCGACTTTGGAATTTTTGGAAATAATTCTTTTTTTGTTTGAAATTCAAAGTCTACAAAAAGACTTAACAAGAGTACACACGAGACAGAATTACTAGGAAATAAAATTAAAATCATGGAAGACTCAATATCCCATCATACAATATATAAAAATCTAAGAAAACTTCTTTCAAATTCCACGTAAAAATACACGTAAAATTCTTATCAAAATTGTCCGATAAGAAAAATATCAACTTTTTGTGATAAATAAACAATCATTTGTTCAGTTTTGATTCGTGTTAAACAAATTTTGAGAAAATACAAAAATAAATCACTCACGCATTCTGTTCAAGAATTTTCCACATGCTAAGATCTGATGTTTTTTTTAAAAAAATATGATTTCGAAATAATTATTTAAAACTGCAAACTTAACAATAATTTGATACACGTATTATTTAAATTTTTATTCGTAACTTAAAAATTATATTGCTTTCATATCATTTCTTGTTTATTCCCTATGGTAGAGAACACCACATGAGTTGAGCACATACATTCATCTGTCCGTTTACGTTTACGCGATAAATAATCCAAACACGTTGTTTGATTTTAGTCAAATTCGAAATATAAGTTGACCACCACATGTCAATTTGGTATTGTATTTGAGCAAAAATTGTTAAAAGGAGAAAGGTCAAGTCAGCATAACCCTTAGAATAGGGATAGAAAAGAAGTGGTGCTGGTGTGCATACACATATTTTGTTAAGTATTTTGCTACATTTTGCTATGCCGTACTAAAAAAAATAAGGGAAAGGAACACCCTTATTTTTTTAGTATAGTGTCCCTAGAAAATTCATCTACAAAATTCAATTTTCTATTTTTCGCTCCAATAAAAAGGAGCGGTAATCAGTAAAGAATATATCAAAGTGGGTGAAAAAATTAAGTAAAAAAACGTAAATTATGTACAAAACTATATTTATACTACGAACTTGAAATAGTATTAAACTAGTACTTGGTGACACATATGCGATATACTCGTTGATATTCTTAAGCCATGACATGAATACAGTATTATGTGCCTCTAGTATTAGGATCCAATTGGAAAATGTAATATACGAAAATTCTATTTGGCACGACAGCATATTGAAAAAATCAATAAAATCAATCCATGTAAATAGTATAGAAAAAATATTTATAGAGCAAAATTGCTCTGGCCATAAAGTTATGTCGTGTTCTGTTTTTCATATGAAATTCAAAAATTAATTGACTAATTTGAATAAACCAAAATACCGATTTATTTTGGTTATATTTCTTTCCGAGTTTTCATTGGAATACATAAGGAATTGTTAACTACGCCAACATAGCAACGTAGTATCAAAAAAAATTGACTACACTCCGATTTTATATTTTTATATGCTTCTTTTTTTTCCCTTTGAACGAAACATGTTTAATAAGCATAAATTTCAAATAAGTAATATAAATTCAATGTCAACCTACGCAAAAGTTGTTACTGGATATTAACAAAACTTTATATTTCCTCCTTAATAAATCTTCCTTTCACGAATAAAATCGCGTCCATAAAAAAAACAGACGTTTGTATCTTACTCTTTTGTATGCAATTCAATACAACAAATCATATATTATATTACTCGTATAATCGAAATGTAGATAATTAAAATTGATATACCATTAAAGATAACCGACTTCAACATTCTAATAATAACTAGTTTTAAAGTAATTGCCAATCTGTTTTTTAAACTTATCCTTTACCAAATTTTCATTAAAAATTTGAATTTATATTAAATTTTATTGTATTTTTTTAAACATATCATTATTAAAATGGAAACAATGAATGGCAAATCATATTGTTTCCCATTAAAGGTCACACAAAAATTGAAATTCAATTTAATTTCTTTCTAAATCTTATTTCTATTATTTAATTTGTAATCAAAACTAATAAAAATAATAAATTAAAATTATCACAAATAAAAAAAATATGTTTTTTTTTTCTGCCCACAAGAATATATTGTTTTTCAAGGAGAATCCCTGCCAGTTTAGGCTCCAAAAGTTTTACCAACTCTATCAAAAAAAAAAAAAAAACAAAAACAAAAACTATTGTACATACACAAAAACCTAGCCCAGATTTCATAGAATATTATAGAGGCCAGCCAACTCTAGCATAAATTTAATGTAAGTAAGAATGATTACCTAGGAAAAAAAATGTACTATAGCCAATGACGCAAATCATTAGCAACAACAAACAAGTAAAGCTGAAAACAACTATCGAATTCATAAACATATTCGAAAAAGTGTATACTATGTATAGGGAAAGAAAAAAAAGAGTGTCTTCCAGACTTAAAAACAGCTGCAATCATCATTACCAACCAAGTGAACCACCATCGAAACCATCATAGTAGCAGTTTTTTTTTTACCAGTTCTTTTTTTTTCCGATAACATGGAAGTGCAGCAACATACATAAATGCACACACTTCGAAAATATCAATTTTATTTCTAGTTTTGTTTGGTTTTTTCGTCGATGGTGTTTCCTTTTTCTTTCCCCTTTCGATTTGAATTTGCTTTGTTGGTTTGTTGTAATATTTTTGATATTATTTTGCTGGTATTTTATATTGAATTGAGACGTTCTAGTGTGTAGCCCTCCCCCATTAAAATGCAGCTAATATGCTCTCAATAAAAAATCTATATATATATAAATATTATGTCAAGAAAGAAAGACATTGCCATATACGAGTAGAATAATTTTATATCGAAACACATATTAGTAACTGAAAATCGGCCTTTAGCCAATTTTTTGATGCCCAATTGAGGAAATGCTCTGGTTACCTTGGTTTTTGTTTAATAGCTTCGCTGCTCCCTGGTCGATTTTGCTGAAATGCAATACCAAATCGAGTTAAGGAATAGCCAAATCAGATTGATTTGAATTACCTTGTACACCGAGATGGACCTGCATAAATCAATATAGCTTAAGATTCTCTACACATCTTTAGGCGTGAAACCTTTTTCCGATGATTTTTTCTATGCGTTCCGAATTTAGTGACAATACCCTCTTCTCTGGTAGTACCTCTACTATAGGTCATAGAAAACTTATTATCTTGTTCGGGACTTTTTTTTTTATTGAATTTGATATTTTTTTTCTTTTTCTAATTTCGCTATTTGCACAAATGTTTCCCTTTCAAAATTTTTCGTAATTAATTCATAAATAAAAGTGTTTTAATAATATTAATGTTGTACACATTTTGCAGCAATATTGTGGGATTTTGTATTGTGACCTTGCTTTTAACAAGAAAAAAAATGAAGGTAATAAAATTCAAACAATTTTTGTGTAGGCAATGACGACAATTTGATAAATTTTGTTTCATTATTGACGCAGCAAGTCATTTTTGCATTTAAATTATTAATTGTTATTTGTATTTTGCTTGCTTATTTTCATTACAATACCAAAAATGGTTCTATAAAATTTTTAGACAAACTTACAGACAATCAAGTGCTTAAAAATTGTACGCATTTGGATGTAAAAAGTCATAAACTAAAATAAATAATCACTTGGTCGTTTCGTCTTTATACCAAGCCAACCAAAAGAAAAAATAAATAACCAAGATTTATTGTTTTATCAAAATTTTATGATTAAATAAACATTTTTTGTATAAATCCGGATTGTATATACGAAAAGAAGAAAAAAAAGTCCAGATGTTTGAAACTGGATCAAAATGGTCACATGCACTTCTTCTTCACCAAAAATTGCTCATCACTTAAAAAAAGTGAGTGTTTGAATCATGTGGCAGCTAACTTCGTCTGAATCTTAAGGCTCAATTACAATAGCAGAGCAGAGAATAAAGAAAGACAACAAAAAAAATTGATCGAATGTTTGCTTATGTATTGTCAAAGCCGTAAAGATCCCAACAGAATGACGGATCCACAGCGGATTCACGACGCATTCAAGTTTTAAATGTATACACTCTGAATTAGACTCCACAGAACGCGACGGATCCACAACAGACTATTTTTAATACAATCTGAAAACCATAAATCCGTCGTGGATCTGTCATTCTGTTTCTTGCATAAAACCGATAACAACGTACATAATAAGGAGAAAGAATAACAACAGTTCACCGTCAAAGAATTTGGTGTATTTTTAATTATTCTTTGTCATTTAAGTGATTTTAAGAAATTGAGAATCGTTTAGAAAACAAATTTTCAAGAACAAAAAACGTCGAGTCGTAAGACAAAATATTTGCTATTCAAAACTGTCAAAATTTCCGTACGGAATGTACTAATTGATTTATATTACTCAAATTTAACCAAATCTCGGCTATGCCATTATAATCAGAGTTCGGTTATGCTTGGCTTCTCCCTATTGTAATTGACCCTTTAAGTTTCCGGCGAACAAAGATTATAAAAGAATTTCTTCAAAACATTTCTTCTTGTTGGATTTATTTTTGTTATTTTAAAACAAAATGAATATTTATTTGAGATTTGTTACAGATTTCGAAATTTATTTTTAACATTATAAAAACCCGAATATTTTTGAAATTACTCAGCCTCTAAGCCTCCTTTGTCTCAAGGAATGTAGCTTGAGCCTCTGATAAAAAAACAAAAGAAAAAAAAACCAAATGCCAAGAGCTCATGATTACAATTTTCTTGACAATATAACATTTGATTTTTTTTTCCTTTAAATGAATCCTTTCTTTTTAAAATACTAGAATTTTAAATTTATTACACAGATTTTCAAAACATTTCAATTTTTTGATCTGGCAATTCCCTTCGGTATTTCTGAAATCTGAAGATGGTAGTTTCTTTGATAGTTTTTTTTTTCCTGGGACTAGACTACTATGATTTTTTTTCTTCTTTTCTTTTTTTTACATATGAATATCGAAATGTTGCAGGCGCATTGAGTTATAGTAGGTTGGTTGCAGGCTGTTGAAAATATATATGTGTATGTGTGTGAAATAATTGCAGTGAACCAAAATCCATGCTGGCTGTGCGCAATCGAAAAATGAATAAAAAAAAAAAAAAATGCATCCGCGAAGGTAGTAGAGATACAAGAATTTGTATGATTTATGAAAAAAAAATATACCAACTCGAAAAGAACCGGCAAAAATGTTGTGGTTGAATAATTATTTATTTATTTTTCTTTTTTCTACTTGGAAATATATATATATATTTTTTATGAATATATTTCTGTTTGGTGTGTGCTAATTACATTTCTACTCGATTTCCTTTCGCAAGAAGTGTGGTTAGATTTTTCGTTTTTCTTTCATGTTTTTTTTTTTTTTTGTTCGATTAATTATCAAACACAATTCAATGAACTTCTTTTGGAGCCGTTTTTATTTTTTTATTTTTTTCATGTCTCATTTCCTCTGCTACACACGCACACAAACATCGCCAAGAAAAAGAATGAATCATTTGGCAAACTAACTTACAAGCCACAAACAAAATGACAAAAGATAATTTCGAAATGCTTTCTTTTCTTGATAATAAAATATATACATATTTGCTTATCATTTGACAGAAGAAAAAAAAACAAAGTAACTGACGGATTTCAAAGGGCGATTTCCGTCTAGGAAATTAACAAAGAAACCTAGAATATTCTGGAGAGAATATAGAACATAACGAAAAAACCCATTTGAATTTTTTCTATCCCTTTTTTTTGACATTTCTACTTGATTTTTATTTTTAATTTCGGACCAGGTGAATGGCTTCTTCAGGTTTCGCAAACACAAATCATTTCCCTGAAAGAAGTACGTACTCTTTGACTTGGTTTTTTCTTCAGTTTTGCCTGCTGTTTTTCCTATATTTCTCATCGAATTTATAATATCAGCTTATTGGCAAGAAATTCAGACATTTTAAACCAATACTAACGAATCAAAAAAAAAAAACACCAGCCGGTTATCCAGTCTTGTTCTTTCCACAAAGAACCAAGAAATTAAATGACTGGCATGAAGCAAACGTAGTTTGAGGCAAATATTTGCAATCAAAGAATAAAATTTGGGAATTATTAAACAAGAACAAATATTCCAGCAAAAAAAAAAAAACGATCAAATTTAAAAAATAAAAGCTACGCCAATTCTAACGGGAACAAAATCGAGATAAGAGAAGAGCTAGAACCGGAATTTGTGTAAAATTTATTTTTTCTATTTGAATTTTTCTGGGATTTCGACCAAAAAGAATAGCACACCTTTTTTTTACTTCTCTCTACGAGTAAATTCGATATTTTCCATAAAGAAAAAATTAATATTTCTTTTGAAAAAATTCCAATAAAAAAATGAAAATGTATTTGACTTACTTGCTGGAGGGTTTAGCGCTGTCCCCTAATCCTAAATGAATATTTGTTGAAGTCATTTTCTTTTTCTCAAAATATTTCTCAATTAAATTTTCGCGAAAAAAATATATAATCACTTTTTGCTTGGAAAAAAAATGCAAAACAAAAGTTCGGTTACTTTTTGAAAAAGAAAAAAAAAATGTTTTCTTTGTTTTATCAAATGAGAAAATTTTTCCAATTCAAAACTTTAAATTTGCAAAAAAAAAAAAAATATTTATTCTGCACAAGGGTTTAATATGTCAGAAAAAATACCGGAATGCGAAATATAAACTTCCTCCAAGTTCTATAACTTAATGTGAAATAAATTTTCAGGCTATTTTCCTAATTAACAAAAAAAAAACGGATTCTCGACTATCGATTCACGCCGTTGCGATTATGAAATTGAATTAAAAACAAGTGATTTAAGAAAATTCAACGTAAAAATGCCAAGGGGGAAAGGACGAACCGAATATCGAAAACAATTCTACCAACTTATTATTACTAAATTAATATATTTCTTAGTGAATACTAAAAAAATATTACCAGATGACACGTAAAAATCGACGTTTTATTTAAATTTAAATCTTTAAAATCATTTTATTTTACATAAACTTATTAGAATTTAGATATATAGCAAATATTTGATCTAAAACAATAAATCCAAATAGGATTATTAACAATTGGTATTAAAATGACATTAATTTAATCTATTTTTTTTTTAATTTTACACTAAATATTGAATTTGGAATTAAAATTTTCTAATTATATGAGATTTTCTTTTCACGAAGAAATATATAAAATGTTTAATTCCGCATTTTTTTCGAGAAATTAAAACGGAACAAAATTAAATATTTTTCAAAATTATTCAAATATGGCAAGAATTTTTTTTTAGTACACTTATATCTATCTCTATTTTCATGTTTAGAGTTGGCCTTGTTTAATTTACACAAAAACAACAGCAACACATCAATAATGTCAAATAGAAAATAGCAAGAAAATTGAGTTGTCAATTTGTGGAACGCTTAGAAAAAAAAGAGGGAATTTAAAGAATTTTGATATTTCGAATAATTTCCAGAAATATAACCAAGGAACAATCAGAAAAAATAAAATGTTAAATCAAGTCGCTGTTGAAGCGCTTTATTCAGCTACTTATGTGGAGAACTATTTAGATTCAGTTGAAAATCTTCCTGATGATGTTCAAAGACATTTATCAAGAATTCGCGATATTGACGTTCAATATAGAAGTAAGCTATTTTCGTTTATTAATTTTAAGTTAAGTTTAATTATCCTTCTTATAGTTTTATTCATTTTGTTATGGAAAACGTAAACAAAAAAATCATAACCTAACTTTTCAAGAAATTTTATTTTAATTTCAATAAAAATTACATTTTTTTTTTGTTAATTTTGTATTTTAGGTCATCTAAGAGATGTAGATTATTATTATGAACAATGGAGAAACACTTTATCAAATTCTAGTGATAGCAGCTCAGCAAAACGTATCAGAGCAATGGCGCGTATTCAAAAAAGTTTGATAGCTGCTCAAGAATTGGGCGATGAAAAACTTCAGATAGTGAATCAATTACAAGAACTAATTGATCATAAAACTCGACAATTGGATATAGATTTTAAAAATTTGGATTATGGAAAAGAAGAACAAAATTCCGAACTTAATACAAAACTTACACGTCCAGCAAGTCCAATATCATCAACTGTTGTACCAGCTAATATAAAAATTGAAAATCAAGTATTTCCGGTTGTTCAACAAGCAACACAACGTGGCAATACACCAACAAATCAATCATCCGATCGTAATTCAAATAGTACAAATGAACGTACTAATAAAAGATCTAGACGACCACGTAATGATGTTAGCGGTTTAGATACAACTGTATCTGAAACGAATTCAGTCAATGATTCTACACAAAAACAGAATACAAATCAATCTGCAAGTAGTTCATCATCACAGAAAAAAACGGCCGCCTCAAGTAGTAGCGGTACAGCTGCCGGTGGTAAAAAGAAAAAACGTAAAGCTCGTGGACAAGCAAATAATCAAACGAATGCACGTGATGATACACCACCACCAGAAGAAACTATCGATCCGGATGAACCAACTTATTGTCTTTGTGATCAAGTAAATCATATTGAATTTTTCGGTTTTTTTTTGCTTATATTTTTCAATTTCATTTTATTTACAGATCTCATTCGGTGAAATGATATTGTGTGATAATGATTTATGCCCAATTGAATGGTTTCATTTCTCTTGTGTATCGCTTATGTCGAAACCGAAAGGTAAATGGTTTTGTCCAAATTGTCGTGGTGATCGTCCAAATGTTATGAAACCGAAAGCTCAGTTTCTCAAGGAACTCGAACGTTACAATAAAGAGAAGGAGGAGAAAACTTAAAAAAAAAAAAATTTCTAATTAAGAAATTAAAACTTATCTATTTTTGCCTTCTGTTTTATATTTTTTTTTCATTTAATTTGTATAAAAATTTAATTTTAAATAATATACAATAATATATTTTTCAGAAGAAATTTTATTTCTTATATTGAGCATTTTTATTCTTCGAGAAATTCCCATTTTGATGAAATTAAAATATTTGTTTTTCTTTTAATTTAAAGAATATATTTATTTGGTTTATTTATAAAAAATTTTAAGTGAATATTGTCTTAAATTCTAAACTGCTTAAAAATAAGCTTACAAATTTTTGTTTTCTTTAAATCTAAATTTGATCAAAATTTTCGTTAATGTTAAAAATTAAGTTTTAAATTTCTCATCTCTTTTTTTTGGTTGTTTATTTGTTAATCTCATGAGAAAGATTTTCCTGTATTTCATAAAAATAAGTACACTTTGATTATTTAAGCACGGATTTTATCTAATTTATAAAAATCTATTTTAACGTTCTTTTAAATATTTAAGAATTAAGTAAAATATAAATTGCTTTAAATGTAACAGAATAATATTTGATTTTCTCTATTTTTTGTACTTTAATTTCGTACAAATTGATAAATCAATTACTTAAAAAAAAATAAAATATAAACTTAATTATTTTTAAGTAAAGTACTTAGCTTTTAAGTAGTAGTTTATTTTGTTCTTATAGTTTACCATTTAAATCTGTAAGTTCGATATCAGATTTTAAATTCATACTTTTAAATGTAACTTCAGCAATTTTATTTAATAGTTCAGCATCATGCGGTCCAGTCGCATCGACCATTTGACGAAGAGATCCTTCAGGTCGTTGAAGCAAAATATATGGTACATCAAATTCTTTAGCAGATCCAGCTTCCATTACAAGAATTCGATCCGAATCCATAACAGTATGTAGTCGATGAGCAACTGTTAATACTGTACATTCTTTGAACTTAACACGAATTGTTTTTTGTATAAGAGCATCAGTCCTTTAAAAAAGGTGAGTTGTTGAAAAATAATATATTTTATTGTTTTTGTCATTTTATTTATACTTACTGTGGATCAACATTAGCGGTTGCTTCATCCAAAACTAGAATTTTATTATTTCGTAAAATTGCTCTTGCCAAACAAATGAGTTGTCTTTGTCCAACACTAAAATTGCTTCCTCTTTCTGTAACCATAAAATCTAGTTCAGAAATTGAATCTTTAAGTTCAACCTTTTCAAATTAGAATAGAAAAATTACAAAATTTATAATAATTTGATAACTGGTAAAAAATTTACATCTGATAATGCTCTCCAAAGATCCGCATCCGGATATATTCCGAAAGGATCTAAATTATAACGAATTGTTGCCGAAAATAAAACTGGATCTTGTGGTATTATCGAAATTTGAGAACGTAAATCATCAATTGCAATTGTTCCCGTTTCAATGCCATCAATTATTATTTCACCATCAATATATGATAATCGAAATAATGCACTAATTAATGATGATTTACCAGCACCAGTTCGACCTACAATTCCAACTTTCCATCCCGGTTTTATAGTAACTTGTAAATTCTTTAAAACTGCCGGACTATCAGGATCATATCGTAGAGACATTTTATTAAATTGTACTTGTCCTTTTGATGGCCAGCCATCGGGAGATTTTCGATTCGGATTTGACTCTTGATCTAAGTCGGTATAGTGAAGTACTCGTTCAACACTTGTCATTTGTTGAAGTGATTCAGCAGCTTGTCGAATACCATATTGAACCATACCAGTTAAAATCATTGCTTGTGATATGGCTAAACCTACATTTCCGCTAAAAGTTCCTGGTAAAAAAAAAATAATAAAAATTCATAGTTTTCTTTTTAAAAAAATATGCCAATACGACATACTTTGATGTGCTAGAATAAAACTAAAAGAAACAATAGCTAAAAATGCGCAGTTTATACAATCTAACCATAATCCCAAAGCAGTATTCACAGACATTGTAAGATGCCAGACTCCACTATGAACATCTTGTAAATTATCGAATTCTTTTATGACAGTATCTTGTAGTGATCGATTTCTAATTTGTGAAATGCCAGCTAAACTCGATGATAGATGTGAAAAGATTGGACTTTTACCTAAAAGAAAACAATTCGAATCAGTTTTGCTTCAAATTAAAATAAAAAATATATACTAACAAATTCCTTCTAATCGTTTTAGATCTTGTGATGGACGAAGATATAATTTTAAAATAAAATAGAACATTATAGACACTAGGCACATTGCAGCCAATAACACAGGATTAACAATAGTTATAATTATTAAAATTCCAGCCATTACTAAAGAAATCTGTACAAAATCCATCATTGCTTTTGGTAGGAACTCATCGATAGCACCCATATCTCTTGAAAAACGATTTAATATTCTTCCCGATGGATTTGTATCGAAAAATCTCATAGTTGCATGTAAAATACTACCAAACATTTTATCATGAAGAGTTTTTGATGCATGCATACAAATTTTTATAAATAAATATCCACGAAGTGTTGTCATCTAAATAAGAAGGCAACAATTTAAAATACACTTAATATCAAATGGAAAAAAAATTAAATACTGACTAATACGACTCCAATAATAAAGAAACCAGAAATATAAAGGCATTCATGCGTTGTAAAAATGGTTGTATGATTATTTATCCTTAAATATTCTTGTTGAGTCCAAATATTCATAAAATAATCTGATCCACTAGTCACAATTTGTGAAAATATTAAAACGAAAAATGTCAATAATAATATGAAAATATTTCCTCCAGCTCGAAAATATTTTCTCCAAACACTGAATGAGACACCTCCTGAAGCCTGATCTTCAGCGTATTCTTGGTTGTCTTCTTTTTCAAGACTTATCTATAAAAAAACCAAAAGAATTTTATAGTGAAGAATTGAATTTTATAAATATTTTATCTTACAGATTTTGTAAAGGATCCATTACTTGAACCGCTTCGTTTTCTTATTTGTTGATGTTGATGTTGATGTCCATTAAAACCATCAATATATGGTATATCATCATCTTCGTTTATATCATTTTCATTATCTTCATCTTCGGGTGGCCTTTCTAATAATTTAGCAAAATCTAAATCACTATTCGCTAATTCTTTATAAGTTCCTTGTCTAGATATTTTTCCATCTTCAAGAATAATAATCCAATCAGCTTCAGTAAGAAAATGAACTTGATGTGTAACCAAAAGTCGTGTAGCCTTTTCTTTAGCAAGACGTCCATTTGGACCGATAACTTCATCGAATAAATGACGTCCAACGTGCGAATCAACAGCACTTAAAGGATCATCTAAAAGATAAACTGAGGCTGGTTTATATACGGCTCGTGCAAGACTGTAGGAAGAAATTAATTATAGAGAAGTTGTTTCACAATATAAAAAAAAAACTCATTATGAACCTTATTCGGGCTCTTTGTCCACCAGATAAAGATGATCCTCGTTCACCAACAACTGTTTTATCTCTATTCGATAATTGTTGGAAATCAGTCAGTAGAGCACAACATTTTGTTACCTAAAATTTGCCAATTATTTTGAAAGAGATACATTTAAAAACAAAATTTATATTACTTCATAATATCGCTTTTTATCATACTCTTCTCCCAAAAGTATATTATTACGTACAGTTCCCGAAAATAACCAAGGTTCTTGCGATGCATATGAAACGTCGCCATTTATTGTAACTGTTCCATCCAAAATAGGTAATTCCGTAAGAAGAAGTTGTAATAAAGAGCTCTATTTAAGTAAAACATTTTCATTATTAAGATATTTCATATTAATACCAAAGATATTAATAAAGAGAGCATGTGGAAAGTTCAAAAAAGCATAATTAATTTACATTAGATCCTATGGAAAGAGCTTAAAGCTCATGTTAAATGAAAGCTGTTTAGAACTTATATATATATATATACTTATATATCTTTACTCATTTATATCTTTATTAATACCTTTCCAGAACCAACAGGTCCTATTATTGCACATAATGTTCCTTTTTTGATTTCAATATTTAAACTATCCAACGTATATTTTCCACTTTTTTCCCAACAAGCGGTCACATTTTTCAATAAAACTGCTTTTGGATCTGATTCAGTCGAATATATATCAGTTTTATGTGTTAATCCTATGGCTTTTTCATCATGATCTTCCATCATTAAGTATTCTTGAATTCGTTTCAATGAAACTAAAGCTTCTGCACCAAATGATACTGCAAGTGGATACCAAATAGCAGCGACTAACTAAAAATCATTTACGTCTTTAATAAATCTCTACCATAAAATAACTATTTCAATATACATACTTGTAAAATATTATAAAAATTCGCCATAGAAAATACTACATCAGCGGTTACTGCTATTCCCAAATATACGCAAGCAGCAATTGTTATATATAATGTTGATCGTTCTGTAAAAACCATTGTACTTAAATAAAAACCACGTAAATATGATGCATAACGAATTTGTTTGATTTCTCGACGTCTTGCTTCAGCAACAACCGTCTGAAATGGTTTTTCCCAAGCATACATTTTGATTACTTGTATTCCTTGAACAATTTCATTCATAATTCCGACACGATGATCAGTACGTTTTGCGATTTTCATACGTAAAATTGATGATATACGACTTAAGCCAGTTTGTACTGGTATCGTTTTTAATAATAATCCAATTACACCAATCAATGATGCTATACCAATTTTTTGCCAAATTAAATAACACATTAAACATGATTGAATTGGTAATATCCAAATATAATGCATAAATATAAATCCATAATCTAAACGTCCGACATCGTTTGATAGTAAATTTACCAAATATCCGGCTGGTGTTTGTTCGGCAGTTTTTTTTGAAAGTCTTAATGTCTACAAATTAAAATATGACATTTAAATTGAATAAAATACTTTTATTATATACTTTTCGATAAATTAGAGAACAACATGCAACTCTCATTCTGGCACCAAGCAAACGTTGTCTCAAATCATAATGATGATTTAAAAAACAACATAATAATGTTGCAAGAACTACACAACTTGCAAGCCAATAAACATCATTCCAAATGCAATTGAAAAAGTTCTCTATAGATTCTTCAATTTCAATATTATGTGGAGATTCGGTTCGGTTCGGTTCCACTATCGCATTGAATGAATTATTTTGCTTTCCGATAGAATTTACTGTTATTGTTTTGAAAATACAAAAGAAAAAGAAAAAAATATTAATTAGTCATACGATTTTGTAAAATTCCTAATGATTTTAATAAAAACTACTTTAAAGTCTGATTTGTTGAAGCTTTGGACAGGGACTACATTAGCTTTTATTTCTGGTATACCAGCAAATTTGGTTGCTAAAAAGCTAGTGTGGACCACCCTGGTATACCATTTTTTCTGGTATAATAATTTTAGTATACCATTTTTGTAGACGGGGCTGGTATACCAATTTTTGACATTTGCATTTAATAAAATGGCGGAAACTAAATTTTTGCGGAGTGAAATTATAAAATTGATAAATATGTTTCGGGAAAAAGAAGAAAATTATAGAAGAATTTATTTAAAAAAAGAGCATGGGAATATATTGCCACAAAATTGAATTCGACACTTTAAAGCCAATATTTTGGCTATTTTTATTTTATGTTCTCAGTTCAACGGCATGCCAGATATTGAAATGGTATACCAGAATTGGCCTAGGTAAAAAAAACTGGTAATATTTTATGTCTGGTAAGCCAGCTGGTATACCAGAAATAAAAGCTAATGTAGTCCCTGTGTTAGGTGTTAAATGCAAGTAGATGGCTTTTTATTGTTTCAAATACCATTAAGTACTATATAGTTAATTACAATCGATTTTTTGATGCCCTATGGTAGAAATGGAACTCATAATTAAACAAATTTATAGTTCAATGGATTAGCTCTGTACAAATTTTCGAATTAAATCCGAAAAACGAAAGAAATCTTCATAAAATCTACCATCTTCTATTTTCTCGTCTATACTATACCTATAAAACTGAAATTCTGTTTGTTTCTTTGCACATATCGGTTCACATCGTACGATTTCGATAATGATCGTATCATTTTATTGAAACCCCCTACACACCATACGATTTGGTTGTAACTGACCGACCGACCGACCGATCAAATCGTATGCTGTCTATGCTTGTCGACCCGATAAATGGTGTGCTGTGGATGCAACACCCAATCTGGTCGGTCGGTCGGTTGCACAACCAAATCGTGTGGTGCGTAGGGTGTTTAAAAGTACACATAGAAAATGTTTTCGCATGCGCAGTTCTTATGCGAATAGGAATATGCATTTCCTGCGCTGTGTTAACTCTCACACTCATTGTCCTATAATATAGGACAATGAGTGACCTATATAATTGCGTGTATATTGTTGTATGCATTATGTTTTGAAAATAATATTGAAAAAAAAGACAAAACAAAACAAAAAATGTTGTTTACCCGATGGCTTCGTAATAAATCAATTAAAATTTTCAAATATTTTGCATACTGAATAAAACAATAAAAAAAATTCATAATTCATGATCCGGCAATTGAAGTGTCCGTCTAATTCAAATCGCTGTCAAACGTAGCCGCACATCTTGCAATACTAAAATTTGACATGAATATTGCTTGACATATTGTCTGTCAGTAGTAAAAATTATTTGTTGGTAAAAATACACGTTCTTATTTTTTGTACAATAGACCTTAAACGGAATTAAATTGTTGCGCTTCGTTTGATTGAAAAGTCAAACATCGAAATTTACCAGATCTGAATTCCATTTGGGGAAGTTTACAAGCAGCGGCTTGCGAAAAAAATACGCACACAGCTTTGGCCGGTTTATAAAAAAATTTGACTCGTAAATGGATCCGTTTAAGCTAAGACATCGTGCTATCATCGTGTGCATCGTTTAAAAAGAGATTGAAGCTGGTTAAGACAAAAGGCTGGGTACATACCATTCGAATAATTGTAAAATTAACTATGTATTATAAACTATAATTTCCATAGATTTTAATAAAACCGACTAATAAACAAAAAAAATTACAACATTTTTACACTTTGACACTTCAATTGCCGGACTCTGTATGTTAAGTTCAACTTCTTTAGAACATTTTGTTATCTTTCATGAAAATAAGGCTCGTATTTTTCATTTTAAATGTCCACCTCTAATTGCAACACCCTATAATTTTGCACTAGGTATCTAAAAACAACAATATCCAAATCTCAAAATCTCAGATAAGGCAAATATGAAATATTCCATGTTCCATGTTCGTCGTAGGTGCAATTTCAACTGGGGACAGGACAGTAGGACAGTAGCCTTTTGTAAATTGAGAGAATGACCTCATACAGAGATGAATGAAACAAAACAATTTAATGCAACTAGAATATTTTACAAAAATGACAACCCGCACGAAGGGCGCGATCTATGTTCTTGTGAGCATTCAATTGCCGGACCTGGTATAATGAATCCTATTTTTTGCATTAAATCTAGATTTTTAACTAATTAACAATTTTGTAAAAAATTAGATTCCACCTCAACATTCATCAAGGGGCATTTAGAAACCGGGGACCCCAAGGAACACCGGGGAATTCAGCTGGTAAACATAAATTTGAAATAAAGTAAATATTATTTATAGAATTCTGTTCGCATTGTGGTACATTCCCTCACTCATAAAGTCATAACGAACCTTCACCTAAATTATATTTAAATTCAAATGAATGAAAGAAATTTACAAATATTATTTAAGGCAAATTAAATTAAATATTTGAATTGTAGTATATTTTTGTTGATAAGATAAAAACAAAAACTTAATGTAAATATTAAAACTAAAATAATAAATATTATTTTTATATGACAAATATTTAATATATACCTTTATTATTTGAATCGCTGATCAAATTTATGTTTCCATTTTGATTTACTTGATTTTTATCATTTATATCACGTTCGGTACGATTTAATAAGTATAATTGATTTGGAGATGATGTTAAATTAAGATTAATATTATCTTGAATTGTTGTATTGACATTTGAATTATTTAGATTTATTGGCTGTTGAAATTGTAATAGCAATTGTCCCAGCACAATTGGTAACATAGATCTAAAAAAATAAATAAATATGAAAATGTATCAACACATTTTTATTCAAGATCATAATAATAAAAAGAATATGATATTTTACTTGATCATTATGTATGTAAATGCAATCAGTCCATCAATTAAAAATTGTACCCAAAATGTTCGTATCATTGCGTTACGTAAGATTGGGTCACGACCTTTTCGTTTTGCTTTGTCAACTTCATGATACCATTGGCTGAAAAAAAATTATTATTTTTTTTAATTAATAATATTTATGATTCAAAAATATATTTTTATGGATCATATCTGAAATTTAGAAGTTCACCAAAATAAACTTAATATGTCATAAACTTATCGGATCAACTCAGGACTAGTAATACAAAATAAAGTCACAGAATAAATTCCTAATTGATTTTGAAAAATGTATGAGATAAGGATGTAAATTATTGAACATAGACCACACAATCTAAGTCTGTAATCGTGTAATTCAATTGAGACTAAATCGAGTTACACGACCGAGTGAGTACTAGCTGAAAGCTATTATTATCTTTTCAAATTTGAAAAAATTATATTTGAATTACCAATTTCGAAAAGGGCTCATGTCGGTTTTTTTTCAAAATGTACTTTTTTGCGGTTTTTTTATTTTCACGTATAGACGCATGTTTCATGAGCAAGAGGGACTCATATCTGTTTTCCAAAGTGAAAAAGAATGCATGTCCTTCTGGAGATGAGACCTTTTCGAACTTAATTGAAGACATCTAGCTTATGTGGGCTATTTCAAAGTCAATTTTAATTTTTCATTTCGGAGACCACAAATTGACGTGTGCTCAAAATGCCAAGAAATTAACTAATAATTAAGAAATTGTCTAATAGTTAAGAAATTAACTAATAGTTCATAAGGGCATCCTAATTTTACTCTAAAATCAAAGAAATTACTGAAAAATCTCAAGTGGTTGGTTGCATTGTCATGGGTTTGGAGTTTGATTACATGCAGAATCTCCCACTGCCAGTTTTGCCCGACCAGGAAGTTGCGAAAGCAACTTTCTACTCCTACCACGAGGGTCAATCCCTCAAAGGACCCAACGAAGTGGCATCATGTTTAAATGATTATATACGTGAAAACGTCTCTGAAGAAATAACGTAGTTGGACTTGTTCTGCGACGAATGTCTGCGACAAAGCAAAAAGAATCAGTCAATCGAAAGTTTAAAGTTTTCTTTTATTTTTCGCAAAGAGGCCACTCGTACAATGATTGTAACAATGATGTTTTCTGATTAATAAATTGACTGTCTTATGATAAACATTCTTTATTTGCCATTTTATTACTAAAACCACCTGCGTTCTTCAATCAATTTCGAAAAGGGCTCATTTCGGAAAAATGTAACAGCTGTTTTTTGGGTACTCTTCCAATAAAGAAAACCATTTCAATATGTTATGATGCAGTCCAATAGTTAGCACTTTCAACAAAATTTGCGGTCTTAAATTCCATATAGTTTGGCAGAAATTCAATTTTTTGGGTTTCCTGAACAATTTGAAAAAAACCGACATTTTCGAAATTGGTGATTGGTGATAATCTGAATGTGGTTGTTACACACATTCAGATTATCAGCCACTAAAGTCTGCGCATTGTGACGTCGAATAAATTAATAAGGATTATTATTTCAAAGGGATGCGCGGTTATCGTTTCTACATAGGAAGATTAAGTACGATCAAACGTGTCTAACATGGAACGTTCAAAACTATTTATTTGTATGAAACCAAGAACAAGGTGTAAATATTCCTTCTTATATAGGTTTCCCTATTTGGCTGGTTTAGCTATATATCGGAATATAAAAATATCAAAGAATTGTAATCGAAGAAATTCTAATAAATGAAGTTTAGTAATTGGATTTTGAGATAAACCGTGACTATCTAAAAAGAATTATTTTATTGAAGCGTTATAAATTATAATTATATAAAAATGAGGTTATACGCATGCTTAAACTGTTTAATTAGGAATTAGTTTTTTTGCAATTATTAGAAATTAAATAATTAAAATTAGGTTTCGGATACGATTTAGGTTATTTTAAATTCCGACAAAACAACGATTGTATAGTATGTTCTTCATAAACATAGAAAAACTCTAATAACTGATATAGTTTTATTATGAATGAAATAAATGTTCATATTTTATGAATGCAATATTTCCGCGATTAGAAATTGTAATAATATTTGCTTACAAAAGGTCAATAATTTTAAACAATATACTTAAGTCATAAAATCTCAAAAACATGTTTGCTGAAAACTTTTTTAAAATAATTTTTAGATAACTCCTGATGCCCCAGTCTCATACATGGTCTGTATTAAATGGAATCTGAAGAAGTTTAAAATTTAGACTGTACATTGAGACTATTAATGATTGCCTACTCGAACACTTTGATAACAGATTTCAATCAAAAAGCTATACAATAAATAGAGTTCTGATTTGGTCACATTTACAGTTTTCAAAACATATAGTAACTTAAAATCTATAGCCTATAGCCGATTTTTTTATGCCAAAAATTAACATTATTTCAAGTTGTTTTCTTCATAACTTTGTTTCCTCTTTTCAAAATTTCTTTCAATTTGCAGGTAACCTAGGCATAAGTCTAATTTGTAAATTTTATTCAAATCGGTGTATTAGTCTTTAAAGTACATAAAAAAAAACTGTATGAATAGAGTTACTTTCTACTAGGATTATTTCTTTCTCCGCTATCCTTGGACCGATTTGATTGAAATTTAACACGGAATCGTGTATTTGTGTAGCTATATAATTAATTTTAATAAAATTGATTCACAAATTTTCCAATTAAATCCGAAAAACCATAAACAAAAAAACGACAAAACTTTTTGTTCAGTCTGGTTTTTCCTTTAAAACTTGCTACTCCTGGATCGATTTTGCTCAAATGCAATACCAAACCAAGTTAAGGAATTAGCAACTCACATTGTAAATTTCATCAACAGGATAACACGTTTTTGAGTTATCTTGTATACGGACGGGCGGACGGACGGACGGACATGCATAAATCGATATAACTTTTGATTCCCGACGCAACCATACCCTTAAAATCTTTGTACGGCGATTATTTCGATGTGTTACAAACGGAGTGACAAAACTAATATACCCTCTGGTAGAACCTACCATAGGGCATAAAAAGAGAATATATACGGTATTGGTTTAGTTCTTTTCAACGTGGCATTTTTGTACCTTCATAGATATCCGATGAAGAATTTCTGAAAATCTGAAATAATATACACAAAATGACACTATTTATTCATAAATTAAAATTGAGATATGCCTCTATATCCTCATGTCATACAAAGCAGATTGAATCCGGGTGTAAACTGAGTTGCCTGAACTCGATATCCTTTGTTACGAGAGTTCACTCAAAATAATAGCGGATATACGGGGCGCTAGCATTTGAGTAGTCGTGTTGACAGTTATCCCAGTTTTCCAAAAGGGTTTATGCTTTGTATTGAACAATTTTATGAATACTTTTTTTTTTGTTAAGGAAAGAAACAATTTAATCTCATTTGCTTGATATGAAACTTAGATTTTTGTGTTATCCACATTTGAATTGGAGTTCAACTCGTTCATTCAACCCTAAGTGCGTAACAATTCGAAATAATCATCGTAGAAAGGTTGTGTATAGAATCAAAAGTTATATCGGTTTATGCAGGCCGGTCCGTGTGCAAGATAATTCAAAAAGGCATTATCGGATTTGGTTAAAATTTAGAATGTAAGTTCGTTATTCATTAGCTGGATTTGGTATTGCATTTCAGCAAAATCGACCGAGGGGGAGCGAGTTATTAAGTAAAAACCAGGGTGACCAGAAAGTTTTGTCGTTTTTTTTATATGATTTTTCGGATTTAATTGGAAAATTTGTGAAGCAATTTCGTTTAAATTATTTATATTGGTTAACTACATAAATAGACGATACCATGTTAAATGTTAGTTAAATCGGTCGTAGGATAGTGGAGAAAAAAAAGAATCCTAGGAGAAAATAAGCCTGTTCATAAAGTTTTTGATGTACTTTAAAAATTAATGCACCAATTTGAATAAAATTTGGATATTAAATTTATGCTATTAGGGTCTAGGTTGCAAATTTGAGAAAATTTTGAAAAGAGGAAACAAAGTTATGAAGAAAAAAACCTTGAAATATTTTTAGTTTTCATAGTTTTTCTTGCCCATTTATTCTATAGGGCATAAAAAAATCGGTTATAGGCCGATTTTCAGTTACTATATGTTCTTTATTAAATTCAAATAGATTTCTTTTGTAAGAATTCATTCAATTACATCATTTTCGCTACGAATTTTTGTAAATATTCTAATCTTAAAACTGAAAATATTAGTCAGCTAATACATCTTTTACAAAAAGATATTTCAACATTATTTAGTGTGAAGAAATTTATTTTAATTGATAAAGTCGTGTGTCTTGTGATAACAACGAGAAGGCAAGGGAAATATTCAAATTCAAGTTTAAAATGAATTCAACTTGAAAAATAATTTATGAACAATTTATTACTTTTAGAGACTTGATTTACGCAGACAATTTGTTACAAAATTTCTTTTATTAAAAATTAAAAAGTACAGGCAACCCCCTAAGAACACGATTAATTGTTTCCGTGTTCTTTGAAACCGTATTGTTCGAGACTACAAAAAACAGGATTCCGTTTCAAGTGTGAAAATAAAAAATTACATAATTACATATACATTTGTAAGTAATATGTATGGTATGTGTGTTTATTTCAATTAAAATGGAATTGAGAATTCATACGATTTTTCAAATTTCGTGATAAAAATTATAATTCTGAACAATTTTGCCTTTGATCATAATGCTCTAGACCATGGGTGGCCAACCATTTCAGAAGGCGGGCCAAATTTCAGAAATAATAGTTCCTGTCGGGCCACGCACCTAATTTTTTTTTGTTAATTAAAGTAAACAAGCAAGTGTGCTACAGCTTTGACCACATCGTCGCTTCCCAGTAGGTGAGATCGTGGTCAACCGCTTGCTAGCGCTTCCTACCGGTGGGCCGCATGCGGCCCGCGGACCTCGCGATGGCCACCCATGCTCTAGACAGATCTCTGATTTTAATTACAATAATTATTTTTCAATGATACTTCTGAATGACCCATGATACATCTTCTTTTTTTCATAATGATCATAATTCTTGTCATTCCAAAAGGTTCAAAAACTTACTATTTTGTTTAAAATTTTCAAAACAGAATGTTTATTCATTTTGATTCAATAAAATAAATTTTTTTAAATGGTTTTTAGTAAATTGCAAGGAATTTTTAGAATAATAATCATTTTTCCTCCTTTTAAGTTTATGTGAAAGAAGAAAACATGTCAAAATCACATGAAATTTTTAAAATGTTCAAATGTAAATGGCCTTGTAAACAGTGTGAAGCAAAAATTTGGGACCTGTTCACAATTTCATTTGACAATTAAAAAAATTATGATGTTTAAAATAGATACTTAAAATTGATCATTATTACGTAAATAAAGGTCATTATCGAGTTTTAATGACCGATTGGGCAATATTGAGCATTAAAATCGGAAATCTGTCTAGGACATTACTCTCTATTTTATCAAGCAAATGACATATTTTGAAATAGTTTTATATCAAATAATATATGTATGTATTTTATTCTTTTTCAAAAGAATTACTCAAAATCGTGTAGTTTGAAACTATGTAATTCGGGGGAAGGTATCCGTGCTCTTCGAAACTCGTGTTCTTCAAGTACCGTGTTCTTCGGGGGTTATCTGTATTTTATTAAAATCTAAACAGAAAAAAAAAACTGGATTTCACTAGAATCATATCTTAAAGTGTTCAGGGTAATAACCTTTTTTAATTAAATAATTAATTTAAAATGAAATTACCCAAAAAGATGTCTGAACAAAAATTTATTTATAATGTTTGTTAAAATGATAAATTAAACAATTAATAGTTAACAATGTTTAAAAAGTAAACATATATTAAATGAGAACACTTACTCTTCTAATTTATCACCTAAATTTTCAGATTTATCTTTTTCGAGGCATTTTGTTAGATCATCTGTGTTCAAACCATCTTTGGAACCTTTACAAAGTATCGGAATCGACCAAAAGAACAGAAGTTGTGACAAAATATTAACATCTTTCCGGGGACTTTCTTTAGTCGGTTTTTTACTGCTGTCCATTTTTTTTTTTTTTTTATTTTTATTTTATCATAATATGATGAAAAACAAAATACTTTTCATTTCCTGTAAAATAAATAAAAAAGGAAATGGAATTAATTCAGAATAAATTTAAACTTTTACTTTATATTTTTTACATTTAAATAAAAATCAATTTTAATTTATTCTATGCCAGATTTTATATATGTAAAAAAAAATTAAATATTAATACTGTTTTTAAGAATAGAATAGAAAATAATTAATAGCATTTTAATCTAGAAACGTGCCAAATATTGTTAGCGTTTCAGGCAAAACTTTGAAGTTTAACACGCACTGGTTAGAGAATATTTTTGCATATTTCACGCAAAGTATTTGCTAATTCTTTCCTTGTATAACAGCTAATTTGATTTTCTTTGAAAATTATACGAAAACCAAAGTTTTGAGCTGTTCGCAACGGAGGAAATCACTCTACGCAGAAATCAGTATTTACCCCCCCTATTCTGAGCGCAGTCATAACAAGTTCTGACTGTCATAAAATGACGTCATTGTCATAACTTTTTTCTTAATACTATTTGGTATTCTTAAGGCCAATCTCCATACAGCCGACATCCTACATCTGATGCAAGTATGGGATAACACTATACAAAGACTAGTTTAACAGAAAGGGAGAAAACAATCATCCTACAAATTTTGTCGGCTTCTGCATTTCTGATTTCCCCATCCGATTTTCGATCTGCAGATGATTTCTCTCAAAATCAGTCGATCAAGTTTATCTGATTTATATGGTACTTCATCACACACGATACCGTCGCATACTACAAATTTTTCTAAATTGTGTGGGGAGGTTCCAATGTTTTTATTCGATCAATCCTAGCGAAAATTGCAAAAGTCCATCTCTTTCTAGTTTTCTGATTTTTCTCGTCAGGATAGGATGTCGGGTGTGTGGAGATTGGCCTTAACGCGCTCATAACTAATAACTGTCATAAAAATCATAAAAATATTTTACATCATAACGGAATTTTATATGTGTTCTTTGCGCGATTCAATTGATAAATATGGAATAACTTCCACCATTTTTTTAATTTTACACCTATAGAAAAATTTCAAACCTATCCAAACATCTTCGAGAGTATTTCTCAAATAGCCATGACAACTCGCTCAAGTTATAACAGTTTAAACTGTTATAAATTCATATTTTAGACATAATTATAACTCGTTCGCTAGAATACGAATTTTCGCAGCAGTCATAATTACAGTCAGAATATTATTGTCATAAATATTTATGACAGTAAAACTGTCACGGCGCCAGAATAGAGGGGTTAATGTGCAGTGGTAGCAATTGTTGGTATATATGGCAGTTAAAACTTTTAAAAAGAAACTTTCTAGCGTAATTGAAAAGAACGATAGTTGTCGTATATTGAATAATATGTCAGCAGGGTTTTGACTGAAGAACTCTTTAAAAATTCCACAACGGAAAAGTATATTATTGGCTTTTAAACTCGAAATAATTAGTTCCGTTGAAGTGGAATGAAGTTTTTCCATGCATTAGAGCATTTCCCGATCCAGCAAATAAGCCTTTCTGCTTGAAAGTTTCAGAGAAATGTTCTATATTGCAATTTGAAGTGAAATGCTGGAGTCGCGAAAATTAAAGTCAAACAGTTGAATTTCAATCTATATGTTATTTCACAAACGCACAATATTGTTATGTCGTTATTCGTTATTCTTATCTTTTCATATTTAATACCTGTGGTCACGAAAAATCTAGTGAAGAACCGATGTTTGTGAGGATATTTTTGAAATACATACATTAATTTTAGGCAATACACCAAATTCCTGGTAGTTTTATATTTCAAATGGAGGAGGAAAGTCTCACAAATGTTTCGGTTTCTTCTAGTTTTTATATTATGAATTTAATATTTAGAAAAGGGTAAGCCTTTATTTTGTAACTATAATTAGTTAATTTTTATGATTTTTGTTTGTGACGAGTCAAGTTTTAAAATGTGACCCCAAATTGACCCTAATACATTTCTGCATATAGGAATTTAAAATTTTCTTCAAATTACAAAATTTATTTCAGCGGAAAAACAAATATTATAAAATCAACAAAAGAACACGGTATTATCATTAGGATAAAAATTTTTTAAAAGAAAGCTTATTACGAGTCTCTTAAAATTTTTTTATCAATAATGATAAAACTTCGGTTTATGAAAGTTGTAAAAAGATATTACAAGAATTCTTTTAAAAGACAACAATTTAAAATTAATTTTCACCGGCAATTGATTTTTTTTTGTTTGCCTCAAAGAGAAAAATTTAATCGTTTTTACAAAGCGAAACCATAGTACAGTCGAACTGAAGACAAAAGGTGATTGACACCGTGACAGGCTAAATAGTTTTCGGCTTTACACCGTCATTTTTATCTATCGGTGATGTAATCTGTCTCAAAGACTCAAAATATGCACATGTTTCACAACAAATAATGTTGACAGTGATTTATTTAGAAACATCAAAATTTCAGAAATTTTGCGAAAGATAAGTTTCTTATCAGAAACAGATGTCTTCCTTGGAAATCCCATTTTTGGTGAAAATCTTGTAAACTTATTTATTTAATTTAAGAATATTTAATATAATTGACATACTTGCGTATTTTTTCAATTGGAATTTAACAAAAATATTTGTTTATTTATAAAAAAAATTAATCATTGAAAAATTCCCCAAGTTAAATTTTGAGAGCATGCGTGTGTGACTTGGCATACAAAACACTTCTTTCTTTTTTTTTTAAATTAATTTTTAATTGTTATGACTTCTTTAATTATAAATAATGCACTTTTATAAAAATTTCCCATCACTTGGAAAACATATTAATTAGTTTAAATTAATTTTTTTTGTATCACAATAGAAACCGATGTGCCTTTTTTCAATAAGTTTAATGAATTAATTAATTTCAAGGGTATTATATAAATTCAAAACTTTATAAGAATCTGACAGCTACTTTAAAAAAGATAAGATAAATATTGTTTTTGGATTAAGTTAGCTTGAAAAACTGCGAATATAAAATAAAAAAATACCAATCGCGATGAAATCAAATTACAGACTGACTTGAATGAAAAAAGCAACGTACTCAAAAGTCAAAAACCTGGAATTGTAGTTTTTTTTTATAGTATTCGAAACGAAGAGCGAAATTATAGAATGAAATTCGAATTTGAATTGCAACATTTAAAAAATTGATATTAAGAACTTATCAAAGTTTCAAACCATTAATTATTTGGATTATATTTGAAATAAAAATTCAGGCGAAAAGCTTTAAGAAGAAAACAAAACTATTCAAAATTTTTAGTTATTCAAAATCGATAGTTTTTATTGTTTTTTTTTTAAATTTAAACGAGATTATTAACAAAATATTAAACCACATTAAAAGAAAAATATCTAATTATAAAAATAAACGAAAATATTTTTAAAACTATATTAGTTTAAAAAAAACCGCAGACCTTAAAAAAAACTGCAGACTTTAAAAAAACAGTTTTTCTATTTATAGAAACTTAACTTCTTTTAAATAAAACCATTTTTAACAAACAAAAATATTTTTGTTATTGAAACGCAAAAAACTTCACTTTTTTCAACTAGTTTAAAACTAGATAAAAATCAATAGAAATAAATTTAAAAATATCCAATTCTGGGAATTATTTACAATATTAGAAATTCAAAAATTAATCAAATTGTTTTTATTTGCTAACTTTGCCTTCGTAACATTTTGGGGTTTTTTTTTAAGTTGCTAAAATTTTTATATTTAAATAGTTTGTGGTCAAGAAGACTTGATTAACATACATATGAGTCAATTTCCAAACTTGAATTTCAATTTATATTAAGCCTACAATAAAAATGAAGACGAAAAAAAAAACCCGGGAAAAATATAACACCTCAAAATTAATTCTGGAATCTGGAATCATTTCAGTTTTTTTGATTTCATTTTTTTTTTTTTGTGTTTATTTCGCATTAAATTTGCATTAATAACAAATTCTTACGTTCTTACTCCTGAGCGGAATAAGCATTCGCATAATCGAGTAAAATACTTTTTTTTTGTTCTTAAACGAAACATTTAAATAAAATCTTTTTTTGCTTTGGAATATTATATTCAAAAGTATACAGTATGGGCCAAAAGTAATGAAGAATATTTGAAAAAATGCAAATAATGTGAACGAGTGTTTATTCGGCCCAATTTACGTCACCGAGGCATAAAATATGATAGTTCCTAACCCAACCAACAATTTTAGTATTCGCTACGTTACTGCTACTAATTAACATAGTGACACTAGTGGCAGGCACGTGCCAGTGACCAAAAATGCTTAGTGGAAACCGTGTGAATGAGATAGTTTAATTAAAATTTACATGAGTCAGAAGTGATATGTATCAACTATAAAGTTGTTGGGATTTTAGCACGAGCCACATATTTTATATAATATAAGATACGTAATCCTCACTCAATTAGCTATGAAGTATTGTTAACATTGATGATGTAAATTGGCCTTTAGATTGTATAGAATTGAATATCATCCAGAAAATTAATTCGATTATGTTACAAATTACTTATATTAACTTATTAACTTTTGAGGGTTTTTCAACAAAACCCTTTTGCACAAAAAATAATAATAAGGGATTGAATATACATAAAACTGTTCAATAGATAAACAAACTCTCTTGCATTAGAAAACGAGCTGATTTCTAAGAAACTTGTCTTAGCAAAACTCTTCAGTTCAACGGGATTCGTACACACGATAAAGACTTTTTTTTTCTTAAAATTCACCTGGTTTTTGTTGATATTTAGTTTAGAGAATTCTTTTGATTCCAGACATATCTAGTTTCATTAAAATTTTGCACGAAGAATACTTGACCTTTTTCAAAATGATGTCACTTTAATATTTTCCACCTACACTTCCATACAATTTCATAAATTTTGATAAAATTTCATCTGTACACAACTAATTCAATTGGATTACTTTTAACCCACCCTATATATAATAATATTTATTATTTCGTTGATTGTATGCCTATTTATTATGATTTTAAAGTGACCATATATAAAAAAGTCTTAAGAACCATTGACCTCTTGGCTTGAAGGCATTTTATTAATAATGAAAATGAATTTTTTATTTTCAATATTATTATTTTTATATTTTCGCTGTTTTGTATATTTCTACTTTCTTCGTTCAATTAAAATAAAACAAAAACCAAAAAAAAAAAACGAATAATAAAACAACTGATTGGATTTGCAAATTCAGATTTTGTATCAACATTCGCAAGAACACGGTATATTTTCATCCAACTCTGAATAGACAACTGCGACTTTTACAAAGATCAAAGAATAAGATAAGTAAAATTGAATTTTCATTTTGTTCTTCCCAAGCCTAAGCCTAGCTAGAGGTCAAATTCTTAGCTGGTGTATAACATGAAATTGAATGACTTATGTAAGTAAGTTCAAGTAGTTTTAACCCTACGTCCAGTGGCGTGGTTATAGCTTTTCCAGGGCTCTATATGTAGGATTGAATTTAGACATTTTTCTTTAGGGAAGTTCCAAGAAAAAATATAAATCTTAACAAAACATCAGAAATTAAAAAAATTATGGGTTATAAAAAATTGATTTGAACCCATAAGGAAACGTGTATCTATTCAAGTGTTGGTTGTATGAACATATTGACTGATAATAGTAATTACAATCAACTAAACTAAGTAACTATATAATGTAAACAAAACTAAACATTGTGTATAACATACTGGAATAACGAATAGGTATACCTCTAATCTTTTTATGTTAATCTTCCTGGTTTATTCTTTCTTTTTTTCTAGAATTACTTTGATTTTATACCATTTTTTTTTTTCTTTAAAATTATTTATATATGTATACAAGCTCCTATCTTTTGTATGCCTCGCTCTTGAAATTATACAATATCGAAGCTAGTCTCTATTTGAATGACTGCTGTGGATCGCCTCTGAGATATATATTGTAAAATCAAGAATTCTTTTTTCTTTTTTTTTATCTTCTATATATATTTATTTCAGGAATTTTGTAAATCATTTTATTTACTTTCATTTACAACGCCAGAAATATTATTTTTTTTTTTTTCGTTTCCCTATCAATAAATAAATCCCATCTTTAGTTGATGATCAGATCTTGAACCGATCTCTTGGAGTTCAAAACAGAATGATAGTGCTTTTAAATATAGTGATCGTTGTTTTTGAAAAAATGAAATTAATTTTAGGAAATACAAGAAATCTTTTAAATGGTTTTTATAATGGATTTCAACGATATTGTTGTTCATTAACAAATCAATTAAATCGTTTAAATATGAATAATTATAATATGAAAAGTGCATTTCCATTTGAGGATATACCAACTGCAAGAAGGTTACCGTTAGTTGGGACTACTTTAGATTTAATTCTAGCAGGATCTGCACCACAGTAAGTTTTTTTTTATTTATTGATATAAAATTAATTATATTGAATAGAATTTATAGATTTTTTTTTTGTTTTAAATTTTACTGTTAAATTTAATAAAAATTTCGAATTTTTATGATAGTATAAAATTAAGTGTTCCTATTTTTCGTACTATTTTTTTTTTCGTTTTTTAACTAATAATTTGTTTTTATTTTTTCAATTTGTCTAATAAATATAAAATTAAATAAAAAACAAGCTATAGTACGCAAATCATTATGAGAACTTCTATACATATCGATCAAATTATTTCATACAACAATTTATGACTTATTTTGTACAAAAATTTCGAAGTTTTGTCCGAGCACCCAAAGTTATGCTCTAAATTTCATACAAAAAAATCCGAATTTTGTTCGGCAGCTACCTGAAGTTGTAACATAATCGAATTTTTGGACACAATTGAAAAAGTGTCTCATGCCAAATTTCATTGAAATCGGTCCATAAATAACGTTACAATACCCTGTAATGTAAAAACACAAAAAACAGAACTTTTTTTCGGCGGCTACCCGAAGTTTTAGTCCGATCAAACCCAACTTCTGATAGAATGGTTCTTATGAGGAAAAAACCGCACTTACCAATTCTCATGGGAATTGCTTCAAAAGTACGGCCGCAATCTTATACACGACAGACAGACAGACCGACAGACGACAGACAGACATTGGATAAAAATGATTGCAAACGTGGAGATTTGCATCATGATTCGATCATGATTCCAGTAATTTATATACTTCGTATAGAAGTTACAAATTGAGCTTCGACTAGGTATAATCATTAAAAACTAGAAAGAAATGGAAATTTTTTAAAGAAGAAAGGAGAGTTATGTAAAGGCGGAACCTGTAATGACCAAATTAACCAAATTTCCATTTGGAAAAGGTTCATTTGTATGAACCCAATATCAAATGACCAGGACAATATTTTTTCAAGTTTGATGTAATTTCCATCTTTGGAAAATTTAATAGTATTATAAAAAAAACGTCCGTAATTTGTATGATGAAATTATTCATATTTTCAGTTCAGAATATAATCTCACGGTTATAAGAGTTTGAAAAAATCGTGTATAACAGTGAAAATTCGATCAAAATTGATTCACGAATTTTCGAGTTTACATACGGAACAAATAAACTGGCATACAGATAAATATTTTAAAATTGGCGTTTATGGGCTTATCGTGAATTCCGGTATTCTATGAAATACCAGATTTTACACTTTGCCAGTAACATATTTTAGACAAAATTATTATTTAAGAAAAATGCAGTTTATCTAGAACAGCGGTTATAAACCTTTTTTGGCTTGCGTACCCCTTGGCAGTTCATTTTCCTAAATTATACCCCTTACATTAGAAAAAATGTTTATAATTTAAATACTCACAGTTGTTATTATTTTAAACTTGTTCTAACACTAAATAAATAGCAATAACGTGCCAAGGAGTATGTCCAGAATGTTTATTGACGAAAAAAACATAACTTCGAACAATATTTTTTTTGTAAATAGTGAGCGCTAAAACAATTTTTTTGTCCACTGTATGCCACCGCTCTGAAACTGGATCGAGACGAGAGGAGAATAGTATATTTTTAACATCCGTCATTACTAAATTTTGTTCGCGTACCCCTAAGCCATCAAACGCGTACCCCTAGGGGTACGCGTACCACGGGTTGAGAATCGCTGATCTAGAAGAATATGTTTTTATATCAGTAAAATAGTCCCAAAATACTTATATGTATATAAAACTTATAAGTGATTGATAATAGGTAATGCAACAATTGGAATTTGTATATTTATCGAAAAAACTGATAAGAGTAGACAGGAAACTAGTTTTCATTAGGGATAATCTTTTAAATACATCTATCCCCGATTTACACCGAAGACAGGTCCCTCAAAAACCGTCTAAATACGTGAAATTCGAATCCACAATAAAGCATTAAAAGATAAATAAGAAAAAGTGGTCTGTGACCGTATTAAATATGCAATTCGATTGCAGTGTAAAACGACGGTTAGGTATATTTTTATGATATAACATATTGAAAATGAAGAAAATCAGTACATATTTGCTTGGAAAGATAAAAATTTAATCTTTTAGAACTTGGATATGCAGCCAAACAAAAAAAATAAATAAATTTGATAAATCTGTAATAATTTACATATACAGATTAGGCAATAGCGTTGTTTTGTATAACAACTAGTTTCTGCTGTTGTTGGACAAATCTATGGTTCAACTGATTTATTCTTATTCCGGTATTACTTATCTAGTTAGAGATTTACTAATAAATATTTATATGCGACTAACACCCGGTAGAATAAAATTTAAATATATATAATATCATTATTTACATTAAATTAGAGTTGAGTAAATTCGTTCTAACTTTTTCCCTTACTTACAAAATATAGTCACTTAACACGTTGCGGTTGGCATCGTTTTGAAGTTGTGTTAGTAATATTTCTCTTTTGACAATTTTTCTTTTGGCTTGCATAGTATTTTATAGTTTTTAACATATTTGAAAAAGGATTTAAGTGAAAAGAAGCCACCCACAACATATGCGATATTTATGAAGACCTCTTAAATCCTCGAAAGCGCTATAGATGGTTCCAAAACACATATAATATAATATAACAACATATTTTGCATAATAGATGGAGTATAAAATTGTAAACATATTGCTAATGCACAACTGGTGATGTTCGTTTCTTACATGAAAATTCTGGTCTGAGAAATGCGTCAATTTTAGGAATTCACATTTCTTTGGTTCAGTTAAAAAGAAAGCAGAGTCTTTTTAAATTAGAAAAGAACGGAAAAAATTCGAATTTCCTTTTTTTTTATATTTGTAATCCATTTGTTATTTTCATTACTCCTATTAACTAGCTTTATCTACAATAAAATAGCAAATATATACGAGTATAAGAAAAAGATTTGTAAAATTCAAAAAGTTTCTTTAAAAATCTAAAACTAGGCGAATCTGAAATTTCAAATACATATGCAAAGACGTGTAATTCGAATAGGCTTTCATAGAAAACATTTTAAGAAACGATGATGTGGAAATGCCAAATGCCAGTTGTAGCATAGAGGCTTCTAATTATTATAATTAATTCTGTGTATTTGATAACAGACTAACATACTGAATAAAATATAATTTTAAGAAGAAATCATTATAAAAAACATACAGTAACTGAAGATCGGGCTATAGCCGAGTTTTTTATGTCAAAACTCACAATATTTCAAAGTTTTTTCTTCATAACTTTGTTTCCTCCCTTTAAAATTTCCTCTAATTTGCAGGTAACCTAAAGCCTAATAGCATAAGTCTACAAATTGTATTTAAGTCGGTACATTAGTTATTAAAGTACATAACAAAGCTTTATGATTAGGATTATTTCTTTTTCCACTATCCTTGGACCGATTTTACTGAAATTTACCATGCTATCGTCTAATTATATAGTTAACCAATATAATTAATGTAAACAAAATTGCTTCACAAAATTTCAAATTAAATCCGAAAAATCATATAAAAAAAACGATAAATCTTTCTGGCCACCCTGGTTTTACCTTTATAACTTTGCTACCCTTGGATCGATTTTGCTGAAATGCAATACCAAATGCAAGCCAAGTTAAGAAAGAAGCAACTCACATTGTAAATTTTATCAATCGGATAACGCGTTTTTGAGTTATCTTGTATACGGATGGACGGACGGACATGCATAAATCGATAAAACTTTTGATTCTCTACACAACCATACCCTTGAAACCTTTCTACGACGATTATTTCGATGTGTTACAAATGGAGTAATAAAACTAATATACCCTATGGTACCATGCATAACTAGTAATTGTCGTTCAAATTAATTTTCTTATATTTTCCAAAAAAATGAAATTTATATCTAAAAAATCGTATTTTAATTGTTTTTTTTTCGAATTATATTTATTCTTTAGACTACACAAATATATTGATAATCGTCATCAAAAATTAGGACCAATATTTCGTGAAAAATTGGGTCCAATTGAGGCTGTATTTTTATCATCACCAAATTTAATGAGATCTGTATTTTTGTATGAAGGCCAGCATCCAGCCCATCCACTTCCAGAATCATGGATGTTGTATAATAAAAAGAATAATTGTCGTCGTGGACTATTTTTTATGTAAAAGAAATTCATTAAATATTTGTAATATTTATTTATTAATCTAATTTTTTATATAGGAATGGTGAAGAATGGCATCATAATCGGAAAATTATGAATCGTTTATTATTAAATTCAAATTTAGTTTGGATGAATAATTTAATAGAAGAAAGTACAAAACAAATTACTGATAAATGGAAATTAAAGAATAAAACAAATCAATATCAAGAAATTGAAAATCTTGAACAAGAATTATATCGTTGGTCGATTGATAGTAAAAAGAAATTTGTTTTTCATTTATTAATTAATCATAATTTAATAGAAATTCTTTTCTTTTCACAGTTATTATTGCAATAATGTTTGGAAAAAATGTGAAAAATATGGCATCAAAAGATCTAGAAAATATAATTAATGAGTTTTCATCAAAAGTACAAGAAATTTTTAAAAATAGTTCAAAATTAATGAATTTTCCACCAAAAATTGCTGAATATTTTCATTTGAAAATTTGGTCTGATTTTGAGAAAAATGTTACCGAAGTTTTAAAATTAGGAAATCATATAACCGATTTAATAATATCTGAAAATCAATGTTCAAATGGTCTATTTACAAAAATGCGAGAAAATGATATGCCAATAGATGATATTAAAAGGATATTTGTTGATCTCATAATGGCGGCTGGTGATACAGTAATTTAAAATTTTTCATTTTTAACTTAATTACTAAAAAATAAAACTTCTTTTAGACAGCATTTTCAACTGAATGGGCACTTTATTCATTGGCATGCAATCCAGAAATACAAAATCAAGCTAGATTAAGTATTGAAACTAATTCTAGTGATTTACCATATTTACGTGGAATTATTCGAGAAACCTTACGACTATATCCTGTTGCACCATTTATTGGAAGATTTTTGGCAAAAGATGCTATTATAGGAAATTATAAAATTAATCAAAATGTAATATTAAGTATTCGTATTTATTTTTATATAAAATATATTAAAGAAAACAAATAATACAATTTCTTTTTAATAGACTTTAGTTTTACTCTCGTTATACACTTCTGGACGGGATGAAAGAAATTTTCCAAAACCACTAGAATTTGAACCAAAACGTTGGCTAAGAAATGAAAATGGTGAACTTGATGGAGTTCACCAGGCACACGGAACATTACCATTTGCAATTGGAAGTCGTTCGTGTATTGGTCGAAAAATTGCAATTGCTCAAATGCAATCATTTTTATCAAACGTAAGAAGAAAAATCTTTATTTCTAAATAAACAGACTAATTAAATTTATTCTCTTCAGGTCGTGTCAAATTTTGATTTAATCTGTTTAAATGAAAATCCTGTTGAAATTATTTTAAGAATGGTTGCAGTTCCGAATAGTGAAATTAAATTAGCAATAAAAAATCTAAATTAAAATACCAAATTATATGTAAAAACAATTTTTTCTTTAAAAAAAAAATATATTTTATTAACAAAAAAGAAACATGTTTTTAAAGTTTTTGAATGAAAAAATTATGATAATAAAGCTAATATAAATGCATATATGAATATTATCGTAAAAAGTAAAAGTAATCCTATACTTGGTACACCCCAAAGTGTTAGACCAATTGTTAATGAAATTGGTATTAAAATCAAGGTTTTATATGATGCCAAAAATCGTAGACACACTCTGGGTTGTAAACGATCTTCACGTAATCGGCTAATACCTAAATATATTTATTAAATAAATAATAAATGAGAAATGAATGAATACTAATCAAAATTTACCAGTTGATTTATCAAAACATTTAATTGTTATTGGTGGATTAAGAATTTGCCGTGATAATTTACCCCAAAAATCATTTCTATACCAAAAATCTTTCATTTCATCAGCAAACTATAAAATCAATGAAACAATTAGATTCAAAACAAACATATAGTAAAGTGATGCCCCATGGTAGAAATGCAATTCGTAGTTAACAAATCTATAGTTTAATCAATTAACTCCGGAAAAGAAGCACCAAACTATAAAGACTTATAGGTTTTATCTCCATAACTTTATTTCGTATTTTTCAAATTCGGTCTAATTCACAGGTAGGCTCGATCCTAATAGCATAAATATCTTTTGCAAATTTTATTGAAATCGGTATACTAGTTTTTATAATACATCGGAAAAACTTTATAAACAGGCTTATTTTCCCCTACGATTATTTCTTTCTCCACTATCCTTGGACTGATTTTACTGAAATTTAACATAGTATCATCTACTTATGTAGTCAACCCATGTAAATAATTTAAACGAAACTGCTTCACAAATTTTTGAAAATAAATCCGAAAACACATGAACAAAAAACCGACGAAACTTTCTGGTCACTCTGGTTTTTTCTTTATAACCTTCCTCCCCTTGGCCGATTTTGCTGAAATGCAATACCAAACCAAGTTAAGGAAGAATCAACTCACACTGTAAATTTCATTAAAATCGGATAATGCGTTTTCAGTTAACTTGTATACGGACGGACGGACATGCAGAAATCGATATAATTTTTGATTCTCTTACACAATCATACCCTTGAAACCTTTCTACGATGATTATTTCTGATAATAACTACCATAGGGCATACAAATTGTATTTAGAAATTAATTTACCATCAAATTTAGTTTACTGGAAACTTGATTTAAAAATCGAACTAGAAATTTACATTCATGAGTTTGAATTGGCAACAAATCTGGATCACCTAATAATTTTGAAGTTACAATTGAATTTCTCATCTAAAATAAATTCTAAAAGAGATTAATTTATTATTATAATAAATCTAACTTGTTTTTACCTGTGTTGGAGATATTTTTGAAATATCCAATTCATCGATATCATCTTCTTCGTGTGGATTACATTTTGGATGACTGAATTCTTGGTGTTCTAAATGTTCAACTGCAATATCTGGTAAATTTACCTAAAACAAAAACATTTTATTCCAAGAGTTAATTCTTTAAAAAACCAAATTTTTACATTAAAAATTTCTGTTAGCGCTTGGGCTGCTACATCTAACATATCTGGAATATTTTTAATTTCTTTCACTTTATATCTATCAATGGAATCATCATGAAATATTGTTCCAATTGAATGCAATATATTCCTGATAAAACCACGTTTTTCAACATTGCATTTTTTATTAAGTACTTCGATATCATCGAGCACATACATTTTTGCAATAAAAAGAATTTTTAAAAATAGTTGAATTTCAGTTTTAACTTCTTCACCAAACATATAAATGTAATTTTCATCATGAAAATGTTTATTTGGACGAAATGATTCCCAATCGTTTGAAGCACTTTGTTTATTTCTATAATCAAAAAAAAAAAAAAAATGGTGTAAATTCAATCGTAATTTTATTGAATTTAATTGAATACCTGTAATAAAGTGAATGTTTTGGAGATGATGCCTGCGGTGAAGATGTCATTGTACATAAAGTTTGTGATAATTTTTGTTCACAATTTTGTATTAATTCTGGTAAATCATTTTGACTAAAGACCTGGGAAAGGATTTTTTTTTGTTTGTTTTGTATTAGTTCGCTTATTCAAAATATTTATAATAAATTATATACTTTAATAAGTCGATGAAGCATTATTACATTTCTTATTGAAGTATAATCTAAACGTTCAAAGCGTGGTAATATTAAAACGAAGATTTGTGTAAAAACAATTAAGTTATCTGATATGAAAGCTTCATATTTAGTTGTAATTGGAATATCAGCATTCATATTGCTAGAATTAAGAGATTTTGTTTTATGTTCTTTTATAAATTATTAAATTCTAAATATTATAGTTTACGCAATATTCCGGTCAAATGTATAACGCCATGGTTGTAAATAGCTTAACCATAATTCTAATACCACAGAGAATGAACTATCAAGTGGCCATCGTGATATAATACTTTTTAAAAACCAATAAATTCTGGCATTTATCATGAGTGGAGCTAATTTTCTTAGAACTGCCATTGATGTATTATCAATATCAGCTGAATTACCAAAAGCATGCAATTGTTTTACTAGTATTCGAACAACTCGTATAAATTCACTGCTTGGAAGATCCTAAAATTACCAAAGTAATAAGAAAAACTAATCAGAATAATACAATCTTTTAATTATACTCTTATTTCATCGACATCGTATCTTAACCAAATATCTACGAAAAGATAAAGAACTGATTCTGTTCTCCATGCATACGTTCTTGGTGATTCTGGTGTTCGAACTGTACTATTATTTGATGTTGTAAAATGTGATATCGGAGAAAGTGTTAAATATTTTGGTGATCTAGTTGGTTGTAATGGTTGAACTGGTATCGGTTGAGATGCTTTTACTGTTCCACAAATATTTGTTGGCAATACAACTGTATTGGGATTGCTTGGTAAAAATGAACAAAGATAATCTGCTGTTAAGAAAAAATATGCTGTCTTGGTCTTTTCATTGTGAACTGCTAATGCAGCCGGAAACATTCGATGTAGTGGAACTGTTCCGTGTATTATAAAATTTAATATGAAATAATCGAATGCATTTAATGAAAGCGATGTAATCGAACGTCTAAATGGGTCGACGTTTAATAAATCCGCATAGAACATAGAATATTGACCGCTTTGTAACATCTTTGACATTTTATGCTTAAGGAAATAATAATAATTTTGATTTTCTTATTAGTAATATAATATCTTAGATTATTTTACCGGCAAAAGTTCACAACTAAATTCAAATTTGATTGTATCATTTAAAAGTCTATAACATAAACGAAACATTGGACCTAAAGGAATGAAGAAATTGTATAGAACTTCGAAATCTTGCGGTATAGCTTCTTTGGTGATTGTTCTAAGGCCCCAGCCGATGCCACCATTTGAACTAAATATTGAATTTATTATTGCTGGGAAGAGTTCTTGTAATTCTCGAATGCTGCATCTATCAAATAATAATCCCAATTCTGGACATCGATGCATCAATGGATAAGTCAAAACTTCTAAAACTCGATTCTAGAAAAAGATATGAAATGAAAATAATACATATTTCCATACTACAATATTTCAAAACACAATTTACCCCGAAGTTTTCATTGTAGAAATTCATTGTTTATAAAACTCTTAAACTTTGATTGTTACTTTATTGAATCGATCTTAAAATATATATTTTAATTTAATTTTTATTTTATGTAAATTTAATGAAATTAAATTAATTTGCTAATATTTTTCTAAGCTTGTTTATTGCTTGGCGCGAAACCTTTTCGAACAGCTGACAATTTTTATTTTGACATTGACATTAATACTTGCCGCGTATTGCCTGATGGGAAAATTTACAGCATTTCGAAATAATAATAGAAATTATAGTAGATAGAAATTCAAATTCAAAGTAACTGAAAAATTAGAGAATATGTTATTTATAAAGTTCCTAATATGTAATTACATTACCCTCTACAACCGACTACATATAGTAGAAACAACAACCAAAAATACTAAAACAACAAACAAAAATTTATCTAGGAAACTAAATAATAAAGAACAATTATTTATAAAGTTATTTTAAAATTTTTAAAAATGTAGAATCAGTTCAATTACAACTGATTCCTGTGCTAAATATTACAATAAGCACAAAAGACAGTTATTGTCTACTTAGAGTACGGTTATGAAGATATATGATTCGGATTCCCTGGAACTTAAAATATGTATTTCAGTTTACAAATGCATATGGATTTTATAAGATCTAAAATTACCATTTGGAATTTAAACTTTCAATAACAGAAAACTATATTTTATTTGAATTTATATTCTGATCAACCGTTTGTAACGAATCCCCAACTACATACTATGTTGGGGATTCGGCTTATCACGAACATCAGTTACAAAGAATCAAAGTTCATGGTCCCCTGAAGATTCATTGTTATCGGCTTTCACTTTAGTTATTCCTAATATTAGAGAATAATATTCTTTAAAAAAAAAATATATTTTATTAACAAAAAAGAAACATGTTTTTAAAGTTTTTGAATGAAAAAATTATGATAATGAAGCTAATATAAATACATATATGAATATTATCGTAAAAAGTAAAAGTAATCCTATACTTGGTACACCCCAAAGTGTTAGACCAATTGTTAATGAAATTGGTATTAAAATCAAGGTTTTATATGATGCCAAAAATCGTAGACACACTCTGGGTTGTAAACGATCTTCACGTAATCGGCTAATACCTAAATATATTTATTAAATAAATAATAAATGAGAAATGAATGAATACTAATCAAAATTTACCAGTTGATTTATCAAAACATTTAATTGTTATTGGTGGATTAAGAATTTGCTGTGATAATTTACCCCAAAAATCATTTCTATACCAAAAATCTTTCATTTCATCAGCAAACTATAAAATCAATGAAACAATTAGATTCAAAACAAACATATAGTAAAGTGATGCCCCATGGTAGAAATGCAATTCGTAGTTAACAAATCTATAGTTTAATCAATTAACTCCGGAAAAGAAGCACCAAACTATAAAGACTTATAGGTTTTATCTCCATAACTTTATTTCGTATTTTTCAAATTCGGTCTAATTCACAGGTAGGCTCGATCCTAATAGCATAAATATCTTTTGCAAATTTTATTGAAATCGGTATACTAGTTTTTATAATACATCGGAAAAACTTTATAAACAGGCTTATTTTCCCCTACGATTATTTCTTTCTCCACTATCCTTGGACTGATTTTACTGAAATTTAACATAGTATCATCTACTTATGTAGTCAACCCATGTAAATAATTTAAACGAAACTGCTTCACAAATTTTTGAAAATAAATCCGAAAACACATGAACAAAAAACCGACGAAACTTTCTGGTCACTCTGGTTTTTTCTTTATAACCTTCCTCCCCTTGGCCGATTTTGCTGAAATGCAATACCAAACCAAGTTAAGGAAGAATCAACTCACACTGTAAATTTCATTAAAATCGGATAATGCGTTTTCAGTTAACTTGTATACGGACGGACGGACATGCAGAAATCGATATAATTTTTGATTCTCTTACACAATCATACCCTTGAAACCTTTCTACGATGATTATTTCTGATAATAACTACCATAGGGCATACAAATTGTATTTAGAAATTAATTTACCATCAAATTTAGTTTACTGGAAACTTGATTTAAAAATCGAACTAGAAATTTACATTCATGAGTTTGAATTGGCAACAAATCTGGATCACCTAATAATTTTGAAGTTACAATTGAATTTCTCATCTAAAATAAATTCTAAAAGAGATTAATTTATTATTATAATAAATCTAACTTGTTTTTACCTGTGTTGGAGATATTTTTGAAATATCCAATTCATCGATATCATCTTCTTCGTGTGGATTACATTTTGGATGACTGAATTCTTGGTGTTCTAAATGTTCAACTGCAATATCTGGTAAATTTACCTAAAACAAAAACATTTTATTCCAAGAGTTAATTCTTTAAAAAACCAAATTTTTACATTAAAAATTTCTGTTAGCGCTTGGGCTGCTACATCTAACATATCTGGAATATTTTTAATTTCTTTCACTTTATATCTATCAATGGAATCATCATGAAATATTGTTCCAATTGAATGCAATATATTCCTGATAAAACCACGTTTTTCAACATTGCATTTTTTATTAAGTACTTCGATATCATCGAGCACATACATTTTTGCAATAAAAAGAATTTTTAAAAATAGTTGAATTTCAGTTTTAACTTCTTCACCAAACATATAAATGTAATTTTCATCATGAAAATGTTTATTTGGACGAAATGATTCCCAATCGTTTGAAGCACTTTGTTTATTTCTATAATCAAAAAAAAAAAAAAAATGGTGTAAATTCAATCGTAATTTTATTGAATTTAATTGAATACCTGTAATAAAGTGAATGTTTTGGAGATGATGCCTGCGGTGAAGATGTCATTGTACATAAAGTTTGTGATAATTTTTGTTCACAATTTTGTATTAATTCTGGTAAATCATTTTGACTAAAGACCTGGGAAAGGATTTTTTTTTGTTTGTTTTGTATTAGTTCGCTTATTCAAAATATTTATAATAAATTATATACTTTAATAAGTCGATGAAGCATTATTACATTTCTTATTGAAGTATAATCTAAACGTTCAAAGCGTGGTAATATTAAAACGAAGATTTGTGTAAAAACAATTAAGTTATCTGATATGAAAGCTTCATATTTAGTTGTAATTGGAATATCAGCATTCATATTGCTAGAATTAAGAGATTTTGTTTTATGTTCTTTTATAAATTATTAAATTCTAAATATTATAGTTTACGCAATATTCCGGTCAAATGTATAACGCCATGGTTGTAAATAGCTTAACCATAATTCTAATACCACAGAGAATGAACTATCAAGTGGCCATCGTGATATAATACTTTTTAAAAACCAATAAATTCTGGCATTTATCATGAGTGGAGCTAATTTTCTTAGAACTGCCATTGATGTATTATCAATATCAGCTGAATTACCAAAAGCATGCAATTGTTTTACTAGTATTCGAACAACTCGTATAAATTCACTGCTTGGAAGATCCTAAAATTACCAAAGTAATAAGAAAAACTAATCAGAATAATACAATCTTTTAATTATACTCTTATTTCATCGACATCGTATCTTAACCAAATATCTACGAAAAGATAAAGAACTGATTCTGTTCTCCATGCATACGTTCTTGGTGATTCTGGTGTTCGAACTGTACTATTATTTGATGTTGTAAAATGTGATATCGGAGAAAGTGTTAAATATTTTGGTGATCTAGTTGGTTGTAATGGTTGAACTGGTATCGGTTGAGATGCTTTTACTGTTCCACAAATATTTGTTGGCAATACAACTGTATTGGGATTGCTTGGTAAAAATGAACAAAGATAATCTGCTGTTAAGAAAAAATATGCTGTCTTGGTCTTTTCATTGTGAACTGCTAATGCAGCCGGAAACATTCGATGTAGTGGAACTGTTCCGTGTATTATAAAATTTAATATGAAATAATCGAATGCATTTAATGAAAGCGATGTAATCGAACGTCTAAATGGGTCGACGTTTAATAAATCCGCATAGAACATAGAATATTGACCGCTTTGTAACATCTTTGACATTTTATGCTTAAGGAAATAATAATAATTTTGATTTTCTTATTAGTAATATAATATCTTAGATTATTTTACCGGCAAAAGTTCACAACTAAATTCAAATTTGATTGTATCATTTAAAAGTCTATAACATAAACGAAACATTGGACCTAAAGGAATGAAGAAATTGTATAGAACTTCGAAATCTTGCGGTATAGCTTCTTTGGTGATTGTTCTAAGGCCCCAGCCGATGCCACCATTTGAACTAAATATTGAATTTATTATTGCTGGGAAGAGTTCTTGTAATTCTCGAATGCTGCATCTATCAAATAATAATCCCAATTCTGGACATCGATGCATCAATGGATAAGTCAAAACTTCTAAAACTCGATTCTAGAAAAAGATATGAAATGAAAATAATACATATTTCCATACTACAATATTTCAAAACACAATTTACCCCGAAGTTTTCATTGTAGAAATTCATTGTTTATAAAACTCTTAAACTTTGATTGTTACTTTATTGAATCGATCTTAAAATATATATTTTAATTTAATTTTTATTTTATGTAAATTTAATGAAATTAAATTAATTTGCTAATATTTTTCTAAGCTTGTTCATTGCTTGGCGCGAAACCTTTTCGAACAGCTGACAATTTTTATTTTGACATTGACATTAATACTTGCCGCGTATTGCCTGATGGGAAAATTTACAGCATTTCGAAATAATAATAGAAATTATAGTAGATAGAAATTCAAATTCAAAGTAACTGAAAAATTAGAGAATATGTTATTTATAAAGTTCCTAATATGTAATTACATTACCCTCTACAACCGACTACATATAGTAGAAACAACAACCAAAAATACTAAAACAACAAACAAAAATTTATCTAGGAAACTAAATAATAAAGAACAATTATTTATAAAGTTATTTTAAAATTTTTAAAAATGTAGAATCAGTTCAATTACAACTGATTCCTGTGCTAAATATTACAATAAGCACAAAAGACAGTTATTGTCTACTTAGAGTACGGTTATGAAGATATATGATTCGGATTCCCTGGAACTTAAAATATGTATTTCAGTTTACAAATGCATATGGATTTTATAAGATCTAAAATTACCATTTGGAATTTAAACTTTCAATAACAGAAAACTATATTTTATTTGAATTTATATTCTGATCAACCGTTTGTAACGAATCCCCAACTACATACTATGTTGGGGATTCGGCTTATCACGGCTTATCACGAACATCAGTTACAAAGAATCAAAGTTCATGGTCCCCTGAAGATTCATTGTTATCGGCTTTCACTTTAGTTATTCCTAATATTAGAGAATAATATTCATACTATGATATCGATGATATAGTATAGCGAATACCATTTCAATATCATATTTATACTTCATTCTTGAAATGTTATAAAGTGACATGTATGTGACATGGTATTCTTAAATCATGGTATCTGTAGCATATGTGTTTCTATAGTATACTATAAATTAATGATTTACTAGTATAAAAAGTAATACCAAGTATATTGTCTAGGAATTTGTTGAATATTCCAAAAAATTCTGGATAATAAGACATCAATGGTGTCGTCAAAACTTTGACCAATTGATTGAATTTTAGATAGATGAAGAATCTTTGAGGGCAATCTGAATTATTATAATACTTAATGATTAAATTCAAACAAGTTTAAAATAAGTAATAACGTCAATAACTTGGATTTTTTAAATTTATGACTAATTAAATTTGGACGGAATTGGATCAGTGAAGTCTTTTTTCAAATTAAACCTTGAGTTATTTTGTACTTGAAATCGAATTCATACTAATCAAGGTGTTTTTCATATATTCATTCTCTTAATATGATAAGTATTTGATTAGCTTTAAAAAAAAACTACATTTTATTAGAGTTGCTTTAATTACATGTTATTATATTAATTCGCAAATTCTAAAATATATACAAAATAAAAAACCTGTTATTAAAATTGTAAATACGTTGATGTGCCAATCTGGAACACGTCATAAGAACACAAACTGTATGTACTCTCGCATATGCATCATAATTTTAAAACTTGATTTGCTGGTGGTAGCTATTTGTAGATGTTGTTTAATTACCTTACAGGTATACTATAAAATAAAATCGTCATATATATAACATAACAGGTTTTGTGGATAGTTCGTTTTCTTCCATAAATTTCGCTTATTCAACGTTTTACAGTAACAACCCTATTCTGTGAACAGTCATTCATAACAACTTATGACTGCCATAATTGATTAAAAAGGTACAATTTTTATTTCAGATAATTTCATGTTTTGACTTATATCATTCACGAAGATCTCTCCACTTACATTTTGGAAGCTTTATTATGCCCCATGGTAGGTACTACCAGAGGGTATATTAGTTTTGTCACTCTATTTGTAACACAACGAAATAATCATCGCAGAAAGGTTTTAAGGGTATGGTTATGTAGTGAATCAAAAATTATATCGATTTATGCATGTCCGTCCGTCCGTATACAAGATAACTCAAAAACGCGTTATCCGATTTTTATGGAATTTACAATGTGCTTATTCCTTAGCTTTTTTTGGTATTGAATTTCAGCAAAATCGATCTAGGGGGGCAAAGGTATAAAGGAAAATCCAGGGTGGCCAGAAAATGTTCTTGTTTTTTTGTTTATGGTTTTAAGGATTTAATTGGAAATTTTGTGAACCTATTTTATTTAAATTAATTATATAGGTTAACTACACAAATAAACGATAACATGTTAAATTTCAGTCAAATCGGTTTAAGGATAGCGGAGAAAGAAATAATCCTAGTAGAAAGTAACCCTATTCATATAGTTTTTTTTATGTACTTTTAAAACTAATGCACCGATTTGAATAAAATTTGCCGATTAGACTTATGCTATCAGGGTCTAGGTTACCTGCAAATTTTGTAAAGAGGAAACAAAGAAAAAACCTTGAAATAATGTTAGTTTTGACAGTTTTCTGTCCTATTTGTACCATAGGGCATCAAAAAATCGGCTATAGGACGATTTTCAATGACTATATGTTTATGACTATTTTTAATATGAAAAATGATTGCAATAGTATTGTTCAGAATAGGCCTGTAAAATGTTCAATTCGAACATAGATAAGTAAAATATTATTTTTATATATTTTGGCATTTAACAAATTTAAATGAAAATAAAAATTCATATCAATGTATTTTAAAGCAGAGAGTCGAACCGTAATTTATTTCTTTCCGGTTCATGAGTTTGCTCTTTAACTCTTTTTGGTTCGGGTTACTTTCCGGTTTTAAAAAATTAATACCGTTTCATTTACAGTTCGGTTTTTAATTCCATGGTTGCGTTCACTCACCAACTAAATGTAACTAAAAGCGACTAAAAGTTAAACTTTTGCGTTCACTGGTCAACTTTTTTTGTCTACGATGACGTCATTACACTGACACTCTATCGTTCACTGGTTTACATCGGTGTCGATCTGAGTAACTTTTTTCGACCAATGTCATGGGGCGTAGTCAATTATTCTCATTTCTATTTCGTCAGTTTGATTTTGAATTCAAAACAAATTTTTATGAATTCAGCATTTTTTTTTTATTATTTGGCAAATTTATAGAAAAATTGTAGTTTTAGTAATAAGTTTATATTCAATTCGTTGAATTATATTCGAAAAAAATTTAAAATATTACATTTTGAAAAAAAAAAACTGAAACCATAAAATATGTTTTTATATAAAAATTTGTTTCTAAATTAAATATTAAAAGTAAATAGATTTCATGAACAAAATTTTAATAATTACAGTACATTAACTAATCTATAAATGCGCATTTTCTCCAAGTATAATTTCGAAATGACACTAATTGACTACGATCGTAGTCGTAGATGGTTCACTCGCAAACAATTTACATTTTTCGACACCGGCTTTTTTTGACATTTATTTATACCGGTGTGATCAAGTGAACGGAACCCAGTTACAGTTATTTTTCAAATATTTCGGTTCGGTTGTGGTTACGGATAGGTTTAAAATTTCAGTGTTCGGTATATACCTTTCAAAATGGGAATAGTAAACTTGAATATGAGGTTTTTTATTTTAATTTAATTTAAAACAATTAATATTAATTCAATTAAATTTATTATAATAGCATATTTTCTAAGAGCTGCAGTGAATTTTCTTTGAATGCTTGTGATGCAATTGGCACATGTTGTTGGTGTAATTGTCTGCAGACCTTCTTCCATAAGGCTTTCTAAGGCTCTTACTCTCTGTTTTTTGACGGATAATTCGTTTCTGCTGTTAAGAATACTTGACAACTTTCTTGAGAGCTCTCTTTTTACTATTCTTATATTAAAGTTTACTATTCTCATATTGAAGTTTACTATTCCACTTTGAAGTTTACTATTCTCATTTTGAAACTGAAAAGGTATAGTTCTGGTTCGACTCTCTGTTTTATAATATGTATAACATATATGTGGTATATTCCAATTCTATAGTAAAATAAAATATTCAATAATATTTCGTTTTTTTTTTGGTTTTTAACTTTTTATTTATTTTTAAAAAAAAGAAGAAAAAAATGGAAATACTAAAACCAGTAAAAGTGGGAAATGCCAAATGCCATCACTTTGCCGGTTGTTTATAAAAATGTATTTTGTTATCTTTCTTTAATGTTTTTTTTTTGCCTTTTTTTAAAATATATGCATTTTAAATTAAGATTTTAGCGCATTTATTTATATATTTTTTTATATATATTTTTAAAGTTCATTAATGGCTTCAACGCTTTTATGAAAGCAGAAAAAAAAGTCCGGTGACGTCATTAACTATTATTATTATATATATATTTTTTCCAATATTTTATATTCATTTCAGTTTCAAAAAGAAAAAAAAAGCCACTAAAAAGTTGGTAAAGTTTTTCATATTTGAGCGAATCTAGTTTGTCAGTATAGTTTTTATCTTCGAATCGAGTGCTTATTACTTTTATACTGTTAAAAAAAAAAGAAAAAAAACAATAAATAAAATATTAATTAATTTTTTTATTTGATGAAAATTTCAACTCAAAATAACAATGAAAGGTGTGTGTTATTTTTATTTCAAATAAAATATAATTATTTCAATTCTTTCGGTGTTTTTTTTTTTTGTTTAGTGAATTTTTAATTACTTAAAGAAGAACTTTTTATTTTTAAATAACATTATTTTTATTTTCTAATTGAAAATATACATTTTGGGATAATTTGATTTTATAATTTGTTTCGTTTATTTAATAATCATTTTTTTTTTTAATTAATTTTTATAATTATTCATGTTTTAGTAAATGTATTTTTAATTTTTACTCACATAAAAACTTAAAGTTTAAATGTGAAAAATTAAAATGTATTTATTTTCGGCGTCATTGATTTCAATGATCATGCTTTTATATCATTTAAATACAGGTGATCCTCGTAAAACGCGGAAATTATCTTCTACAAAAATATCGCATTCACATTTTGCATATAGGATTACGTTTGAGGGTCGCAATAACCAATAACCAAACATTTTGAATTAGTCATTCTATTTAGTTGTCATGGATAAGATCTTCAACTTGGAAAGCTAATATTTTTAGCATGCGAAGCGTTGGTATATTCAGACTTTTGGCACCATACAAGCCTTCAAAGTTGAAGATCTCAAATATGGGATTTAAATAGAATGGACGATTTTAAAAATTTTGGTTTTTGGATATCGTGAATGTTTTTCTTATTAGATCACGCGAAAAGTTTTTTCCTGAATAAAAATACAAGAAATCCATTATAGAAGCTGGCTTACTATTTTTCACGAAGCTTTTTTTAAAAGATTTCATAATATTGTTCTAGGAGAATTTCCAGCTGCATCTTAAATTTGTTTAATTTTATCTCTCCATTGGTCGATTATTTGTATATACTTGTTTAGTCTCAATTAAAACAATACAAAACAATTGGAGGATCATTGTTCCTAAAAACAAGCTTTTTAAATTTTGTCTGTCGTGATATGCGAGTGTTGATTGATAGTAAAATGCGCCATTTAAATGAAACGGTGTTATAGAAGTACCACGTTAACTAAGGTTTGCGCCACTTTGTAAATAGTACAATTTATAAATAAGTACAAAACGGAAGATACGAGGGTTATTTGTAATTATAATTTTTTTCTTTTCAATTAAAGCATCCAAAAAATATTTATACTCGAAGGCGACGATCAGTTTGGGTAAATCCCATTGATAAGTAGAAATCGCTGTAAACATCTTTCTTAGATGTTATTTTATTTTGGTAATTTCTGATACATATGACTTGAACATTCTCCACTAATATGAGATGTTTGGAATGAGTCTCTCTTTTGAATTTTTTTCGTCTATACTTTTTGGGGACGCATTTCCCAATGTACATATTCGTGCATACAATATAATAGGATAGGATTTCATCTAAAATTTGAATTCAATTAATTAAAAATAATTTAAAAGTAAATTTTCTTTTTCTTTTAGCAATAATAATTATAACAATAATTGCAACATTAGCCCTTATTGTATATTCGGCAGATCAATATTCTGATACTGATGATAGTATATACTTTCCAACAGATCCATCCAGTTTGAAAATACCAGTTCACCCACCCACATCATCATTTCCATTATTATCGTCTTCATCGTCAGAACGTCAATATTCTGATGCAGTTGTAAATTTTGCATGGAAATTATTTAGTGGTTCAAAACAAGTAGATCCATTAGATAATCTAGTTTTAAGTCCGGTACTATTACAATTGTTACTGGCAATTCTTGAAAAAGCAGCTGCCGGTGAAACAAAACGTCAATTACAAGAAGTTATTGGTATAACATCTACAACTCAAGAATTAAATCGTATTCTTCGACAATCGGCACGAACTGTACAACTTGAATCGGCGACAGGATTTTTTATTGATTCCAAACAAAAATTAAATCAAAGTTTCATTGATGAAGCGTTACTTGTGAATTCGAACGTTTTATCTGTGGATTTTCAGAATTCACAATTAGCAAAAACAATTATAAATACTTGGGTATCAGATGCCACACACGGCCAAATTAGTAATTTATTAAGTCCGTGTAAGTATTTACGTTATTTAATATGTATTTTTTTTTCTATAATTAATCTTGTTTGTTTTCAGCATATGACGTTCGGAATTTAGAAGCTGTTTTAGCAACGGCTGTTTACTTCCAAAGTACATGGAAATATAAATTCAATAGAACAAATCCAGGTCCATTTTACAGTACTCAAGGAAAGGAAAGTCAAGCTGAATATATGGAAACTAAACAAAATTTCGTTGTTGAAAGAATGAACTTCGGTCAATATGTTAAAGGAACAGCTATTGAAATTCCTTATGTTGTAAGAATTTCAAATAATGGAATTTTTTTTAAAAAAATTTATTTTTAAATTTTAAATCTTTCTACAGGGTGATAATTATGTAATGATTGTTATGGTACCTGATGAGAAAATTACCCTTGACGATTTCATAAGGCATTTAGATGTTCCTACATTTGATAGAATTTTAAATAATTTATCAAATAATGGTCCTAAATTAGTAACATTAAAAATGCCAAAATTTAAAGCAGATTCTCGATTTTCTTTAGTAAATTCATTAATAAAGGTATTATATTTAAATTTCTTAAGTTGTTTATTTATTTACAATTAAAAAAATTTTTCAGATGGGTTTAGTAGATTTATTTACAATTCAGTCAAATCTACCATATTTGGGTTTAAAGGAAACTCCACAAATCAGTGATATTCTTCAACAAGCTATATTAAATGTTGACGAAGAAGGTACTATTGCAACTGCAGCTACATCAGCTTTATTAATACCTTTAAGTCTTAACTATGATGATAATTATACATTTGTTATTAATAAACCATTTATATCAATAATATTTGACAAGAAAAATCATCTTCCATTATTTATTAGTAAGATTTATAAACCTTAGATATTGTGTTTGTGATTATTACTAAATTTTCATTAAAACGAAAAAAAGCTTTTAAAGTTTTAAAAGTAACGAATTATGGAATAAGTTTTTTTTTTTTATTATTTCTATTAAAATTATTAACATTTTTACATTAAAATTCGGTAAGTATATATAAAGGAAAACACATTTTTGGTTCTAGTCTATAAAGTTTATGAATCTTTTAAGAATAAAATTTAACTATTAAAATATAAAATGAATTTTAAAACGTTTGAACATTTTATTAAACTTTTGCATTTAATATTTAAAAAAAAAAAGAAATTCCATTAAAATTTCATAAATAACATATTTCTTATTGAAATTATTTTAATATGTTTTTAATACCTTTTTTACTCAATGAAATAAATTTTTTAAGAATTTTTTTCTTCAGACGCTTTTTTTTATGTAAGATAATAATTACAAGGAAATGTTAATATTGTACAATCTTAAAATAAATACATATATTCAATGAAAAAAAAGAACTTTATTGGATTTTTATTCGCTGTTTTAATACTCTCTTAAAATAAAGAAGTTTTAAGATTTTATGTAACTGGTTTTATAAAAGAATTATAAAAGAACAAAAAATCTTTCTTAAATAATTAAATACGTACACAGCAGGACTTTCATCTTAATGACCACACCTATAAAACACTATGAGACTTTTTAAGTCTCTTTTTTTTTTTTGGTATATCTCAAATTGCACCTACAATCCCAGATTAGCTAGACTTATGTGATTGTTACTTTCAGAATTAATGTAGGCAACATGATATAAATACAAGGTATTTCTCATAAATCTAAAAGTGAGTTCAAAGAAAGAATTACACTTCGTTTACATTATTAAATGTTAATGACATCCATTTTTTTTACTTAACTTATTCATCTTGAAATTATTTATTTAAAATGGAAGATGATCTTTTTCGATTGTTTATCAAATGTAAAAATATGATATTTGATATTATTTAAACGCAGTTTTTATTAACTAAACTAAAAATATTTTCAGAATTTTTTTTGTAGAACCATACCGAATTTTTTAATGAAATTTGCATACTTATCTTCATAAGAAGTTTTTGAATTTCTTTCTTTCTGGGTCCAGCATAAATATCTATTATTGCAATAAGAAAAAAGTTTCGTTTCTTTCAGAAATAAAGTTCACTGGCCTTTCTTTAATATCTTGATATGTATTTTCGGTTTTGTTAAATTAATTTTGACTGTGATAAACGCGAAGAATGTCTTTTTCTTTTTTTTTTTCTTTAAAAGTTTTAAAAATTAAAATGTCTTTAGAACTTTCTGAGAGAAAACTTGTACCAAACATTATCAGAAACGTTAGAGCATGGGTGTCTAACCTTTTTGTTTCTCTGGGCCACATTGGAAGAAGACATGGTATTTTGGGCCACAATTATATTACTATAGCTGACGAGCGAAGAAAATGTAAAATATACAGTTTATATGTTTAAGTAATTTAAAATTTATTAGTTTATGAATTTGTTCATTATAAAAACAAAATATGAAATTCATTTAATAACACTTAAGCTGCCAGGTGACAAACAACAGAACAGTGTAGCTGAGCGAGCAACGCAAACAGAAAGAAAAAGCTTTCTGTTCTGTTCCTGTTGTTCTGTTTTCTGTTGTTTGTCACTTGGCAGCTTTAGCACGAGAGCGCACACAACACACAAATCATTCCTCAGAAAAATGGACATGCTTGAGTAAATTTAAATATTTTCAGGCCGCATTGATAATTGCCTTGGGCTGCATGCGGCCCGCGTGCCGCGGGTTGGACAGCCCTGCGTTAGAGCATATATATTTTATATAGAAAGAAGTCGAAAAGAATCGCATTAGCATCGTTGATTAAGGGTTAACGATCTGGCATAACTTATATGAAGACACGGAAAATCAAAAATAATTATCGTAAAAAATTTTAATAATAAAAAAAATGGTTATATATTTTTGGATATAAAGCTAAGAAAATAGAAAGAATAAAAATTTAAATATATGTACTTCATCCTTTCACTATGCCAAATTATGTTACTTTTCATACAAAACCAATTAATAATGTAACATTAAAAAATTGCAAGCATTTTTTGCTGCAAGATTTTTTTATAGTATTGACCATTCAAATTAGAGTTTAATATCTGTGACAGACTTAAATTCGATTCCTTTTCAGAATAGTATCGAAACGAAATTATCAAGTTTATTGATTAAACGTTCTTAATATAGATTTATACATATTTGAAGAAAACATATTAGAACCTAAAATCGGATTATAACCCATTTTTCAATGCCCTATTCCATAACTTTCTTTCCTCTTCTTCAAATTCGCTCTAATTCACATGTAGCATAGACTCTAATAACACTAATTCATTTCGGTTACGTTCCGAATAATGTTTTGTATCCCTGGTTTTAGCGAATTATTAAAGATTAGCTGGAAAACAGGTTTATGATGAAGAATGAAAAGATAAAATGAGACTTCGAATGCTTTCTGTACTTTCATAAATCTATTCTGCAAATTTTATTAAAATTAATGTATCGGCTTTTAAAGTACAACGAAAAAACTATATGAACCATTACAACTTTTTCTTTCTTCACTATCCTTGGACTGGTTTTTCTGAAATTTAGCAGAGTATCCTTTATTTATGTATATAGGCAATGTATCTAAATAATTTAAACAAAATTGCGGCAAAACTTTTTCAATTAAATCCGATAAACTTTGTGGTCACCGTGATTTTTATTCTTTAATTTCGCTGCCTCTCGGCTGATTTTTCTGCAAAGCACTACCAAATTTAGCTAAGAATTAAGGAACTCACATTTTAAATTTTATTAAAACAAAAACCACCAAACTACATATATGTTCATCTTCAAGACCTATAATATTTATACCGCCAGGACTTGAATTTTTTTTCAATGCGTTTGAAAAATTAAATTGAAGTAAATTCGTGGCCATCCAGAATTTTGCTTTATAACTTCACTGCCTTATTACCAATTTTCCACAAAAATCACACATAATTGATTTAATCTATGGTAAACCTATACTTTAAATTTGAATAAAATTAGCTAACGTGTGTTGGAATTATCGTGTAAATGAATAAATATGCTGAAAATCAAAACAACTCATGATTGTCCAAATATTTAGTACCTTGAGAGAATTCTCCTATGATTTCTTTGGGTTTTAATTATTGTAAATAACCTAATAATACCCTATTACCAGGCAACTCCATTAGACTTTTTTCAAGACTTATTTCAGTCGGACTGAAAAAAGTCTTGTGGAGACTCTAAAATTTGGACGGTTTTGTCAGTCCGATTGAAAATATGTCTTGAAATAAGTCCAATGGAGTCGTGGGGTTAGTATATGTCCAGTTAAATAACGAATTATTTCTTATAGTTAATTTGCATTTAAGCATATCTTTCCGTCTGTTAAAGGCATAAGAAAAGAAGAAATCACAAAATCTCAACATATAAATTGTCTCATAAGATTGAATGTTCGTATGTGTGAATGGATGTAAGATTTGGTTCCAAAATAAAAACAGAAAAAAGAAAGAACTCTTTCAGTTTACAGAACCCAACAACCTAACAGTACACAATATTAAGTACCAATTTCTTAGTAGGTGTTTTGTGTGCATAAAATCACCTTCTTTGGCCTTATCATCATCATTCGGTGTTAAAGTTTTGATAAGTTTACATCATGAAGTTCTTCTTAAGTAAGTTTTCATTGATTCCTTTAAAATAAAGAAAATAAATTGGTGTTTGAGTTATTAAAATTTCTCAATAATTTGAATTTTAATGCAAGTGAAAATGTTGTTAATTATTTTGTGATATATTTTTTTTAAGTTATTCAGTATATCAATTTAATTTTTGAATTAATTTTATTTTGAAATTAAATATTCTTTGCCATTATAGAATTAAAAATAAATAATTTGATATATGAGAAGTATACAAGTTTCAATAAATAATATTTCTGGGATACGTTTCTTTTCTAGAATTCTAAATTTTAATATCTGAAAACTGAAATTTTTTTAAGTAAATTTTAAAATAAATAAGATTTTTTTTTTTAATTCGTTATTTTAAGTAATTTTCGAGTTGCAATGTAAAAACCATTAACATTTAGTAAAAATATTTTTTCGATAATTTTGATAAATTACCACGTTAAAAACTCGCTTGCTTGTTTGTTGGCTTGTCTAGTACAAATCTTGCAATTGATTTTTAACTAACTTTCCGACTAGCTGGACATTTGAAACTTTTAGAATAGCTCAGAACACGATGACAATGCATTCTTTTAATATTTTTAGCCATCTTTAAGCAAAATTGAATTCATTATCAGTAAATTTTGTTTTGTATGAAAAGTTAATTTGGAAAAAACAATTTCAAAAAAGTATTTATTAATACATAGAACAGAAAATTTAAAAATCTGGTATATAAGAAGTTATTTTTATCTTGTAATTATTTTTTAAAAAATTTCCACAAGTTTTTAATTTAAAATTCGAGCAAAAATTTGGATCTTAAATCTTAAAAAAATCATAAAAATACATATTAAAATTTTGATTCCCATTATATAAATTTTATATGAAAGTATACAATTTTCATATGTAAGATCAGTGACCGGAGTTGGTGTACCTACTCTTTATTTATTATTACTTCATTGAATACAATATGATTACGATAAAAACTCTAATGAAAAACAAAAAGAACTTGAGTATAAAACTAGTTTGTCCAGATCTGATACAAAAAGGCCAATCAATCTAAATTATGTATATAACTATGCGATTTACTCTAGTAGTAATCTAATACTTTTTTTTTTACTTACCAATAAACATTCTAGTGTAGAATTAGACTAATGGTCGTGTATATACCTTAATATTCATTATAATCTACAATTCTTCTTTGAAATTGAATTCAAGAGAGAAAAGCTAGTTCAGCCGTGAATGGTAGTTTCGAATGGAGACTCTAAGTCCATTATATATATTCAATGGTCAAGATAAAAGAATAAATTCAAAGTGCATATGCATAATATTATCATATACCAATCGAGCGACCATCACCTGTAATATAATGTATGCAAGCAAAACCAGCTTTTCAGATCAGCTTTTTTTTTTCGTTTTAGAATAAAGTATCTTTTTCAGGTTCATTGGAACCAAGATCGTTTTATTCCCGTTAGGTTTTGCAAGTTTAAAACCTTGTCGATTTTGTCATAGATTTTTTTTTTCCTGGTATACTTTTCTTTAATATTTATTTATTTACCTTTTTTATTTAAATTCAAATTATTAAATGAACACCAATATAAAAACCTTTCTTTTCGAATTATATATGTTTGAGTTTTGGTGGTTTGACCGCATTTAAAACGGAATAACATAATCCAGAATGAATATTTATAAATTTTTGGAGATTTTTTTTTTTTTAACATAAAAATAAATTTTGGATTTAATTTACACTTTATAGAAAAAAACCGGAGAATTTTAAGTATTATCAAAAAAGAAAAAGAAAATATAACAAAATCTTTTTGGATACGTGACTTTTAGAATTTGGGTGAAAATAACGAATTTTTTTTTTTATATAAGCTTTTTCAAATTACATACGATAAATGGGTTTTGCATTTTATATCAAGAGAAATTTGATGAAGAAAAATTTTCTTTTACTTTTTAAATCACATAGTTTTTTGAGGGCTTTCATTATTTTTACAAAATTATAAAATTTTAATTAAATTATTGGTTTTGTCCAGAATTTCGATCAAATTATCTTTTTATGCATCCTGAACTTTGCACCATCAGATTACCATTTATTTAAGTTTCCACAGAACTCTTTTAATGGTGTAAATTTGAGTTCAAAAGAGGCCTGTAAAAATGGCTTGGCTTGGTTTTTCTTCGAGATAACCCAAAAGATCTACAATGACGGAATAATTAATATTTTTCTGTAATAATAAAATAATTTACACATTTTCTCCGTTTGAGTCCTTCATTAACTTCAGAACAGCTCAACTCTAGATGAATTAATAAGTCGTACATATAAGGAATTACCAAACTAAAATATTTGAGTAATAAGTACATGCAATGATTTGGAATTTTCTATTTTCCAAATATATTTTTATAGGCATTTTACACAAGCATTTAAAAAATAACATATTATTCTAAATTTACGACAACTTTACAGATTCTTAGTATAAATCCAATGAAATATAAATAATTTTCTAAATTTATAAGAAAGTAAAGTACAAATATTTTCATTCCCTTACTTTAATTGGTGTTTTTAATTCCACTCACACTTCTAATTCCAATCAAATTACAATTCGAAACAAATTACAACTCTAAAATGATTCGTACGAGATTCAAATAAATATTGATCATTAATACCATCGCATTGAAGATACACAAAGACTTTATTTTCAGCTCAAACAACTTTCTAAACTTATTCCTGGAAACTTTAGAACACATATAGTACAAGTTTGCTACGTGTACTATTTCCATTTTCGCGCATAGAGAAAGACAAAATAGCATAAAAAAATTAATTATTAATTAATGCATTTAATTTAATTTTATTTTACTTTATAAATAATTAAGCGTTCTGATTTTTCTTCATCAGTTTTATTAGTTTCAACGATTTATTCATGTATTGCGTTACCGCGAACAAATCGCGATGTATCAGAAAAATTGAATGATAATATTAGAAATATTGCTGGTCGAGCATCACAAATAGTTGCTACAAATTTACTTAAAGATAATATTGATGACCAACAGAATCATGTATTTTCACCACTTGGTATCTCATCAGTTTTGGCAATATTGGGAGAAGGTGCACGCGGTGAAACCTACAAAGAGTTCATAACGACATTTGGTTATCCAGAAAAGAAAATTGAATTACGTGAATCATTTAATAAGATTTTAAAAAATTTTGATCAAAAAGATTTATCAACACCATCATTTAAAACCTGGTTCTATATTTATCGTAATAATACCGCTAAAGATGAATATAAAAAAATACTTCGAGATAGTTATTGTGTAGATGTCAAGGATATCGATCGTATGGAATATGAAGTGAGTAAACCAAGAACGTCCGAATCATTATCTTCAGAAACATCAACATTATCAACTACAACGACCTCAGAAACATCACCACATAATAGTAAAGATGTTATTGACTTTGAAGATTTAAAAAAATCCGAAACATTTGACCAAACTCGTTTGGAAACGGAAAATAAGAAGGAGGAAATTTTGGATGAAAAAAAGGAAACCATACCAGAAAAACTGAAAGAAGATATTGTGGAACAGAAAAAAGATGTTAAGGAAAATGAAGACAAACAAGAAATTGTAGAAATAAATATTCCAGAAAAGATTATTCCAGCAGAAGAGATTATTATGGTGATGGTACAGGATGAGGAAAATATAAATGATGCTTCAAAATTCGATAAAGTTGTCGATGATAAGCAATATGTTGAAGTTCCTGTTATTAAAGGTGAAATATCTAAAGAATTGGAAAAAGAGAAGGAAATATTAAATGATAAAATAAGTCAAGGGGAAAAATTAGAAGAATCCAAACCACAACAAGAAAATGTTGAAGAGAACGAAACAATTAAAGATTCTGAAAAAATTGAAGAATTAAAGAAAGAAATTGAAAGTCCACCGTCACCAGTTAAAATTCAAATCTCCGATGAACCGGAAAAAATTTCAATTCCTTTGAAGAAATTGGAAGATTTTGAAATTTTGCAAGCTTTAGAAAGTCATTTTCAAAGAAGACGTGTAAGTTGTGATGCAAATCGATATAAATTTACATATAAAATTTTCTATTATAATTTTTTCATCATCTTTATTACTTTTTTTTCTAGTTTTCCGGAGCTCGTACATTATTCTCAAAAGATGATATTGCATCGGCATTAAGTGCGAATGCTTTCGTCAGTAAAAGTGAACCATCCCAAACAAAAATGCTATTATTCAATGGTCTTTATTATCGTGGAAATTGGGCATATCCATTCCAACAATTAAGATCTGTTCTTAATTTAGAAGATGATTTCCATGTGAATGAAAATAAAACAATCCCAGCAATTTTGATGAGATCACAAGGACAATTTAAATTCGCTGAAATTGAAAAATTCAACAGTCAAGCTATTGAACTTCCATATGAGGTAATAAAAGTTTTTCATTAATTTTTGATGAAATTGAATTATAAAACTAATTTTGATATTTCACTAGAACAATCGGTATTCATTATTATTGGTCGTACCAAATGAAATAAACGGTTTACATTCGTTAATTGAAAACTTACAACCAGATGATATTGAAAGTATCAAATCTAAATTACAAACATTAAATATTGAAATGCTTTTACCGAAATTCCAAACTGAAATGACAAGTCATTCGGAAGGGACACTAAAAAAATTGGGTTTAAAAACAATTTTCAAACCAGATTTAGCTGATTTAGGTGATATCACTGAAGACGAACAATTGTATGTTGATGAAATTGTACAACATGTTAACTTACGTGTTGATGAAGGTGCAAGCAGTGAAAATTTCTTAACAGCATCATCTAGCGCTCGATCATCAGTTGAAATTGATCGAACCGTTCGAATTGATCGTCCATTCATATTCTTCATTATGGATAATATCGAGAATTTCGTTATAATCGCTGGTAAAACTTGTGCACCCGATCATCGGGAAGGTATTCTCTCTGAACTTTCAGTGACAGTTTAAATATTTGAAATATAAAAACACATTCTTTATTTTCTTTAATTGTAATTATAATTTTAAGTATAAATAACTCTATTTTTCGGGAATAATTTTTTATTTAATCAAAATGGAAAATATTTATTTTGTTGAATAAATTTTTCAATAATTTCATAAAAATTTTCATTCAACCAGAAATAAAATATCCTTTCGCACATGTGAAGGATTTATTTCTTGTAGTTTGGGAAATTTTAAATATGCGGCTATTTTTATTATGATTAAAAAAAAAAGGTTTTTTGGAAAACTTTTGGTTGATTTTCCTTTATTTTAAATCTGAAATTTTTGAGAAATTTTTAAATCAATTTTATGAATAATTTATTAAGAAACCATCTGGGGATATTGTATTTATTATTATTCCAATAAAAATATAACAAAATAAAAAGATGCATATTTTTCATTGGTTTCTGTTTTTGGTTCCCTTTTAAAATAATCAATTTCTTAATAAAATAAGAAAAAGAAAAAAAAGAAGAACATTATCTCGAATATATAAAGGAAATATGTTTTAATGAAATTTTATTATGGGTTAAAAAAAGGATAAATACCTGAAATTGTCCTAGCCCCTTTCTTAAAATCGGATGGAATCGAGATTGATAGACATAAAAAGGGTTCTCATTTGAACTTTTTAAAAGTTGACTGTTCTTTTGAAAAAGGGTTTCAAATATTTTATTATTTAATAAATTCAAAAGTTATGATTTTTATGCTTTTCGAAAAAATTAAAAGTGATCAAATATTATTAATAAAACTCATTTTAAAGAGGGGATCGGTGTCAATACCGTTTAACGTAAATCAATGAATTAGTTGAGTAATAAATCAATTAGTTCGTTGAGTATTAAATTCCGCGTTCGATTTGAATGAAAACAGAATAATCGTTAAGATATTGAATAAATTTTTACTCATATTCGATTAGATTTATTTTGATGCAGAAAGCTGTCATGGTGTGATCTCAATAGATCTCATGTATATAAAACCACATTCCTCGTGAGGTACTACGTCTCCCTAAACTAGCTTAATCACGCACTGAAAACTAAGTAGGAAGACATATGTAGCTTGGCTTCAATATTTCCTCATACAGCTTACGTCTACAATTTTAGGAACCATTGAACATTTGTATGGAAATATTCATTTGTTGTACATAAAGTTGATTTCAGCGTTATTAACGATGAGAATCAATTGTCAGTGTTGCTAATATTTTAAAGTAAACAACGTTGGTGGGAATAATCGAGACTTTATAATTCCCAAGAACAGTGTCTTACTAAATCATCGATGTTATTGCTAAAAATTTATATAACAAAACGATGTATTTTGCTATTTTAATTAACTGTAAATTTCTTTATATGCTGTTGAAATAAATGTAAAGACATGTCATATCAATCATGGACCCATTGGAATTCAAACAATGATTAAACTCTAATATCGTAATAATGAGTGTTTGAGATTTTGAAGATTGATTTAATTTACAAATAACTAATAAAAAAAAAAATATTTTTATTAAATCAATTTTATAAATCTTTTCTATTTTCATAAATAAATTTTATGAAATGAAAAACTTTCTATAGAATTACTTCTATATAAATTATCAATAATAATTTCATATCGGAAAATTCTTTTATATAAAATCATTCAGTTTTTCACCCTCAAGATATAATACACATCGACACCATCTGGGTTTTATCATAATAATCGAAATACAATCAAAATCTGATAACAATATCAATACAAACTAAGATAAATAATATTTGAAATGAAATTCTTAGTTTTCATATTGTATTTTCTTCATAAAGAAAATGAATATTTAAAAGAAAATCCATATCTGGATTTTAATACATTAAAGTGGAGGAAAAGAAGTATATTAAATGGATTTTCTTCTTTTTTTTTTGCATTTGTATAAAAGCATTTAATATGATTTTCATATATTTTTCTTTTCTCAAATCTATAATATTTGAATAAATTCAGTGCAAATCAATTTAGAAATTATATGAAAAATGAATATTCAAACCACTCGCATGTAGAAGTATATTAAAATCAAATAAACAAACATCTGAAGTTTAATTCCAAGTTACTAAAAGAAAATCTATTAAGTAAACGGATCTGAATACAGAAATTTGTTGCTTCCATACAGGAAGATTCAAAAGCAAATGAATGCCAAATCTAATAAAATTATATGACTAACAATTTTTAAAAATCTATTTAAAGAAAATTAATGAATTCTTTCATAAGTAAAAATCAATCATAGTGCCTACGTTTTACCATATTCATACTTATCTAGGAAACCGATGACAACCTGCTATCCTACAATACATAACTAATTCCAGTTGGTCTTCATACTCTGGATATTCCTCAATGGAGACATACATAGTTTTACACCAATCTCAGGTAATGTAGGTCCTCTAAAGTTCCTTCAATTCCTTTGGTTTCGGGCAAAGCACTAACCTAAATATTGGGGAATTTAAATACTTACGAAATTTATAACACATTAACACACTAATTTTTCTTGTTCGCACCACTATAACCTTTTTTAAGTAGCTTTCCTCTTCTTCATCCCAGGCTAGATTATAATGCAATATTTCTTTATTGTTAGGTTTGGGCTATACTTTTGTTGGTTGGCGATATTTATATCACAAGATAATGCTAATTATCTTCTGCCTTTTATTTAATGCTTACAATCAAAAAATTCCAATATTTTGTTGGATTCGCTTAAAATATATCACAAAATATATCCAAAAGTTGCCCTTCTATGCCAAATACAAACACATTAAATTGATTTATTTTTTATATTACCCTGTAATTTTGATTGAAATGATCAAATGAAGTTTTAAGAGAAGAATTTTTTTTAATATGATGAAAAATAAGAAATTGCGACGGTGAATTTTCATATATACGTATTTAATAATATCCTGAAGTGAAAAATTCGCTGTAATATCTTACACCAACTATTATTAAATTTCTTGAATACTTCATCATACTTTTTGTAGCCTCTTAACCCATTTTCTTTAGCTCCATATTTACATTCAAACTTTTACTTTAATATACAGAAATTTTCAAGTGAATTATATTAAAGTTTGAAAAGTATTTTTTTTTTTTTTCGCATAGTAAAATCATTTACACTACGAATGTCTGACTTTTACAGAATTTTTACAACATAATTTCTTTCTCTAAAATCTGTATACGATTATATTTAGAGCAACATAGTTTCACACAATTATAAAAGAAAAGAAAAAAGGATATAATAGAAAAAAAAAGTTCTCATTTATATAACAAAATTAATTAACAAAAATCTCATTCATTAACTGAAAATGTATTACTACTATCAACAAAGTTGTTCGTATAGGGTACCGAAATCCCTTACACAATTCTTATTTTGTTTGAATTCAACAATTAACATTTGAAAATATAAAATTAAGGAAAGTCTGTATGAAAACTTTTTATTTTTTGGAAAATTTGAGAGAAAAGATGGAAAATAAAATAACATTTTTACATAGTTACTTATTTTCTCTGAAAAGTAAATGTTTAGTATTTTAAAAAAGGCAAACTCTTTTCATAGCTATTTACTTTCAAAAGGAAACATAAACTTTGTACTTGTAAAACAGTTCCTTAACCGGCAGTGACACTATTAAAATCAGATGTGACCGAATTGTTAAAAACTGGTAAATAATGGTTTTTTTTATTTAAGACTTCTTAAAATATTATACTTTCTATTTGGAAACATTTTACGAGTTTGTTATTCGTAAAATGAAAACCAAATTTCACCTCAAAGTTTTCAACCCCAAATGAACACAGACTTTCTGCTTTATATTTTTCAACTTTAATGCGAAAATTTATAATAACAATTTTAAAGTGAATTATAAAGATTTCTTCCTTATAAAAATGTTTTAAATGTTTTTTTGCCGCAATGAACACATATACACAGGGTGTTTTTGAATTATTCGATGAATTCAATTTGAATAGATATACGCATTTGAATTACCAAAACATGAGATTCATAAATGTTTCAATAAGAAACATAGACACAATAAGAAAAAATATAAAGAATTTAACTTGGTTATTCTTCTAATTTAATAACTATGAAGTTTCGTCGCTAAATCTTTATTCTTCAAGAATACAACATAAAATATGAATAATAAATTTGATGATTGTAGATACTTTGTTGAATACACTTCCCACAGAAACACCAGCCTCTATTCTATCCAATAGTAAATTAAATGATTTTGATTTCATTTCAAATCTCTTTTGAGATTACGTTAAGTAGGGTACTTCATTACAAACCTCAGATACACTCTTTCTCTATCATTAATATATCATATTAAGCGCTATTGCGAATGGTACTTTAAATAGATTTAAATGATAAATTGAATAGAGAAACTTTTATTTTATAGAAAATATTTTTTGTTTCCTAAACTTTGTATATTTTATTTCCATTCAAAACTTTTTCATTGTAAATTGTAAATTCCACTATACTTAAAATAGTAATCCCTTCAGAATTTTCAAAACGGATCGTTAAACCATTTGAATAAAAGAGAAAATAGTTAAAAGTTTTCCTCAAAAAGAAAAAAAAAAATGAAGAAAAACCCTGGTTTGGTTCCAACCCAAAATTTATTCACAATATGACAAGTTAAACCAGTTAAAATGCCGAAGGTAATATTTTATTTCGGTACTCCAAAAATAAAATAAAAGAAAAAAACAAGAAGTAAAACAGTTTATGTGAATTTTCAGTTAACAATACTGCCTTCGGGACATACTCATGTAGTACCCTATACCTGTATCCTATAATTCAAAGTTCTATCCCAGCAGAAAATGGGAATATTCAGAATTCATATAGTTTATTACTTGGAATTAAAGATTGCATTATTATTCGTATCCCTGGTCTTTTATCATTAGCATTAGGGTAACCCCACGACTCCATTGGACTTATTTCAAGACATATTTTCAGTCGGACTGACAAAAAAGTCCAAATTTTCGAATCTCCATTAGACTTTTTTTCAGTCCGAATGAAATTATGTCTTGAAATAAGTCCAATGGAGTCGTGTGGTAACCTAAAATTGGAATAAAATCCATTTGAAATGTTATGACTTCCAAATCCGTTTTGGATTCGTCAATCTGTATTTTGGGAATGAGTACTGTAACTCATTAAAATTGTAATGAAAATGTAAACGTTACAAACACTTTATTCTATATTAATCATTTCTCCGAAGAATAAAGTCTTCCTTATATATTTCTTTAGAATACTTTTTCAAATTTACTGCTGGGCTGGGATGTATCTGCTGGTAAAGATTTGAAATTTATACGCACGATCATCAACACAATTGAAATGGTAATATTATAAACAAATTTCGTTTTTTTTGTGTTTGATCATGTAAAAAGGGTTGAGCAACAACTAACAGAAAAAAGAAAAAATTATTTCCAGAAAACGAATTTCCTTATATAGTGTATATATGCACAAGCACATATATAAAAACTCTGTTTTTATATGGAAAAACATTTTCAAACTCCATCAGAACCAATTTCATCCCATTTTTCATTTGAAAGTATTCCTAGTAAATGGTTTCATGGGGGAAACAATATAACAACAAAAATAACATCCTTTAAATGGGATACCAAAGTAAATCACCCACTTAACTTGGATGGAAAACGTCCTTGAGGGATGAATCCAATCGACCACTTATAGGGTGATAAGTTAAGGTGTATACTATTTACTATTTATATAGAAATATATTACAAAGAGTGTTGTATGAAAACCTTCTAAATCAATATTCTATGGATTTTCGCTTATGTTTTTTTTTTTTTTGCTCTTCTGTTCGTCGTTGTGTTCCGGTACATCTCCTTTTACCTTTACAATACCTTTGTGTATTCATATATATATATATATATATATTTATAGAATATTCTTTATTGGAAAAGAACGTACCGACATGAAAACAAAAGTTCTTAAGTTTTTTTTTTTTTTTTTGTTTTTCATACTAGAACGAGAGTTTGGGAAAATGATAAACATTCAATTGATTTTTTTTTACTGATTTTTTTGTTCCCCCGATATTTCTCAATACCAAAGCAATCAAATTATTTTCATGTGAAAATAGAATTTTCTGCATTGATATCGAACATAAAGAAAATGTATAATAAATAAATAAAACAATTTAGTTTTATACACACAGAAAAATCATAAAGCTTTTGGGATAGTTCTGACAACTGCATTTTAGTTATCAGAACTAACAAAAAAGTGATATACTATATGTTATGTAGAGTAACTAAAGAATTTTCATTATAAGTAAACTTTGTGCTGTTCTAACTAAAAAGTTTATTCAATACGATTTCCCATGAAAGTAACAATTAAATGGTTACATATAAATTCTAGTTCTTTCAACTTCAATTTACTTCTCCTAACTGAACTTTAAGTTATCACAAATGAAGCTTTTCTAGTAGTTATAACAAAAGAAGTGTCGAACTATTCAGTCAGGACAAACCAAACGCTTATTGTCATAAACTTAAATTTTATGTTTTAAAAATTGAAGTAATCAGTTAAGGTAAAAGATATACATTTAAAAAAGAAATACTAAAACTCAACTTAAGTTGTTTTAATAAAAGTCTATATTAATCTAATTAGAAACTCATTCCTAACATCTCAAACTTCAGTTGGTGCATGAAAAGTTCAGATCTTATAACTTATACTCGCCAAACTTTTTTTAGAGGAAATTAGAGGAAATTTTGAAAGGAGTAAAAAAAATTATTTATATATGCCGATTTTCAGTTATTATATGTTTTAAAATCGAAATATTTTCTTATTATGACTATGATTTAAGTCAGGACCGAGTTACATGGAATATATTAGTTAGGAACTCCGATGTGCTTTAGTTCTCTAAAAGTTCAATTGGGAGCACTGAACTATTTTTCTGGGTGTATATTATAGATGAAAATTCGTTGGTTTTATATGTTTTCATGAAAAAGAAAAATGATTCAAGAAAATGAATGTATCGAAGCATGCAATTGATATGGTATTCAGATATTAGATTTTTCTTTTTGTAAATTGTGGAAATTAGTTTGTTTATGATGTAATTATGGTCGAAATATTGTGGGATCATGTAATTTTATTAGATGTATATAACTCGTCATTTGGTTTGGAATTTCGAAATATGAAAAATTCTATAAGTATAGTATAGTGTGTTTTTTCATATTGTTATATAGGATAATTAAAAATATTGGTTTTCTAGGAGAACGAAATAACAAATTGTAGTAATAATGAATATCTATTGAGACATGGATTTATTAGTAGAGTTTTCCGTCCAATTACTTGTAGTCCAGTATTTAGAAAAAATGAATTGTTATTAATGAAACTATAAAGGAAATTGTCAACTTTAGAACTCGATATAATTATAATAGTAGCTTCCATTTGAATTGAAATCTTCAATTACTTGAATACTTGAATATTAGCTATCCATATGGCTACATGTACTTGAAGTGTAGCCACTATTATTGGCTTTCCATTTACAGATTTTAAGTACTTGAATATTAAGTACTCAAACACTTACACCTTACTGTTGGATAAATATGGATTTCGCCTAATATAGTACATTACAAAAAACAATTTTTTTTGAGGGCTCTGATATTTTATCAACGCAGTAGTATGTTAAAACTAAAATTTAATTTAAATGATTAATTAATTGTTCCAATTGCACACTTCAATTTCTTTTAAATAAAGTGGTCGGTTATTAATATCGGAAGCTGGAAGAGTGGTCTTTTTGTTTCTTCAATATGCTGACAGGTTTATTAATGTAGAGACTGATTATTTAAAAATAATACTTACAAATGCTCTACTTCATACACGTGTTAATCACAATATATACTACATCTATTTATTTTAAAAGACTGACGTATCTATGAGTGGAGCGATGGTACATCCCCCAAAAACCATAAATAAATATTACAATTTTTTCTTCATATCTAAGAATATTGCTATTTGTTTTTCTATAGAAAATTTCTTATGGTAATCCTTTTCTAGTACTAACAGCTGAAAAAAAGAAACTGGATAAAATTTCCATTTTCAGGTTTTATCGGGAATTACTTTTTTTTTTTACTGATTTCATGTATAAAGTAAAATACAAGGATCGCATATAATTTAAGCTTTATCCTTCGAAAAAGATAACAATTTGCGTAAATCATAGACGGCAAAAAAGAAGACATATATATCCTTTACACCATTAGTCAAAAAGTAGAATCCTTCTTTTTTTTTGGGTATACCATACTCTAGTTTCCTATTCGGCTATGTTTTCATGTTAGAAATTGCCTGAAGCCAAGTTAAAATAAAGATAAACAATCAAATATACCAGGATAAAATTAAAGTGAACATTTAATGTTTTTCTTTGGTTTTCGTGAAATTTTATATATTAAGTCTTTTTTAAATAATGACCAACAATAAATCAGAACCAAAAAATATAGATATTCTAAATAATTTGCAAAAAAATCAAAGGATTTCTAGGAGGAATCTACGAATCTATGCTATTTGATGGAAATAAATTATTTTTGAAAATTCTAAATTGAAATATTTAGCACGTTTTCGAAAGGAAAATTATATTAAAAGTGGAATTCTTTAGAAAATCAATAAAACTAATATAAAATAAAGGCGTTTATGATAAATGTTTTATATCGTACGATTCTAACTTCTAAATAGAAAATTTATATTCGAATGGGTTTTCTTAATTCCAAGAATCGAAAGAAAAGTTCTTAGTAAAAATTTTGAAGACATCCGCCCATATAGAGAACTGAAATCCATTTGTAAGAACAAATTGAAAGGGATAATATAATTAAAAGAACTTTTATTTAATCCTAAACTAATTAAGCAATTTCCATTACATTTTGTTTTCGGAAACAATTCCAAATGGTATGATTTCACATAATTTTGGCAAATGTAACAATTCTAAGCTTACTGCTAAGATCATGCAATGTTTCTTTTAAAGGATTTTTACTACGAATGCCTTATTGTAGTATGTCAAGGGTATATTAGTTTTATCCCACTGAACAGAAATCATCATCTATCGGAGACCAAAGCATTTGAGAATCAACAAATTATTATGTATTTTGATTTTTACATGACCGGCTACGAACTCACAAACGTGTTTCTGATTTTATAGATTCATAACATAGTTAGATTCTTTAATTCGTTATCTACATTTGGAATTGTAGTTTAGCAAAATCGGTAAAGGAGGAATGAAGTTGTAAAGACAAAACAACCATAAAGTTTTGTCGTTTTTGTTTTCGCTCATTGGATTTAATTGGAAAAGTTGTACACCAATTCGTTTCAGAATTCATTTTATGCATTGACTATATTTTGTTGACATTCAGTAGAATCTATCTAAAATTAGTGCTGAAAGACATAGTTAGTGACCCAATTTGCCACGACCATAAAATTATGTCATTTTGTTGTTTTGTTTTTCAGATTTAATTTAAAAACTTTAATTGACTTATTTGTATACAACTTTTAGAATGGATTTACCTTAAAATTCTTAAATAATAATATTATCGATATGAATGTTGGATATTCTTGGAATCTTGCTTCTGAAAGTTTATGAAATATTATGATATAACTTTCAGCTCCTTTTAAAGTATGTATGTATTGCAATAAGTAACAAAAAATATTTTATTCGCGATAGGAGGATGTAGTCAAACCAAACCTTGATATAAATGTTTTCGATTCAATGAACAAACCTTTTAGCAGTATACTATTGCTGGTTCTAGGATTTGTGTACATGGTCCTCTTAAAATCAACCAGAAAAAGGAGGAGTTCTAAGAAAATAAATCATTTTAATTTCTATATTAAATATGGTATATAGTAAAGATTTATTTATACAGATTTTAGTTGATAATATTAAAATACTCTTGGGATGAGATAAATTTTATCTGGCATATAGAATTAGTGCAATAATAATTAAAGGTAATAATTTTTTTTTTCAAATTTTTCCAATATCAATATTCCATTTTTCTTTTCAAATAAATTCAATAAAATACGAAATTGAATTTTATTTTTCAAATGAATACAAATTTTGAATGGAACCAAAAACAATTTTACACATATTTGCGTATTATTCTTGATAAATGGAATTTTATCTTATTTTAATATTATACAAAATTGTACTTAAAAATGGTATCTGTCGATCTTCTAGTCTGTTTGTTTTCTTGTCAAAACAAATAATCTATATATGGGTTTTTTTTTTAGGTTTTTCACATGGAAATATTTCATTTTAGCGTAAAAGTGACACAAAAAACTCATTCCATTTATGACAAGGACAATATCCAAACAAACAATATTTATTCAAAGAAAAGGAAATATAGTATAAATTCTTTACTTATGGTATTTTTTGTGAATTCATTTTTTTTTTTTTTTGGTTGAAACCGCTTTTGGCGTTAACGTTTATAAAAGGAAAACTTTTACTGTCAATGACGATGAGAATGACAACAAAAAGTGTGGCTATGACTCTTATATCAACGATTCACATACGATCATCATCCTTTTTCTTTTTTGTCTGGAATACTTGAATTTATTGCTTCAATGCCTATATACACACATGTTATGTTATACTTATAAAAAATTCGAAAACCTTTTTAAAAAAAAAAAAAAAAAATAGAGGAAAAGAACCCTTTTTCGCATATATTTCTTTATCAATTCCCATAAATTAGGTGTGTGCAGAGACATTTTCTGATATAGATGAAACCGGTAAAAACAACGAAATTGTGGGTGACCCAAGTTCATATATATTCGTATATATGAAGAAACATATACTCTTGCCACAATCAAATATTAAGCCCATAAACCCAATCTAGTATGTGATAAAAAAAAAAATTTTCCCAATTTCTATTCAATCCAAATGAAGAAGAACACCAAAATGGGAATGATAAACCCGGAAAATTGGTATAACTTTGAGTATACATAGTTAACTCATGTGAATAATGTCAAAAGTAGTAGGTTTACCCTTTTTTCTCATAAGTAATAGTCAAAAAAAAGCAACAACTTTGAGAGTAGAAGAATTTGTAAAATATCTATCCTGACTATATGGGTTTTCTTATACAATATTTTAACAATGTGAAGAATTTTGATGAGTTCCGCACGTAAAACATGAAATTAACATAAAAAAAAAAAGTTTTTGAGACTAAAATGAGACAAAACTGAAAAGAAGAAAACGATTCACACATGTTATGAAAAAGGATCATCTAAAATTGAAGGAAAAACTTCAGAATTTATTCTAAAAAAATTATTCTGATGAGTTTTGAACCTAAATTTGTTAATATTTTTTTATTTTTTTGTTTTAGTTTATGAACGGTTTAATTTAAAACCAAAAAGGACTGTTTTGATTTTTATATAGCAAGTGACGTAACTTTCTTATATACAATTATGTAAGTTTAATTGTCCCAGCTACAAAATGTATATAAAATAATTTTCTATCGGAAATCATAGTTGTTATTTGTAGTTAAGAGAAGTAATAAGCTTCATTTTAACATGAAATTATCCAGTTTCAGATTTCCATTCACCAAATATATGGGAATTTAATTATGGTTCTATTTCATTTTCGTATAAGTTTGAAAAATACGGATATGGTTTCAGTTCGTATACAAATATTTACCTTTGTTTTCCTTAGACTAGCTCTGTATTTGAATTGACAAAGTACAAATAAGGAGCTGACTTTGAAGGAAATGACTATATTTTTTTAATATA